>JAQPZY010001693.1:3962500-4292500 GCA_029931535.1 Margaritifera margaritifera | reverse complement strand
ACAGATTAAGATCATACATATGTTTATATGGAAATTTACTGCAATGCATTTTCCGAAATTCGAAAGATTTTTGTCAGGCATAATTCAATTTACGAGTTCAGTTTTAAATTCCTATCCTTACCATTTCTTTGTCGCAGTGACTCTACAGACCTATTGATTTTTCCCCAGGTTGGAAAAAATTCCACCATAAATCCGAGGCTTTTTGCGAAACAAGATCTGGTTCCCTAGCAACAAAGACGTCAACATCGGCCGATTTTGTCACACGGTACCATATACCTTCCTAAAAGAGTTGATGAGTAATACAATTTTAATTTGGTAAAATAACATACAATCAATTCAACAATTACTTTTCTATATTTGGTTTTTATTTGTAAAAATCTGCGTCCAATATTCTCATCATTTATGGCATTTTAATCTTTATTTACTTAAAATTATGTTGAAATGTTGAATTTAAGTCAGATTTAGATCTGAATGGAAGGAAACGTATCCTTTGGAGATAAAGCCTGTTTTCGAAGACCTTTAGAAGTCTAAATACGAATGATTTTCCCTCGGGATGGAATTAGGCTTAGTCATCTTTTTCTTCATTAGAGTTGACAGTCACGATCTTCGGGACATGCATTGATGATGATGTACCACTAGGCATCAGATGGTCCCATGAGCCATTGATTATGTCTGTTTTTCATACTATGCTTACCTGCTAGACCTATTTAATACATATCTCACTAATGACATGCATATTTTGATGAAGAAAATAATAGCCTTGTCCAACCGACTATGGAGCGTTGACCTAGATCTGCTATTGCAAAATCTGCCGTCACCTACTGGGGGGGCAGATTGAAGTTTATGCTGTCATTTCAACCAATGATTTTGTGCAAACAGCGTACACTCCGATTCGTCGGTACAATATGCGACGGTGGATCTTGGTCTGTGTTGTTTGTAGTTAGACCAGCGTTGTATTGGAACAAATACGATATTTTTTCTAACCATGTCAAATTGAGATTTGTTATAGGTTTACATTATACGTCAAAGATACCGTTCTCCGACTAAGTCATTCATTAAGACAGTTTTGCATTAATCGAGAAATAAATCGAGAAATAAATGGGAAAGTTATTGCTTGCTATTTGAATAAAGCGTTCTTTATATTGGGGATGGGCGGTCTTGGTTTATTTGGTTGTTTTCATTTCCTCTAAATGTTACAACAAAGCGGCATATGTTAGAAAGCACAAACACTTGTATTAACAATCACAACATCTGTTTTAGATGAAAATATAGATTATATCTCTAATGGTAGTTTAAACATACAAATAAACAAATCAAAAGAATAATCTTGAAAAATGTAAAACTTCTGTGCCTTTATTATTTACGTTACATGTAACAAGATTTTAATGCTAGCGAGCATTTGCTGTCCCTCCAGTGTCACAGTCGTAGATTTTTTTCAATCGTTGCAAGCAAATATTATCACACATCTCTTACTGGAAGTTATCATCTACTCTGTTTAACAGATTCATGCTTCTAGTTGTCAAATTTATCTTCTTTGCATGCATGTTGTCCTATATACATATAATGTATAAAAGAAACACACGCACACATACACACCCAAATACACATACATATGTAAACACGTACACATACAAACCCAAGTACACATACATTTATATACACACGCACACATACACACCCAAATAAGCATACATATATACACACGCACACCCAAATACACATACATATATACACACGCACACATAAACACCCAAATAAACATACATATATACACACGCACACATACACACCCAAATACACATACATATATACACACAAACAAGAGAAAGAGAGTGTACGTTGTCGTATCTCTAAATTGTTTGACTTTATTGTTAATTCAGTCTTTTAATTTGTTTGCTAAAATGCAACATTTTAATTGGAGTGTTAGAAGTGTCCATTCTTAATTTTGTTTGCTTACTGTGCTTTTGATTTGTATCACATTTTCGTTTACCTAATTGAATATATGTATAAAAGATGTTGAAAAGAGGAATTTGTGAATTTTGTTCAAGATACAAAGACAACTCGGTTGGTAATACTGAAACTGTTCTGAGTATAAAATTCAGTCTCTGACTCAAATTCGACTTATCCAAATTATACTTCAATTCAAATTTTTAATATATTTTTAATGAAATGTATTGATTAACTTAAAATCCCAAAATTGTAATACTGGTTCAGTCTGATATTTTAGAGAATTTTAATGATTTGAGGTCTGTATGTTGAGTAACATGAGGTCTGCTCATTAGTTTAATATGAAATTATACTTTCGATATTTCTTCTATAACCTCAATAATGCTGAAAACATTTCATATCGGAGAAGTGTATATACGTATATCAGACTGGCGGGGGCAATTCACACGAAGCATTTTAGCAATAAATGGGAGATAACCTTTGCACGCATATTACAATCAATCATGATTATCTACTCCCAGTAAACCAGAGGTTGACATGAATGTAAGTGATGGTATACATTTCTGTCATTTATACTATAGTTTAGCCTACTTGCCATTACATCGTATGCATATATATCAATTTCAAAACATAATCTCACAAAATCTTCCTCTGAAACATATCATCCACTTGGCACTGATTTCTTGAATGCCTTGGCAAGCCAAACCAGCAATTTACAAGTTGATAGGCACGGCAAAATTGATCCGAATATTTGACTTCTTTCCAAGGAAAATGGTTGAAAATGGGTGATGGCTCGAATGGTATCGACATTTTTTGGTCTAAGAGAATCCTGCTGACTGACCTCAAGAAAAATGTCTGCCTAACATTAGTTGCAATTATATTTAACTGACTGGTACCGTACAACAATCCTTAAGACAAAATCCATTTTTTATATAAGGACGTAGATCATAAAGAATCCTTGCTGTACTAAATAACAATAATATTGGCCATGAATGAAAACTTTATTGTTCCGGTTATTAGAAGAGATGCATGCATTAAGGAGATTGGTAGAATGTGATTCGACCTATATGTGGTTTTTCGTTTGCTAAATGTGAAGATTTGATACTGCTGTTTCTCGTGAAGTAAGTCATAGCTGATAGAAATATGCAGGAGAAGTAACGCATCTATCATGCATACTCTATCAAATACGATTTTTCCTCATTAGAAATAGCGGCATCAAATCTTTATATTTAGGATTTTTCTATTTTTAAGAGATAACAAAAGAAAAGTTATGAATGGGTCCAATCACATTCTGTGATCTAAAAAAAAATTAATACGTAAAATGAGAGATGTCTGCTTTAATTGGACATCTAAATGTTTCGTGTACATTTTAGCCCCTCTCACGCATTACTGAAAGGGTCCTCCCAAAGTTTTCTCATCATAGCAGTTTGCAGCACATGAGAGAGATTAGTGGCCATATCTCTTTGTCTCTCAATAAATAAATAAATAAATCTGTCTTTATATCTATCTATCTGTCTATCTATCTATCTATCTATCTATCTATCTATCTATCTATCTATCTATCTATCTATCTATCTATCTACCTGTTTGGACAACTGATCGTAATAGGATGAGTTATTCCTTTTAAATTTGAATCAGTATCCAATGAAATCCTTGAAATGTTCCCAGATCCCTATTTCTTGGCACTCATTTTTATGTTTGAGAAAGGATCAAGAGTTATGTTGACTTTTATGATGAGATTTCAAGTCTTTGCAATTAAATTGTGCTGAACAAACTCAAACTGAGAGTATCCAATTAGTGTTGACATTTACTTTTTAAAAGGCAAAATGCCATGAATGTAAATCATATATCTAGAGAGGGAGTAGGACATGCAATATTTATAATGTGTTTGTTTTAGTAAATATGTCCTACTTTCGATAGATTTAGTCATTATGTATATCATCTAATAAATGTTATGGTAAATTTCCCAATGGACGTAAATATTGGTGTTCGGGACACAGGCATTATTTCAATGGGCGTCCTTTGTGTTACATGTTTAAAACTCTTATCATAAGAAAGTGGATTTTTCTATCGAGAGTGTGGGTAAAATGTAATGAGCACTGCAGAAAACCAAAGGAATGATGATGTATTTTCAGTAAGTTTAAAACGACGAGGGTTTGTAATTTGTTGCAATAGCTGTCATTTTTCTTGATCGGTTAAAATAAAAATAACGGTGGTGACCGTTGACGGGTGAACCGTCGACGACTTGATTGACTCCCACAGGGTTATCACAACTATTCACGAAAAAATCCTCAAATTTTCAACCCCAAATCCACAATTTAAAAACTCTTAAACGTAGCTGCGAGCGAAATCCATTTTCTTTAAGAACAGGAGCTCAAAATAAGTTCGTATTTTACCAAAAATTGTTACTTCACCTAATGCCGATCAATACTAGTATCTACGCGTACATGTACCGTAATATCACAATACACATGCAAATCATATCCAATCAAAACGATGTGTATTGTCCAAAACCGCATAGAAAATTTGGTAAAATGTAAAGCAATTAAACAAATTACAAATGACCAGGAAAATATATGTAAAATTGCCCAAATCCACATCAAGTCCAAACGCTCAGTGAAAAATTCGCAATTTGCGGAAAAATCCGTTGCTGTATTTCGTGGCACACTAACATGTCACAATGTATCGAAGGGTTTTACGTAAATTAATGTCTATACTCGTGTATAAGTCTATTCCAGCTGCAAACAACATAGAGCATGATCTGTCGTCACATAATACGCCGACATATCAGGGCTATATTGTTTGTTCTTCTGATTACTCCTAACACACTGCAGAGACCCAGATCTGCTGGTGCATTATGCGCCGGCAGATCTGGGTCTGTGCAGTTTGAGTTGGAATCGACTTACAAGTGAGTATACACAGTATGTTTGAAATATGTCACATACATTCTTACATAATTAATCGATCGCGTGAGGGTAACTACACCAATCTTGATTACCCCTGGTATTACTTAATTTATGAAGCTTTGGGGTCGTGAGGTAAGAACCAATATACCGAGGTCAGGTTTCATTTTAACGGAAATATCTTCTTGCACTAGGATGCACGTGGTTCGCTTAGAATACTGTTTGAATTGTAACATATTACTAATGACTTGCAGACGTATACTATACGACCCAGTTTTTAGAGCAAAGTTGTTTAGCCAGGAGAATAAATCGAGGGATCCTGAAAGGAACCACGGAATATCCTCTTACCGTGGAAAACGAAGGAACCGACACATCAGCACGATCCTGGTCATGTAATACCAAGTAAAAGCTAGACAGAAAAAAATGGTAAAAACAAAACCCTTGCCCAAATCGCCATTAAGATCAACCTCTCAAACCAAAAGTAAATATGCATCATGAGACAAAAAGATAAAAGGTAAAAATGTTACAAATGAAAAAGAAAAAAAAATAAATAAATAAAGGCAATGAAGAGTAAAATCCTTAAAATGCCAGGCCAGACTTCTTCTATGTAAGCCGCTCTTTTGAAAAAGTCTAAGACCTCAGCTGAAATGTCAAGATACATCCTACATCCTACAGCAAACAGGCTGCCTCAATTTGTCGATTAATTACGACATACAGGAGGGAGGATCCAGCAGGGGTCGCAGTGGTGCAGAATAAGTTTGTTAAGCTAAGCCAACATGACCTAGCTGTTTTACCTTTAAACAACATGGTTAATAGGGACTAGTACACCCGAGAAATATCTAACGTGGTGATCATGCATTGTGCATCCTGGATGTTAACAAAAAGATTTCTCAGTACCATGCAATCAAGATGCTTGCACTTTAATACTTATTTTTGAGTAGACTAGGTCCTCATTAATATTCTACTGTTAAACTGCCAGATCATTCTTGTCAACCTGTAGTGGTTAGTATTTTGGCGCTCAGTGGTGTGGTTTTGACGATCTGACCAAAGGTATCTGTTCTAACCAAGATGAACCAACTAGAAACTATATCTTGCTGATGCGCTAAAATGGTCAAGGTATATACAAATATGGCGCTCTACTGTCCGCCATCTTGCTCAGTACGTAAACTTCGGCTAAATGGCACCAGACTTAAATTATTTGCCTTCTATTTCATTTATAAGCATTCAACAGCATGCCACTATTTCCATAAATGATAGACCTCTATCGCTTTTCGCTACATACTGACCCACTTGAGTACAATAAATCCTGAAAGTTTTATCATAGACTGACCGGCTCGTTTTTGTGTATTACTAATGTACAGAAACTGAAGTAGAGGAAGTGACCCAGAAAACACTGACATTTTATATCTGTCTATTTTCATTAAACAAGAAACAAATGCAACATTCTATACAATTTCGTAAAGTTCACAGTCAACCCTTCTATAATTATTAAAATAAGTAATTTTACCAAATAAGTTATCTGCAAACAGACAATGGTAACAATGCACTACCTTTATCAGAATATCTTCCTGATTTTGATCAACCCCAAATGGTGGTAGGTTTAATTGTGGACTGAAGCCAATTATGGCGGCCCCCTGTGTACACCATTTCAACATTTTAGCTTTGATGAACCGAGGATAAATCTCTGCTACACACTGGTCTGAAAATTGGCGTGACACGACCACAACCAATATCCTCCTTCGCCGCAGTGGCGGCGCGAAGGTTTGAAGCGCCCGGGGTTAATGTTGTTTAGTGGCGCCCTTACCGAGGCGCCCGGGGGCAATGTTGTTTAGTGGCGCCCCTACTTTGTCACAGAGAACAGTTTTTATATCAGTTTCCAACCTCCACCCCCCCCCCCCATCTACGCCCCGTTTACAGCTGCAAAAAAAAGAAGCTCCCGACGGCGCCCCCACCCCACGCCCGGCGCCAGGGAGCAATTGCCCCCCCCCCGACCCACCCTCGCGCCGCCACTGCTTCCCCCCACTAAACGTGATCAATGTGAACCACGTTCCTAGTCAGAGCGTCAGAGCACGGACAAAATTCTGCCCTGATTGAACCACGTTCCTAATCAGAGCACAGCCGGAACTCGGCCCTGACCAAAGGTGTCTGCTTCGGACAAGAATCAGTCATCAAAAAACACAGTCTAATTACCGAGCGAATGCGATAGAGTAGAATCAAAGATGGCTACCTCCTGTCCAGAATCTTGCCTCTACTCACTACTCATATACTGCAAGTAAAATAATTCATCCCACCCCCAACTCCTGTGTCCCCCATCTTGCTTCGGTCGAACTGAGGATAACCTTCGGTTACACTTTGGTCGGAGTACTGACGTCACACGACCACAAGCAAAGTCCTCAAAGCGGCCGACCTATTATAATCAATATAAATTATTTTACTGCTCAGATGTCCGCCAAAATATGCACCTTCTATGCTACGAGGTCCAGGCAGTGTATAGGATAGACAGGCTGTATATTTAACATATGGTACGAAGTCCAGGCAGTGTATGGGATAGACGGGCTATACATTTAATATATGCTTCGAAGTCCAGGCAGTGTATGGGATAGACGGGCTATACATTTAATATATGCTACGAAGTCCAGGCAGTGTATGGGATAGACGGGCTATACATTTAATATATGCTTCGAAGTCCAGGCAGTGTATGGGATAGACGGGCTATACATTTAATATATGCTACGAAGTTCAGGCAGTGCATGTGATAGACAGGCTATACATTTAACATATGTTTGAGTAGTACTGACGTCGAAACAAAATTTTCAAAGTCTTTCCCACGAAGACTGAAGAACCGAATATAATTGCATGAGTCATAAATCGATTGCTAGTCGATGTGAGAAGTACTGTAACTATTTATACCGATCATTCTTTATATATTATTCATTTAGCCGTCTAAAGTATCTTTCTTTGTTTATGATTAGGCCTAATTGCAGCCAGTGAAATGGTTTTGTGTTGATGTATTTATTCCAAATGAAAATCTTGATTCATACATAAAATGTAATGTTTTCTGGGATGAGTACATTATACCACGCTCCCACAGACTAGGCACAGATTTTGTTGTTATATTATAACACGCTCCCACAGGGAAGGCACAGATCTGTTGTTACATTATAATACGCTACCACAGGCTAGGCACATATGTGTTGTTACATTATAACACGCTTCCACAGGGTAGGCACAGATATCTTGCTACATAATGCGACAGAGGATCAGGGTCTACGTTGTTTGTTCTGCTTGTGATTTCAAACGAACAGCTTAGACCCAGATATGCCCTCGCATTAGACATTATTTATCTGAGTCTAAACTGTTCGCAGTTCAGTGCGTATTATACTAAATGAATATGGTGCCGTAACTATTATACTAAATTAATACGATACCGTAATTAAACTTGCACTTGTCCTCTAGATGGAATATAAAAAGAATACAGCGATCTTCAGCTTCATACTAAAAATACACCTTTAAGTATCAATTATTTTATAATTGCAAAACTAATGAATTATTGTGCATCCAAGTGCGAAAGTTTCCCTTTTTCTAAGAAAGGGTATAACGACGTATGTTTAATTCTGTTATATCCTTAATGGTCCACGAAAGTATTAGATTCATATTCAGTCGTACGTAATTTGTGCTGAGATCTGCCCTCATCTTGTATTCTGGTTGAACTCTATTAATTTTGTTTCAATATGAGCTATTTAAATATTTATTTTAAATATAAGTTTTTAAGAAAAGAAATAATAATAATAATAATAATAATAATAATAATAATAATAATAATAATAATAATAATAATAATAATAATAATAATTATAAATAAGAAACCAAACTAGAATTTTGTTTTCCAGCATGAGGAATTTGTATAAAGAAGATTTGACTTTTCAAGTGGTTGACATACAGCCAGTCAAATTTGGACCAATATCTCAAGATTGTATTAATATTCTGATTTTCCCCATAGATCAAGTCGAATTACCAAGGCGACAAAATGTAAAATTAAATATGAATTTCATAAACAGTGACTTAAAAACATCGTAGTTATCATATGTTATCATATGAAACCAGGTTACAAACATCATAGTTATCATATGAAACCAGGTTACAAACATCATAGTTATCATATGTTATCATATGAAACCAGGTTTAAAAAGGAGTTAGCCATATCATTTTAAGTAAATTCTCCTATTTTAACTACATATAAATATTACTGAGTAGATTAAATACTGACAAGCAAAAACGAAGAAATTAAAGTGGGTCAACCTTTCTAACACGTCCTGGCATTTCTTTCTTTATATTGATTCTGGAAAAGAAAGGGTCCGCGGTGGTTCAGTGGTTTGCGTGCCAGACTCGTGACCGAAAGAGTGCAGGTTCTAATCCTACCATCGGTTCGGACTGGGTCAGCTACAGCGTTGTTTACTTGCGAAAGGCACTCATCTGCGATGCCTCGGCACTAAAAACTATGCTTGTGTTGCTGCGCCGCAAAACAACAAAACAAACGAAACCTGGAATAGGAGACGGAGTTTTGAACTAGAGCTGTAAGGACTTTACGTAAGATGAACGTAATGATTGGACGAGGGTGTTAGAAACAAGGGTTAAGAAGCTGAGATATGTACAATGTTGCTAGATTACTGGTTGACTCGGAAACATAATGTTCTAATAGGGACTATAATAAAGCCTGTAAGTCGGAATATGTATTCTGAAGAATCAAGTTTAAGTTTCAGGTTGTATTTTGTTCTTAACCTATATTTGTGGTTCACAGTCCTACCCGTCTCCCTTTTTTACGTGACCTGTAACGAATGGGTCTGTGTAAGCCTTCCCATTCTACAGGTAGAGACACCATTCCATCAAACGGCAGCCCCATTGATAATACTGATACTCATTTGAAGTTAGATTGACCGAAGCAGAAAGTAGCTCACGGGTTAAACAGCACTAACAACTACAGTGATCCCTGGCTATAAAACTCCTCAGTATATTGCTGCCCTCATTTAACGCGGTTATGGCCATGGATCTCGTTACATTACTTAAATTTTGTTTTATCATTGCTGTTTAATGTATTTCTTTTATTTGTAGCCACCCATCGGACCTCTAGCTATATAAGCTACGAGGCCTTTAAGGTGACCATCTATTGTTCCGAAAATTGTAAAAAAAAATTTTTTTATATCTGTATGTGTCCCCCAAAGGTCTGTTGTTGTGGGTATTCAAAAATAGAAATAGAATTTTGATACAAAAATAGATTTGTTGTTATTATTTTAGGTGGGCATACTTGATTTAGGTTCCCGTTTCCGGGTTCCCAATCTTTCTGCCCTTTGATCTAAAGAACATTTACTCTGGCAAGTACTCCCTCCTCAGGCATTACACCTTGTGGCTGGTTTCCTTGTCATGTTGGTCCCCTTTTCTAGTGATCCTTGCCAGGGATCTCTTTTTGTCCAGTGTATGCTATATATGGGGTTGCTATATATGTTTCGTTGATTGCTATAATTTGTATATTTGTTTGGACTGGCGATAATAGGTCAGATGTTTCAGTTTTTACTTATTTATTAAAAAACAAAACAACAAATGTATTTCAATTTGTTTTAGTTCTTGGTTCATGAGAATAATTATACTGTGATTTCACATTATTACATACCTTCTTTTTTGTGTATTTATGTAAGTATTATTGTATACACATGATGGTATCATCCAATATATGTAAGTATTATTGTATACACATGATATGTATTTATGTATGTATTATTGTATACACATGATGGTATCATCCAAATTTAAAGAGAGCAGATTGTATTATCTTACTATAAGTAGAAAGTAATTAGGAAATTATTAATTATTGTTGATGTAATATTCGAGACAACTCACCTTTCCATTTCTGTCACTATGAGGATAAAGGTAACAGTAGTTATCTGTAATTCATTTTTTTTAGTTTGTTTATAATCAACATTCATTCTGCTTACATGTATAGGCAGGTTTGGTGTACCGTCACTGGTCGTAATATTTGAATTTTTATTTCTTCAAACTGTTAATGTCATTATTATTGTGAGCCAGTTATATTGTTTTGTTAGCTTTGGACGAACCCCTGAATAATTTTGTTTGAGCACAGACCTTTGAAACTCCATCAGTGTAGTAAGAAAATGCCAGAATATCTTAGAAAAAATGCCCCTATAAAAAAACCCCACACACATGTATATCATATACAAAGGTTGGAAACCAATGTGTGTGGGTGGGTGGGTGGGGCGGGGGTGGGGGTGCAGAATAAAAATTCGTAAATTGTTTATGCCTTTTAAACTATTTTTAAAAATCCTAAATTGCCTAATCGAATGAGTGCTAATCATCCGTCCGCCATGATAGCGTGTAAGAACGGTAGTTCCAAAGTAATGCAGAACAAATCACCGTTGTATAACATGAAGAAAACTTAGTGCGACTCTATTTACAAGGTCAAGATCGCATGTATACGCTGCGGAATTGTCGCTTAGTATTTAAATCCGAAATGTTTCATAAAAAAGTGATACACAGTGCAATCCTTCTTTATTTACAAATCTATAAATTCCTTACTCACACTCGGTTCTCATAAACGTAAGCAAAGTTCCTTTGCTATTTACAGATCACCACGTTCACAACAAGAAATAAAAAAATATAAAAACAGTTTTCATTATGTTTTAAATAATGAATTTATAGATTTGTAAATAAGGAAGGATTGTACTGTTTATTATCTGTTATAAAATATTTCACGGTTTCATAAAATGTAAATTGTATGTCCTATTAAAGCTGAATCAAATACACCATAGTATGGATTCGGCCCATGTTGTTTGTTATTGCAGATTTATCTCCCCTGATCTATATCAGGTTACAGCCTTGTTGAAACATCTCTCAGAATAAGGCTAACTCATTAATAATGCTGGTTACTTTTATGGCTCCCATGGACAGTGTCAGATAGAGGGAGCACTGTACGAAACCTCAAGATCATGACTTTCTAATATTTAGCTTGGAGCGAGAAAACACAAGGTCAGGAAACTATACTAGAGACAAGATACTATCTACAGAAAGTTGATTGCGAGTTTATGGTTAAAACATTATTAATGGTACTGTTGAGGCGATTGATCAACCATTAGTGTATTTAATAAACAGTCAGACGGATTTCTGACAAAACTCTTCTCTGACATTTATTGATTTTCGTGTCTTTATTTGCGATCCCTCTTTTACGTAATCGGATAAAATCGTTGTTTGCTTTGTCCTTGATGAAAGACATACAAAGGGGTAATTAATTTTAGCTAATTTGTTGAATAATTTATTCCTCAGACATATATTATTCATGTTTGCACCGACAAAATCGGAATTGTATTGATTTTATACATAGAAAGACACCAGATCGTTGAAATGCACTCGCATTTCCAATGACGATTGTTTCTGGAAGAAAGATTGTACCTGTGTAATGACTAATCAAGCATGTTTGGGATACAAACAATGTGAAACGAGGTCGGGAAAAGAATCGAATATGTCTAATATTAGTATTTTTATATGTCTGGGAAGCAACACTCACTGGGAAGATGCACGCCTCTAAATATTGGTAGTGATTAGAGGATCGAGCCACCGTAGGTCAACCATAATTGACCCAGTGGTTTGACCTTTAAGTTCAATATTTATAAGGGCATAGTTTACTTCAAGAATAGATAATTCATTGTATGCTTCTTGCATGTATAGTATGAGGGACATTTTCCGTTCGAATCTGGCATGCACAATATACGCGCACATTATATAGTCCGCGCACGATATGATGTACATCATTTACATTTGAGGAATAGTCTATGTGACAAAAATGGAAATGATGTCTTATCCGCCGCTAAATATCAAAATAAGGAGCACAAGAAATATTTATATTCTTGCCATTGTTTTTCAATGATGTAGTTAAATAGAGGTTTAAGCTTAAAATTGTAAATCAAACAGGTATAAGACAAAATGAAGTAGAAATTGGCTAATCTTCCACCCCTAGGAGTAATACTAGACTTAGTCCATTCTCTGACATCATGTCATTCGCGCACTGTACTACATATTTTTCGGGTGGACTAGGCACTGTTATTACATAAAAATGCGTGCGCAGCATTGGTGAACGAAGTGTATCAATGTGGCCATATCCAAGTATCGATATCAGATTTCACGCAGCATTGATACCATTGTGTGCTGTTATACTGATCCATTTTTCTGATCCATTTTTCGGGTTCCACACAAACAAATGACTGTGTATTTCGCACTGTGTGGTTATTGAAGGAAAACCTGCAATCCAGTTTTGTTCTCCAGTTGCATGAGTAGAGTGATAAGACCTGCTATTTCCCTGATACATTTGATTTATTCAGAGCGATAGAAATAACGACGCAATTAAAGAGGATTTTTGAAACTCGTCTGCTCCACAGTAACCGGTGTGTTTTCACATTTGAGTATAAATACAAATATGGTTCAGAATCTGAGTAATTTCATGTATTATCTGCTAAACAGCTGGTGTTACTTTATTCATCAGAAATGACATATATTATACTGGAAGATTCACTAAAGTGGTTATTTCTCAATGAATCTTAAAAGTTGGCTCTCTTGCGAGACGCTCATCCGTTTTGCATCAGCTGATCGAGAGCGCGCGCCGCCCCGGAAAAGGATCAAGTAAAGCAAACGTACTCTATGAGCGCCTTCACTTGGTAAACTTTAAATTTTATCTGAAAATGTGACATTTTTAGGGGTGTTTTTATGTAAGAATAGCGATCATACTTGTTTTGGTTTTTTTTTTTCTTTCTGGCATCAAGATTCGCCGAATCCCTTGAGTGTGTTGAAACCCTCGCCCTTTGGGCTCGGGCTTGAACGACCCGCTCGGGATTCGGAGAACGTTGATACAAGAAAAATATGTAGGATCTCTATTTTAACTATGGTAATAAAAGGTCAAACTGCCAGTCATATTGATGAAGTCAGATATATTTTAAACCCATCGTCGACATATATCGCAAGTAGTCGCTGAAGAGAGAAAGACACATATTGGCTGATACAAATATCGTGCTCTCGAATTAATTATATTTTCTCTCTAAACCAATAATGATGATGATGATGATGATGATGATGATGATATTAATAATAATAATAATAATAATAATAATAATAATGTCTTGAAGCATTGAAGAATCATAACGTGACACATTAACAATAAATCTAACACACTTGAATCATTTTATGTCTGTAAGGAAATGCTCAATTGGAGCATTCTCGGCATTTTCCGTGAAAGAAAACCTCAGATGTGTCGCAGACTGCGATTTTGAAGCTTATTCATAAAAACGAACCTGTCACGTGACCACGTCATTGTGTATATCAAAAGTAAAGTATTGATTCATTTGGAAAAAAGATTCAAAACTACTTACAGTTAACAATGTATTCTTAGCTTGAATGTATTTAATTGACCTGTTAGTATTCCATATACATTCAGGAACGATATCGTAGGCTGTATTCTATTGTGTTGCACGAGAAGTTTGTACTGTTTTTCCCCAAAATGGGGAAATCAATCAGCCTTACACATTCGAAGTTTTTTCCAGGCTCCGATTGAAGAAAAGACGATAGCACTTATAGAATACATCAAAAGAGTCAACATCAACTTAACTACACAATTACTGCAAATGTACCCATTGGACAAGTATACGTGGAAACATATATAAAATCTCTCTCTCACACACACACACACACACACACACACACACACACACACACACACACACACACACACACACACACACACACACACACACATATATATATAAACAGCACACATGCAAGTTAAAACTTTCGAAGATCTTTTTAAAATGCAAGGCTAGATTTCTTCTTTTGAGTCACAAAACACCATGAGTCACGCAGTTCAATCGCTAGCATTACCATTTGCAAAACACTTTCCTCATTAAAGTGCATAGACGGAGCTTTTCAGCTTTACATCGTCAGGTGTTGGTAAGTGATACACTATTGATGTTCCATACATTTTCTATTCGTAACAGATCGAAATGATGTCAATTGACAGTCAGTAGGAAGAAAAAAGAACGATTCTGCTATTAAAATGCTGTTCATCCACCTACATTGTGTACTCAGCTGGTCGATGTATCATTGATTATGTCAGTATGTAAATATGCACAATTTTATACTTTGTACTTCAAGAAGACATTTGTTGTTTTCCGATAACCACACCATCGTGGCAGTTCGTCGTGTATTGCACAATGTTTCAGATGAGGACCTTTAGGACAACTTCGAGACATAAAAAATATAGTCTAATTGTAAACATACAGAATTTAGTTTTGGTTAGTTACATACAAATTTTGATCGTTCTTCGACAGATGTATCATTGTTCCACCTTCTCTTGTTTATTACCAAATGATGTAGACAAGCATGACAAAGACTTATTGATTGTCGTTAGTATTTTGTTTAAAAAGTTTTGTTTGACGCTTTTATTGTAAATGTATGGGACTGTCATAGGTCCAAAGTGAGGAAATCGACCATTTAAAACCAAAACTGTTCATTGGTGTCATATATGCAAGAAACTGTAATAATGTAAACTGCTATTTTAGCTCCACCAAAAGAACTATTCTGGGAAAGTACGTCACTGGACAATATTAGATGCATATTATCTGTTTAAAGGTAAATTTTCAAGAAGGCTGGTGTAAATCCTTTGAGATTTAAAAATAACACTATTCAACAACAATGTTATGTGAGTCATTGAGCTTGAATTGAAAATTAGACTCGCAAATCAATACGTTACTTTATTTCAATCATTTATTTTGACACGTTGTCTGTTTCTCATGATATATATAAGACCTATCATTTTGAATCAATGTTGCATGAGACTTTGCGCGAGACCTTTCCATAGATTGGTTCCCTTGCCTGTCCTTTGATCTGGTCATGTCATACCAAACATCCCATAGCAGTGAGAAAATATATCACCCGGCCCACTTCGGCTTTCATCGCTATGTAATGGAAAGCCAAACCCGGGCCTAGTGAGAAAGTGAAGTGAAATGAAAAAGAAGTGCCCCAAATTTTGAAGCGCTAGATGGCGCTGTAAGCGTTGACCAAGGTACAATAAATTAATAATTAAAACAAAACATGCCAGTTAGCACCATTCGTGTAAAAATAAGTAAACCTTGCATCAGTCTGGGAGAATGTTGTAAGATCAATTTAGCTGTATTTAAGCCTAACGTCTTTTTGACTTCATGCACATAATAATCTTAATGATGCCAAAAGTTACCAAAGGAATGGAATCAACACGTATACGCTTGATGAAAACAATTCGTAATGGGGCGAAGTTTTTACCGTATTTGCCCAGACTGATATCTGCAATTTTTGTATGCAGATACAATCTGGGCAGGCTGAGACTAACTTTCTCGCATTTTCTATAAACAGCAATAAAACATTTGAGTCTGTTTAAGGTGTACTTTCTTGTCTGTTATACAAGCTACAAAGATTTTCATCATGTGGTCTCTGATGCATGCGAACTGCATCATCGAACAAAGAACAAGTCACTAGACGTGGTAATTCCAAACACCGTGGCCTGTTTCCAGAAAGGGCATTCGACGGAAAAGGCTGACGAAATTCCGATTGTAGACATGGCTGCTCATTTGAAGCTACTTGTTATTGAAAATAATTTTCAAGACTGCATATGATCAATTATATCGACTTAGCATCTGCAAGGTAAGATGCTCACCTCCCTAACTGCATAATAATAATATTTGAATCTACGTTGTAACCTTCCATTTTATTTTGAAGTGTACAACGATTTGCAAAATTACATATCTTTCCCCGCCTTGTTTTAAGCATTTATGTCATATTTTTTAAAACATTTTAATCTTAAGTCAATAAATAAAAAAATAAAAAAATGACATAATTTAACACTGTTTCTATTTTTCGCATTTAAGTCGACTTCTGTAATGACCGATATTTCTTAGGTTTCCACAGTTTTCTTTGTACATTCATGGAGACGATCAGCAAAATACAGAATTTGTCATAATCATCTGATATCTGAAAAGCTTTGTATCATCAACTACTCTATCTATCTAAGGAGCAGCGGTAGCTTAGTTGGTAGAGCGTTGTAATCGTAATCCAAATGTCGTGGTTTCAATGCCCGCCCAGGCCAGCTCAGAGCGGCTGCTTCGGTGTGTCCTTCGGAATTGTACTTATACGATATAGCCAAAAATGTACTCAAAGTGCCGTTAAAAAAACAACCAACCCATAGGGGTATATCGATAGCTTTGATTGGTTGAACAAAACATATATATTGCCAATAGTATTGTTTTGTTTTTTGTTGCTGTTGTTGTTGTTTTCTTTCGTCACCGAATGATTCAAACATGTCAAATGACTACCACCGCGACGTATCTGATGTCATGGAGTATTTTAACCTTCAAACTCTTGTAAATCTACTTGACTATTATATCATGATAGATACTTTGATGACAGGGGATTTTTGTTGAGGAAGTTAGGAATGTCTGTATTTAAAATGATCATCAAGACCATGCTGACTGTTATGGTGCATCAAGACAAGCTTATGACGCAAGTTTAAAGACATAAGATGTAGAAATTGAACTTTTAGCAGATTATGACATGTTCCTGAGGATTGAGTGTGAAGTATTAGGCGGAAGTAGCATGATGCCACATATATATGTTGAACAAAATCATGAATACTACTTAGACAAAGACAGAGAGACGAAGTACGATATCGAGTATGAAAGGTCAAGGTCACAAGGTGCAGACAAAGTCCAGTCAAGGCCATGTATGATGCACGAATAAGATGAAAATCTTTATGGTTAGGCCATGAGGCAATACATGCCTGTAATAATCATTAGATAGGTCATTGGTGAATAGATTAGATAGATAGAAGAAGATGTGTTCAAAATGCCAGAAGACTATGATTCTCTTTATATTTTAGAAGAGGATTTGAATATTGCAGTACACTTGCATGACCATTTCAAGGACTCTCTGTTGGATATTGCAGTACACTTACATGACCATTTCAAGGACTGTCTGTTGGATATTGCAGTACACTTGCATGACAATTTCAAGGACTGTCTGTTGGATATTGCAGTACACTTGCATGACAATTTCAAGGACTATCTGTTGGATTTTGCAGTACACTTGCATGACCATTTCAAGGACTCTCTGTTGGATATTGCAGTACACTTGCATGACCATTTCAAGGACAATCTGTTAGATCCAGGGAAATTAATTTCAGATGAAAAATGTGTAATCACGGTTGTACAAGAAGTGTATAGATTGCAGAGGTACACAACCAACTGTACCAAAACTATTATGTACATTGGAAAACAAAGAAACATATATCATTCACTACAGAAACTTAAAGCTTTACATAGAGGTAGCTTTCAGGCGTTATATACAGTTATGTTTAAAGCTTTACGTACAGTTAGGTTTAAAGTTTTACATACAAATAGGTTTAAAGCTTTACATACAGTTAGGTTTAAAGCTTTAGATACAATTAGGTTTAAAACCTTATATACAGTTATTTTTAAAGCTTTACATACAGTTATGTTTAAAGCTTTACATACAGTTAGGTTTCAGGCTTTACATACAGTTAGGTTTAAAGTTTTACATACAGCTAGGTTTCAGGCTTTACATACAGTTAGGTTTAAAGCTTTACATACAGTTAGGTTTAAAGCTTTACATACAATTAGGTTTAAAGCTTTACATACTGTTAGGTTTAAAAGTAAAGAAGATATACAGAGTTGTCTTACTTGAACCACAGCATTGTCTTAAATCCTACATGAAACTGAAAATAAATTTGAGACAAAAACCGCAAATGAATTAGAAAAAGATTTATTCAAATTTATGAATAAAAACGTGTTTGTAAACAAATAGCGAATTTGATGAAAAAATAATTAAAATATATAAAGATGAAAATGTTTCTTTTTAAATATTAGAAAGATCAACCATTTGCCAGGAGAACAATTATTGATGATTACTTAGTATTAGTTAGTTTGAAAAAAAAGAAAATCAAATTAAAGAACTGCAAAAATATTATGGTGGATTTAGGGTGTAAGAGTTATCCAAATTGTTGATGTATGAATTTTACTACAACAAGTTTCTAAACAAAAATGATAATATAAAGAGCCTGTTAATGACTAATATTGATTCATTGTGTATCTACGTTGAGAGCCTGTTAATGACTAATATTGATTCATTGTGTATCTACGTTGAGAGCCTGTTAATGACTAATATTGATTCATTGTGTATCTATGTTGAGAGCCTGTTAATGACTAATATTGATTCATTGTGGATCTACGTTGAGAGCCTGTTAATGACTAATATTGATTCATTGTGTATCTACGTTGAGACGGAAAACGTTTACAGTGACATGATGGATGACATCAAATTCTACGACACTAATGACTACTCAAAGGATGACATATATGGTATCCCACAAATGAATAAGACAGTTCCTCGATTTTTTGTAATGATGAGTTGAACAGTATTCCAATTAGAGAGTTTTGTGCGTTAATATCAAAACCTCATTCGTTCAAGACTGATAAAGACAAAAATGCAGTTTGTAAAGGAGTGAAAATTGTGCAATCACAAAGAATTAAAATTCTAACTGTACACAGATTGTATATTGATTCACTGAGAGAAGAATCAAGAGAATAATGTTATCAGATCATGCAATCATGAGATGTATAACATCGAAATGAAATAAGCAACATTGTCTATTTGTGATGACATGCGTTTTTCTTAGTTGACAACGTAAATATATTACCTTATCATCAAAGAAGTACATTGTAATCCAAAGGATATTAAAAATCTCATTAACCAAAAAGCATGAAATATCTCTCTGAAATCATTAATTGCAGAGTTTTACTTTTGCACGATCATCCGTACTGACATTTTAAAATGTCTACCACTGAAACCTAGTTTGGTTAGGTTAGTTACTTTCTTTTTTTTACATCGTCAAGAGTGCTACAGTCATCAATCAGAAATAAAATATTTGTACCTTGGTACACATCAACCGGTAACTCTAACTACTTATCCAATTTAGCTTCATGATCTATAAGTATCACTTTCTCTTCAGCGAAGAATCAATTGCTATTATAAGTTTTTTTTTTAATTATGAAACTTGGGCAGATAATACCAATGCAATCGAAAAAGTCTCTGTACTCAGTCTCTATCAGCTCTAGTGCAGATATTGTCACAATTAGTCACTCCACAAATTATCATGTTACCAGGTTCATTACGGTAATTTAACAATACCTAAAACATAATTGTTTTAGATGATTCCTTTCAATATTTACACGCGAACTGAACAGTTTCTTTGCAAGTGTTTTGCGCATTACCTGCTCCTGATCGTAACTTTCTCAATTTTTCGCTCATGATAAGGTGCTTAATTCCATTTTTGTTTTAGTTGAATCAGGTAACCACAAATCTTTCTTTTTTGCCATGAATATGTTACAGCCAGTTAACTTTAAAAAGCATCACTTCCGTAGGATATGGTGATGTATTTCACAAGAATTATACCCATATTGTTTACCACAGCATTATTAGCATCACGCTTTACCTTTATAGCAAACAAGACATAGAAACTACCTGGCATACTCAATATACTACTACATAGCTTTGGTACACAAACATGTAAAGTTTGTTTCGATTTAATGTTGCTTGGGATGTAGATGATACAATGGTGTGTTGGAATGAGACATTTAGCTCCGTGTAGTATCTTTTCCTGCCTTTCAGGAGTTATGTATTTGCCTTTAACATTTGTTATTTATTACCGACATAGCCGTTAAAGACGTTTTCTTTACAAAACCTTTTAAGCGGTGAATTCACTAAGACCCATCATATGCGCGTATATTTCCTTATTCATCAGAAGGTTGGTAGAAATCGTAAGTTATCTTGTTTGTTTAAGCTGCACAATATCTTCTGGGTGAGTAAAGGCATACAGAGCGAAAGCATTATCCAGGTTGTTTAAGTACTTGGTCACGAAACCTTCTTCTTTCAACCTTTCCTTCATGTAGTCAAGTGTTTTAGCTCTGGTTCCATTGAACACTGCAGTTTCCATCTGTAGGTTTTTCATGACTTTATCATGCATGACTCTGTCATGTTCAGCTCCATATGGATCAAATAGATTGAACAAACGGTTGCTTCATGCAAATGCTAGACCGTTTATGGCTCGTGCAATCATTACTCTGGCTGCAGCTATGTATTGTGCTGGGGAAAAACGCAATAAAGGTTAACTGCTTCAAATTATTTATTGTGCTGTATTTTAAGAATAAAAAAGTTTGATAATGTGCCACATTTTTGTACTGGCAGAAGGACTCCTTCTTTGCTTCGATCCAATTATTAAAAAAAATACTCTCTTCTAGATGATTACACTGTGAAAATAAAAATATTCGTATTTTAAACTCTACTGAGTAAGCTACATGTCGTTTACCTCTAACCCAATGTAAAACTCAACCTATTCGCTAGACAAAAAACCCTATTGTCAACATTACAGTTGATACAAATTGTGTATATGTTTGATATTTTGATTTTGAATGAGATATTGCTTTAGAGTAACTTGTGCAAAAAGTGATGGAGTGTAGTTAAATCCATAACTGTTAACTAATGTCTGAGGTGTAGCTTCAGATTTAAAAAACAAACAACAACCCTTTCACTAATTGTTGATATCAATGTATTTTATCTTTAACAATTGAAATTGCATCTCTTACATTCACACTTACTTCAGTACCATTTCAGTACGGATGGGAAAAGCCCTGAATTGGTTTAATGCGAAAATTTCTGCTTTAGTTTTATCATCAAACCCTTTTAATGTTTATCGATTTTCTCTTTCAATGTTCTTCTATTAAACAACGCAATATTCTTTCTATTTCCGTCTTTAAATGAGTTTTCAATGTCAGTATATTTTCGTTTATTTCAGTGTCAACTTACCAGTTCTACCACTTAGTGTTTTTTTGTCTACTTCAGTCTGCAATGAATCTAGTTCTGTTGTAAACTTTGTTCCAAATTATTGAAATCTTTTCTCATTCGTTTCATTCTGTCGTCTAATTCCTGAACGTATCATGTTATTAACAACTCGATGAACATATTAGTTCGTGTCTGTTTTAGATTCATCAACCTCAGCAAGTAACTTGTTATAAAACTCAGTTAATATAACATCCTTTATAGGTTTGATCTTATGATTTAAATCTGTAATAGAGAAATTGTAAATTTTTGTTCACAGATTTTATCGTACTTTTATTGATATTTATTTTGTTTCTTGTGTCCTCTATTTCTTTTTGTTATTTAGATTAAACCATTTTCTTTTGCGATTCGGACAGAGATTTAGTGTTTGCAATTATTGTCTTCTTGTTCAAGTCAGTCATTTTATTTGTCTAATATCTCTTTAATCTAACAAAGAAATGGATCTATTTGACCAACGAATTCCATCCTTATTTGTTGCAGTTTAGGATGTTATAATCTTCCACAGATATGTTTATTTTCTCCATATCGCTTTTTATGGCATCTATCTCACTGCTTATCCTCTTCTCGATAATTTGTAAATGTTCTCGGGTGTTCGGTATCTTACCTACTCTTTCTTTAACCGCTTACAAGGTTTGAATAACATTAGACAATGAGTTGAATCGTTGTTTAAACAAGCCTTGACCATCTAAAATATTTTTTATATGTTCTCGTTAATCTGTTTCTATAGATCTGAGACTTTTTGTAAGCTCTTTCATTAGCACTATGTTTAATAGCTGAGACTTATTGTCAATTTGTTCCCTTCATGATATGTGATCTTTCAAATTGTTATCCTCCTTACGTATTTGGGTATCAACAGGTAGCTGCACAAGCCTACTAATAGCTGCATCAATTAATTTAACAGGATCACGTACATTTGTCATACGGTTATTGTTGAGTTTTAAGTCAGTGCTAATTGTTTAACTTGGTGTAACATCTTTCTCCTGTGTTTTTGTGTCAATGTCTAAAGGAAAACTTGTCAATATAACCTCAGAGAGATATCTCAGCTCTTTTTAGCTATTTGCTGTCATTTTTCTATCTTCATCTTTTATGCTGTTATTCAATCTGTTAATTGTGTCCCTCAGTAATTGTTTGCAATGGTCAATAATAATGCCTGTAATAAAGTCAGAATGTGAATATTTTCAACGGGCAAAGACTCAAACAAAATAGAGTAGTTAGCATTAAAATAGTTTTTTTGTGTTATCGATTTGATCGAGATAATGGATGATTTATTAGGCGTAAAAACTCCACAAGCTGAATTCAGTAGATGCTTGTATAGTTCTCTGGCTACTGAATCCTAACAACTTAGAAATGTAATTTGTGATATACAAAATGTAATTGTTAATCGGAGTGATCCTAACTTTTGAGTTGTGTTTGAAACGTTCAACAGCAACACTTTCTTCCTTGTCGCCAGTTGTAGTCATTCCCTACTTTGGTTTTATTCATGTACATCTCAAGGTTGTAGAGCCATCATGTATTTGAAACGGTCCTTTTTAATTTTTAATATTTTTCGCTGATATAGGCAAGGATATTGTTTTTGAGTTAATCAGAAATTGTGTGGTAACCAACAACACAAACTATTCTCTGTAATGAAATGGATAAATTACAATTTCTGTTGTCAATTGGATTGTTGAGATAGATATATTTATCAGGTAGACCGTCGCCGTAGCAGAAGGGAAGGTGCTATTTCCAACCATCACTGTAGGTGAGGTCTTCCATCGAAAGATCGATTGTAATACAACTTTCCATTTAACTTAGATAAACGCTTCGCTATTTATTAGTCCTGAAACGGACCAAAAACGTGTATGCTTTTAAGCATACCCATTTATGTAGAAGAAATTAAAACAGCCAAAACTTAACGTTTTTCTATTCAATTCGTATCCTTTGCAGTTAAGCTTTCCAAAATTGAACTTTATTCCAAATCTTCTCGAATCTTTTACTCTTTCAGTTTCTTCCCATGCTCTTAAAAAAGGTGTTTTTAAATTTCTCTTTATCTTTGCCTTCTGTATTGTTCATCACATCAACCTTAAAATAGGAACAACTTTACCGTTTGACCAAATTGACAAGATACCTACAACAGATATACCACCACCCATCAGACAATACATTTTTTCTGAGCTTTATGATCTTGTATACTGTCTTTTATGTTATGTTTTAGAATCTCCTTGTTCTTTTTCAAACGTTCCGATTTGGCTTTATCTAATTCTTTTAATGATTATCCAAGTTGCCTGTCAAATTCAACTCTACCTGGATCTTTTGGTTTTCGTTTGGTTTTCAGGTTCTTTGCTAACCTTTGATGATTCTTCAATTTTTTGTTCAGTTTCGACCATTTAACTTACACTGAAATTTAGATAGCTAGCTCATCATAATTACAATGCGATAAAAAGGTTAGTTGCAAGATGATTTACAACGTTTCTTAGAAGTATTTTAAAATAATTTCAAATTTAATTGCTTAAATAAAACGATGGATTTCAAGACATGTTCCAGATGCGAAATACAAAAGACAGTTTTATAGATCTAGCAGATATTGAAAACCTTGTTAAAACGTATACTTCAGAAAATAATCTAAAATGGCAAAATGAGAACAGAGATAGGTACAATGAATACATGAATAAATAAATGAAACAATTATACCAAGTGATGATAATTTCAGATTAATCCAATATACAGGAAATATAATGTTATGAGCATTAGAACAAGCCATCGGTGTTTCATCCATGGACTTATGTCGTAAGTGGTTAATTTTTCACAAAGGGGTGAATGAAGATAACCTTCATATTGATTATTTCATTTTATGTGCCTCTTTTGACATTTCTCAACCGGGTCAACAGAGAAAATGTTTCCAGTGGTGAAATACAAGTTATATTAAAGCAAGTGAAAGCATAAAACGTTAAATGCCTTCTGGGAATGAAATAGCAAATCATATGAAAAAGGTTGAATCATTCAAGATGGCTAAAACTTCATCATTGAGGAGACTGCGCGAGCACTCATTGACCCTGGCATGATCTTGAACATTATCGTTTAATCTATTTACCCTGTAAGACATCATCACACGATAAGCAACTACTTCCGCAATGATAACTATTGCAACTTTTGTAGGTAAAGGCACAGATACATCAACAACAAAGCAACCGTCAAGTATTTTTTCTAAGTATTTTCTAGTTTCTCCTTACTTTCTGGTGCCTTTTTAAATTAGTGTGTTTGAATCTTATGAAACTAGCACTCAATGCAGACAGAGGTAATCCCAATTTTAATTAAAATTCCAGTGAAGAATCTGTTAACATTTGATGTCATGTAATCTTCTTTACGTTATTTCTGTAAAATGTCTAAGTTGTGGAATGTAAAAAGATAGTTGATGTATCGAGATTGATGGCAGGATTTAAATCTAGTCTAAACGAGTATTTGAATTTCATTATATTGTTGTTTTATCGAACGATAGTACTCATTTTCATAACCATGTCACTTGTTAACAAAAAGATATTGTCGCCACCAACAGTGCAGTTCAATTTTACTGTTAAATCTTTTGTGTAATTTTGAAAAGCTTGTACAATCTTTTCGTCATTTCTGTAATATCCTGTTCTTAAAGTATATAGCTCTATTAACTTTTTTGTTATCCAATCTTGTACAGTGGAAAGAGATCGTATTATGGATGTTTTCTTAATAAACTATCCACCCAATACAGCATATGTTATAATGCTTAAAATACCAACACAATGATCCACGTCTCTCTTGTTAACCAGTACAATGGCTTTTTGTCATAGCAATTTAATTCTTCTTTCTTTCAGGAGTATATGTAATCATCTATGACATTTGTATTCTTTCCCTTATGTATCTTCAATTGTTTTTCGATAAAAGTTTACAATTACTGACAGGACTAATAGAATATTGATATGGTAAAGGTATTGCACACTCATTCAGTAATTTCCTAATTTTAAAATAAACGTGAAATTTTTATTTGATTTAACTAACTCTGCAACTCTTTTATATAATAAATATCAGTGTGATATGCATCAACCAGATGCTACTATCCACACCGCCCAGTTTAGTTGGTTTTGCGAAAAGTTTATGTTCAGCTGTGCTCTGTATTTGTTTATCGGTGTCAAATGTTAAAGTGTAGTTATTAAAATGTTGAATGGTTTGCATTTGAAATTATCCTTTTCAGTGTGGTACAGTTTTATCTCGTTAAATATGTTTGATAAATCTGTAACAACGTATGGTAAATCTGGGTTCATACTAAACTGCAGGACAAGGGCAAGGAAGGATCATTGCAGGCTAGTTTATAGAACATGGTATCCAATAATTCATCCATTGTATATAATTTTAAAATATCGTTTAAAATATGCCTTTAGGGTTATCGTCCAGTATTTAGATCATTAGAAAAGCACGTTTGCCTTAGACACAATCCAAAACATTAATATGTTGAACAATGTTCACCTATACTTTGTATATGAAATTAGCTTTCTTGTGCAAATACAATGAACCTCTATTTACTGTTTTTCCACGTTCACATGTAATTCTTTATTGATTTCTCTATAGTTTTTTCTCTTCTTCCACGGTAATACCGGTTTAATCTCGTTGACTGTACACACACTTTACATCCCTTGTACTTTGTATTTCTTTTTTCATTTTCTCTATTGGTTTTTCTCGTTTGCATTTGTAACATATAACAACTGAGTCTAAGTCAAATATTAACTACACCATTTATTTGTATATTGTAATTTCAATTACTACTAAGTAAATGTCAAATGAAAGTCCTAGAAAAATGCATCTTCAGAATAGATCAATCTACACAATGTCTGTGATACGTGCACTGTATTTTACTTCATCTATGTTGTGTAAATGCTCTTACCATATTAACTGTTATATGAACTTTGTGGATAATTCTTTGTATTGGAAGGATTTTTGGATGCACTGAAATTGTACATGCTAATAATGTTGTACAGGGAAATTGTATAGTTGATTGTGCAATTGCGCGAAGTGCTTTTGTACCTTCTTTGAATTAAATTTGAAATAGTTTAAATGTCCTCTTGACTAAGTAAATATTTATGCGATTTCCATTACCCCTTATTTAGTTCAAAAGCTCTTTGACAAGCTTTGTGTCTTTTACATTGTGCTTGGTTGTCACCGTTTGTATATATTGTTGGAATCAACTTCACATTTGTGAATGTTATTTCTGTTCATCTCTTCTGTGATATCATTTAATACCCCGCTAGGATATTTTCTATATTGTGGTCGTCATATCAAGTTTCTTATGTGTATCATTTTGTTGTTGATCTGTGATATTTTTGGATGTACGTTCTGTACATCAAATTTATTAATCAAAACAAATTTACATGCCGTGCATATTTTCACTCCTTCAGGCTTTAATGCACTGTTCTTGCACATTATATAAACTCGGCATCTTTGAAAAGTCAAAGTGTTCATGTCCTTATATACTTCTATCTAAGTATTGTGCTTCCTCCACTTAGTTTAATGTCACAATGTTTTAGCTAGTTCACAACTGTCAAACAATTCATCATGTTCTTTTCATTTCACTAGTACATACTTTCAATCGTTCATCCGTTTTATTTTTAAAATCGGTTCAACTTTGCATATGTCATCTTGTTTTTCATGCAGGTATAATTCTTGTTCGTAACACATACCCTCGATATCTTCTTCCTTCAAATCTTACAGCTTGTAAACGACAGTATCTCCTAAAATTACTTGCTTGATATGAAATATTTCTTTGGTAAAATTAGAAAGGTAGCCGTTTTCAAAAATTGTTTTGTATTTCGAAATTCTGACTGTTTAGCTGATTTTAAATTTAGGCGTTCCAAATGTATCAGTCGTCAAGCTGGTCTAGTAAATGTTTAACTTTGATTTTTAATGTTCTCGTATCCCTACACGAGATTTAAAAATACATAATATGAGTACCCAAACTCTCTCATAGTTCTTACTACTATCTATATATCTAGATATGTATCTATATATCTATCCATCCATCCATTATACCTAAAATCAAGTCAACGTTTTGTCTATAATGGGACTCAGAGCATAGCCTGCACATAAAGATCAAATTAATAATGGTGCTAGGTAAACGATTGGTCAAGCATTATTGTATTAAAGAAATATTCTTACAAGCAGAATAGATTTACGAGAAAACTCTTTTCAGACAGATATTGATTTTCGTTTTATTATTTGCCATTCCCTTTTTACGTAATTAGATTAAACTAATGTCAGTGTTGCAGTTTGATGAGAGACATAGAGAGGGCTAATTAACATTTGTTGATTTTCTAAATAATTACTTCCTCTGTCAGATAGAACTGCTGTTTTCGGCAACAAAACCTGAACTGTACAAATATGTGATCTAGAAATATGGCAGAGATTTTATACACACCGGAGCATAAGCAGTAAGGGGGTGATTACGTAATAAATTTAGTGTATCTGGCAATCTAATGTGTTAGTGGTCTACTCGAATTTCGAATAAGCAGTAACTGACTGGCATTTGCCTACAAATCCATTTTTTGTGTTGTAAAGAATATATATGTACATATATGTGGATAAATCAAGCACATTTGCATATCAAAACATTGTAAAAATTAGGTTGCGATATGAAATTCAATTCGTTTTTTAAAAAATAACATTTTCATACGTCTGTAAACAGTGGCGGCACGAAGGGGTCGGGGGGGGGGGGGTAAATTGTCTCCAGGGGCCAGGCGAGGAGGGGCGCCATAGGGATTTTTTTTTTCAGCTGTAGCCGAGGCGTAGATGCTGACAAAAACTGTTCTCTGCGGCAAAGTAGGAGCGCCACTAAAGAACATTGCCCCCGGGTGCCTAGAACCCTCGCGCCAGCACTGTCTGTAAAGCACCACATGCATGGAGGGTTTGGTGTAGTAATTTTTGCAAGCAGCGGTTAATATAACTACACACTTCAATCATTGATCAAATTCAATCGTACGTATATTCGCTTGAAGGAGTAGAACACATACTAACCAAGAACTATGTCGCACACTTGAATGTAACTCTTCTGATTTCCCAACAACAGCAGCAACAACAAAACAACAATAACGACAACGGAAAACACGCGTTGTGCTATAACATATTAACAACGAATTTTAGTCACTTGATATTTGATTTTTTTTTTAAATAAAGGCATAACAACTTACACTCTACATTAAAATTGTATAAAACTACCTTATACGATTAAATTAATCATTCCAAAAGTATAACACCAATCAACATTGAACAGGCGATATATATGAAAATATCTTTAGGGTATGACTATCTTAAATATTTTCCTATTTTTAAAAATCTTTCAGAGATATTTCTTTATAAAATAAATTATAACAAATGGATCGTCATATTTCTTAATTTAAGTCTGACAACTCATCTTCAAAAGAAGTACATGTCAATCGCTACCAAAATTCTCCTTGAGTCACGGACGAAGACACTGTTTCTAAGCGTTTCATCGATAGGTATTTATAATGGCTTTTATAATGCATATGATATTTCTCAATGCAGCTGATCAAAATTCTCTTCATGAATTAAACAAGGCATAAGATTTCGCTTTCAAAATGAGCAAATACCGTTTATTCACTCTCACTGTGTACTTAGCTGATCGATAAAACATTGATTTAATCAGTATGTACAGTACTTGTGCCTTTTTTTTCTTCCTCCAGCCGATTTAAAATACTACGTGCAACATGTACCGTTCACATACCGTGTGGTGCTTTCTCTTTTTCCAATCGTACAGTTTCGTTTCCCTACAGTTTCTTACAGTTCCCGACCGTCCTTCGTTTGTTTTCCATTTTGTACAGTTTAGTACCGTTCCTTACTGTTTCCAAGTGTTTCACTGCCCCTATTCTAACTTAAATGGACCGTATTACCGATGCTTACCATTCCTTATGGTCTTATTGTCGTACCGTTAAGTAGTCGTACAGTTGCTGAAAATTTACATAACATACCGTACCATACGCGTACCATTATGTTTCGCACTGTTTGCCATGTTGCAAGAGACGTTTGAATTGCTGAACACTATTGCTCAGAATGAAAGTCGTACAAACTCGTCTAACTTTGACATAGACAGATGTTTGTAATAGATATGGTACTAATGTCTGGTACAGTGTCTTAATACGGCCAATCGAAATTTTCGGTATCAATAGTTTTTTTAAAAAAAGAGCAATTTCGTTTTAAAAATTCCGTTCATCATTGTGTATTTCAATGGCAGATGTAATTTTTATTCTGTTAGTGTGCAAACATTCACACTGTTGTATTTGTTCAATTAAGAATAATATAACTAGATAGCTATTAGTATATAATTGTTCCAGCTCCTCGCACTTACTACGAAATAATTCAGACCATCATCGCCGATATATTGATCATCGTCGGAGAGATATATATATATATATATATATATATATATATATATATATATATATATATATATATATATATATATATATATATATATATATATATATTTGTAATCTAATTTTACTGTTTCCAAATCGTCCAAATCAAAACGATATCTGTTTATTGGTCGCAAAAGATTCGCAACAAAGCGTAATCAAGTTAACTGGTATTGTAGGCACCACCAGAGTAGTGTTTTCTGGAAAAGGATGTCCCCAGACACGATTGTATTTTTACGCTAGTGAGTAGGTCCCAAGTAGATCCAAAGACACGGCGATGATATTACGATAGTGGATGGAAAGTTACGAGTTAAGGGTAGATTTTCTCTAGGCGAGTGATATAAATCCACTGAGGATAAAAATTAACCTGATATATCAGCAACTTCATGTGACTTATTGGACATGTCTGGCAGTGAGAATTTGACTCGTAAGATATCAATATTTAATCTCAAACGCTGTATCGATTTTTGCATGTTGTTTATCTTCTGCGATATTTATTAGGGCCTATATATTTAATCATTCTAATGAAGAATTATTCCATGGATTCGTTCCCTGTCTCTAAATCTGTGTATAACGGACATTTTACTGTAGTTTGTGGAGATGTATTATCATCATCAGATTTCTCGAAAGTTCTAAATATGCAAATTATAATTCGTCAGAGTATGTCGAATACTCTTATTATGAGCAATAACTCTGGTTTATAAAACTCTGATGCCATACCAGACACATCTTATGACAGAAAATTTGAAACAGCATATTATTCATGATTTCTATATTAAACAGGTTTGGAATTTATTAAACGGTTTAATACAAGACTCCCACTTCAGACATCAAAATCCATACCTCCGCCCTGTGGAAAACTAAAATTATGCAGTAATATTTTATAGAAGAAAGATAAAAAAAATTGAAACGCAATTCAATTATCGTCCACAGCTTTCGAGATATCTGGACTTAAAGTTGTGAGTAGTTTCTCGGTCTCAACCTTGAACGTTTAATGAGTTCCGGTCCAGATATACAGAGGATATCTATGTTTTTTATATTAGACATAATACATATTTAACGAGTGAAGTGGGAAACATTGTAAGGTCAAAAAGCCACGAGTGACAATAAAAAAAGTTGCCACTTCACGAGTGAAATATTTCCTTATATTTACTATAAAAAACTGTAGATTTTCTTTTTATTATATATTTTTTAAGGAAATAACCGTCGATTTCATGGATTTTTTCTCCTTTCTGTGCCAGTGCGATTAACGGCTGCATTACTACATCGATAAAAGAGTTCCCGAAATTTACAATAATTTTAGGACAGCAACCTTTTACAAATTTGTCTTGTACACATAATGCTGCAAATTGTGTCTTATGTCAAATTAATGACTGTTTTCAGACGAAAATGAAGAGATTTTTATTTTCTTTAACACATTTCTTGCGCGGATTAATACGGGTAGAAATATAAATAGAGAAATATAGAAATATCATGGAGCGGTCACATTCGACAGATTTCAGAGCGTAACATCTTTAAACAAAAGATTTCAATGATTGTGAGTTTACTCGTATGGTTTTTGGTTCTGGCCTTGGTAACATTGCAGTCTAGATGGGCAACCAAATTTCAACACACGAAAGGTTATATTGTGCTGACGCAATTGGAGTAAAGTGTCTTACCCAGAGACCTGGTCCAGGTGATTTGCAAGGCTGTTTGATGAGTAAATTCTTTAGCGCAGTAAAAGTATGTACTATTTATGTGTAATTTTGTGGAAGTAAAGCAATCACGTTCTTTCGTAGACTACTGATGTGAAAACCCCAAATTAGGTCGATAAGCATCGATTGCCATACTACACGCATAACCACAGACTTAAAATGGCTTCCATATCTGAATGAGAACGCTAAATCTCATTTCTTACACTTTCTTCCATTCAGAAACAAATGCATATCGATTATTACCCGGTCGCCATTGCTGTTCGCCTTTCAAGGATCGGTCGCGGAAGGACGAAACTAGCTACGTAATTTATCCTACTATATCCTCTTTCCATTTATCTTTGCTCTATTATGTGTACCGAAACTCGAATCTACATAAAACCTATTTAAACCCATGGAAACTGGTATTATGCTTGAATAATTCATTTTCTCCCTTTTCTCAATCACGGTTTCTGAGTCTCTTAGCACGAGATGCAGCTTTAATTCTGGCATTCTTCAGGGTTGAAGTCTTCTGTTTGCTTGCTCTGGCAGGGATTTCTGGCCTGTCGATCTTTCCAGGCAATAATTTACGGACTCTGGGCTCTGGAGGGTAAGTTTTAAAGCTTCCATTCAATATTTCTTTAGAAAGACTAGCTTTTCTAATCGACCAGTACCATGTATTATCATGACCCCAGATTATATTGACTAATATAGTACATACACGGAAGTTCGATTTATTGCATTTTTGCAGTCCTTTGTCATGGAAAACCCAATTATTTTCTGTGGCTGAAATTACTGCTTTTGACTTCGTTTCGTGCAGTAATCAGTCTTAGCTTTCCCGAATGCCTTTGAGGAAATTATTTTAGATACACGGTTATCTGCATTGAAAACTACTTTCCGTTCTTTGTAAATTAGGTTTCACCTGTGAGTCAGGCAATAGGGAGTTGGTATCGATTAGCAAAAGGCTCTGTTGTGTATATCTTCAAATTGATTCTAATTAGTTGTAATAATATTTCATTTCAACCTAAAATTGTGTGTATATGTGTTTTACCGTTACACTGAATGCAGAGTTATAATCTGGGAAGCGAGAATGTCTTGTTATAAAATTGTTGTGATTTGGTATCTGGAATACCACTTGACACCGACATACAAGGACCGCGCTATACATATAAAAAGTGTCCAGCCCTATGCGAGCACATCCTTGCATTAATAATGAATCAATATATGTCAGATTAGGGGTTTCATTTTTATGCATTGCACACTTTTCGTTCCTTTTTTAAATTTGAAATCTTTGTTTTCTGAAAAACAATTATTACTACTACACAGTGTTTGTTTACAATCCTGAATGATATTTGCTAAATAATATTTTATTCGGTTTCAAAGAACATGTTTTCTTTTCCTTTTAATGATGAAATGAACTTGTCCGCATTCGGAAATATGGGTACAGATGGCACTTTCAGCCCATACAGTATAGGGTTTAGAGTCAAGCCATCTGCATTAGTTCCAAAAGTTAATGTCTTTACTTTATAAATAAAGGCACTTAAAGTATTATTGTTGCATCGATGTAATGCTGCAATTTCGACAGTTGTGATTGCGATAAAACTGCGTATACCTGTCAACATTTTAAAGGGATGCATGTAAATTGGAAGACAAGACATTCAGGAAGATCATTGTGTATTTATGTCAATTATAAGGAACGGGTAGCGAACGCAAATACATGTCATTAACACGCACGCACACACACACACACACACACACACACACACACACGCACGCACAGATTCACGCACGCGCAAGTTCGCACACACAGACAAGAGTGACAATAAAATTTCTTCAGCTATACCGGTCGTCTGAATGAAATCTACTGGCAGGACACGAAGTGCTGTCCATTCCCTCAGAAATGCGCGAAATTTGTAACACCCAGTGCATTGTATTTCGCAAATTTTCAACACCGCCCAATGTCTGCAAACTTCCTGCAGTGTTCAGCTACATTCTTTCTTTTGGTGTTATACAGGAAATAATGGTGTAGATATTGTTGGTGTTATACAGGAAATAATGGTGTAGATAATGTTGGTGTTATACAGGAAATAATGGTGTAGATATTGTTGGTGTTATACAGGAAATAATGGTGTAGACATTGTTGCAAATCTCACGAAATTTTTGTATGGCTCTGTCTATCGAGGTTCATTCGTATTTGAACTTTGTACAGTGAAAAGCGATTTGCTGCGAACAAGCAATATTTATTATGTAAACAAGGTATATAGATACTGGCTGTTGTCCGAGATTCATTCCCTGAATGTAAATCCGACATAGTCCGTTTTAAACAATAACTATAACAGATTGTCGTTCTTTATAATGACTCACTTTAATTTTGCAATTGCTGTTTAATAAAATATAATTGAGAGGAATAAGACTTCGTTTTTTGTTCTATCATTTACACTCTTCTAAATCTGCGGAAATGCGAGTTAAAAGTGCTCTTTTAGATATCCAAAGACAGTCACGGGTATATTTTCAAACAGACTATAAAGTTTGCAAGCCGTCAGTCGCCTGACAGTGTTGTGATATTATGACTGCAGCAGGCATAGCTTTTTCGCAGTAAATTAGCATTCGCTATATTTTGAGACAAAGCAGATTTTAGAAAATGTAGATGCAGCAAAAACGTATGTCTTGTTTTATTATATCTTATTGCAATTATCAAGGAAAGAAGCGTTTTTACTCCGCTGCCTGAAGGGACCGACTATTTAATTTTCCAATTTTCCGGCCCGGGGGGGGGGGGGGGGGGGCAGGGTACGGGATATTTTTGAGAGAAAAATTCAGGCTCTCGAATACCATGAAAAAAATTATTCTTGCTCTGATATATAACAAAAATAATCCCTATTATATCCATTATATTGGTTGAAAAAAATTAATTATCTTGAGGTAGGAGAAAAGCAAAAAATCCGGCTCGAAAGAAAATCCTAGACCCCCTCCACCCACCCACCCACATCACCCCCCACCCACCCACCCCCAATTAAATGGTCGGTCCTTTATCTTTAGATTGAAGTTGATTTTTAAAACAAAACAAAACAAACAAACAAACAAGCCAAAAAACAAAAAAAAATTTGTTTCAATACAGGAAGAAGTATAAAATTTATTTCTATATTGTGACAGAGTCAGAATCGGTCAACAGGTAAGACCTATAAATACTCTCTATTTAACACACAAAAACAAATAAATTAAAAATGTTTTGTTCTCACTATTAGATAATTATATTGAAATATCATATACTTTGTAATGCAAGTTTTGTCATTAACTTTATTCAACGATTACTGCCGAGGTTTTACGTCAGTAGATCGATCACCTAAAATACCATATATACCATGTGTATGTATGTATATATATATATATATATATATATATATATATATATATATATATATATATATATATATATATAGTTGTCATAAATTTTTAATGCAAAAGACTCAAAGTTTCTGTTATGTTCATTAAAGAAACTAATTCTTGGCATATTCAACCTGTCAAATATAAAGTTCACATTATTCACTCGCAAATAAACTGTATATAATTCAAGATTTTCCTGTAAAATATTGTCTCATTAGTGCTAGTTCAAGTTCATTTTGATTATTTACTTAAACTTTAGCCAAATATTAGGAGAAAATGATCTCGTTACAACACTATGAATATGTGTATATTATACTATGAAACCTGCCTGTGTGTCCAAGTCCTCTTTGCCAGATCATCAACCGGTAGCTATATTAGTTATGATCCGCAAGCAATTGTCAGCGGTCAACCGGGATCACAAGTAAGCAATTAATTGACATTTGCCAATATACCAATTATTTTTGAGATAATTTCAATATTCAAGCTCCTTGTTGACTTCATAAATTTTTAATAAAGTGGTCTCCCTCTTCAGAGATCCCTTCGAAGAGAGGCCACCCTTGATCAGAGGCCACCTTGCCCAACACCAAAATAGTATATTTTTACCATTTTGCTCCCTCTCTATAGAGTCAACCCCACTTTATAAAACCAGCTTTTCAGTGTAAAAGGTTTGGCCTTATAAAAGTGGGACCACTGTATATCAATGCCGGCAACATAATGACTAAGGGACATGTTAATACACAAAATCAACCGTTAGCAAGAGATGAGAGATGCTTAGGTTTTGTTTCCCGCAATTTATGACAGCACCTAATCAGCAGTTAAAATAAGTTGCTAATCAGTATTTGCAAGTAAAGCTATTAATTATAATAATGATGAACCTTCATGTCCATTCAGTCAACAAATCAGTAATATCTGTGGCTTTATTGGTAATTTTACTCTTGTCGCATATATCTAATTCACCTTGATTTATCGCTAATTGGATCCTTTGAAGTAGCACGTCATGACAGGTATCTAATTTTATCTCAGAACACATGATGGCACGCCTGCTCATGTTCCTGTTCTTCGAATGATGATAATATCAAATTAGAAATGATTTAGAACAATATGACTGACTCAACTTTGGAATTCTTTGGTAATAAAATATTGTCTACCTGCAACAAAATCAGCTGAAACTCATACTGTATATTACTTATTATCGATTCAATATAAACGAGGAAGAATAAGTTATAAAATAAGTGTTGGGACAAAAGTATGATGTTCTTCAACTTGTGATAAATTAAATTTAATATATTTTTGTATTTTTAATTACGATGGCTACACATATCTATCATGCATAGACCAATGCTATGTCGATAAAACCGCGCGAGGGACCTTTTAAATTAATGAGTTCATGCAAGGAAAAGATCAATAATGCAGACGAGAAAGTGGATTGTCCAATTACAACGGATCTCTCATTTTAAGTCAAGTTTTAAAAAATCTAAGAATGTTATATGACCAGTTTATCACTTCTCTTTTGTCAACTCTGAGAAAAAAATCAAAATGATTTTGACGTGAAGAAAAGTCATATCCAATAGAAAATGACTTAGAGTTGTGGTATCAATAAATTACACCTCCCGTGCAAATTATGTCAGATATGACTCAAATTCAGGAAAAAGAGCAGCACCAATTCATCAAATATATATTTCTTTCAGAGATAACAACAACAACAACAACAACAAAGATTTGGTTTGGTTTGCTTTGGTTTGATATTTTACGGTACAGCAACAAAAGAAGGTTATCTGGTGCCTAGACAATTAGAGTGAAACTGCCTATGTGTTGAAAAACTCCCACGGTAGCCACCCGGCTGATCCAATAGTAGGATTCAAACCCGCACCTTTAGTCACGACTCCGGCACGCTAATACTGAGCCACCGCGGCCCCTACCTCCATTTGTGACCTCTCACGACATGCTGATACCGCAAGGGAAACAACAAGAAGAAAGACATGTCAAGTCAGTTTCTTAGATTTTTTGAACTTGAAATGTAAAAGATAATTGCCCATTTGAAATGGAAAACCCATTGTGTCCTCTGCATCTGTGATTATTCTCATGAATAATATGAAAGGTCCCTCTCACTATGCATGAGAAAGATCATGACCTTGTCTTATGATTTTTTATGAAACAGACGGTTAGTTTTTGAACTTTTTTTTTAAGCAATGCAGCACCAGATATATATCAATATCAAACAGGTTGATACATATTTGAATAATTGTTTATTTCAAATTACAAATTATCTTTGAAATACGTCATACTAGAATTAAGCTCTATAGGGACTATAACAGTTACCTGCACGGTACCAGTTGCCGCACGATATCATTTGCCGCACGGTACCAGTTGGGGCACGGTGTAAGTTGCCGCACGGTATCAGTTGCATCGCGGTACCAGTTGCTGCACGGTATCAGTTGATGCATGGTACCAGTTACCGCACGATGCAGTCTTGTTATCAATTTTGTGTATGACTTTCGATGGTAGCTGCATTGTATCATTTGCCGCACGGTATCAGTTCCCGCACTGATACTGTGCGACAACATGTGCAGTGCGGGAACTGATACCGTGCGGCAACTGATACAGTGCGGGAACTCATACCGTGCGCCAACTGATACCGTGCGGCAACCGATATCTTGCGGCAACTGGTACAGTGCGGGAACTGATTCCGTGCGGCAACTGGTACCGTGCGGCAACTGATACCGTGCAGCCGGTATCAGTTAGCACACGGTATCAGTTCCTGCACTGTATCAGTTGCCGCACGGTGGAGTCTTGTTCTCAATTTTGTGTATGACTTTCGATGGTAGCTGAACGGTATCAGTTGCCGCACAGTATCAGTTGGCGCACTGTACCAGTTGCTGCACGGTATCAGTTGCCGCAACGGTATCAGTTGCCGCACGGTATCAGTTCCCGCACTGTACCAGTTGCCGCACGACATCGGTTGCCGCACGGTATCAGTTCCTGCACGGTATCAGTTCCCGCACTGTATCAGTTGCCGCACGCGCACGGTATCAGTTGCTGCACGGTATCAGTTACCGCACGGTACCAGTTGCCGCACGATATCAGTTGCCGCAGGGTACCAGTTGCCGCACGATGCAGTCTTGTTCTCAATTGTGTGTATGACTTTCGATGGTAGCAGCACGGTATCAGTTCCCGCACTGTACCAGTTGCCGCACGATATCGGTTGCTGCACGGTATCAGTTACCGCACGGTACCAGTTGCCGCACGATATCAGTTGCCGCACGGTACCAGTTGCCGCACGGTATCGGTTGCCGCACGGTATCAGTTCCTGCACGGTATCAGTTGCCACACGGTACCAGTTGCCGCACGGTATCAGTTGCTGTACGGTATCAGTTCCTGCACGGTATCAGTTGCCACACGGTATCAGTTCCTGCACGGTATCAGTTGCTGTACGGTATCAGTTGCTGCACGGTATGAGTTGCCGCACGATATCAGTTGCCGCACTGTAACAGTTGCCGCACGATGCCGTCTTGTTCGAAATTTTGTGTATGACTTTCCATGGTAGTGCACTGTATTAGTTGCCGCACGGTACCAGTTGCCGCACGATGCCGTCTTGTTCTCCATTTTGTGTGTGACTTTCGATGGTAGTTGCACGATATGAGTTGCCGCACGGTATTTGTTGCCGCACGGTATCAGTTGCCACACGGTACCAGTAGCTGCACGGTATTAGTTGCAGCACGGTATCAGTTGCTTCACGGTGTCAGCTACCGCACGATATCAGTTGCCGCACGGTACCAGATGCCGCACGATGCCGTCTTGTACTCAATTTTGTGTATGATGGTAGCTATGTCTAACATTCCTTACATGCTAATATTAACATTTTTGTTACCGACAAAAACAAGTCGCAGAATCAGGAGTTAGAACTTTTAAGGTGCATTGTACGACAATTGTTCTCTGTGGGGCCCCAGTTCCCCGTGCAACAACTGTTCCCCGTGCGGCAACTGCTATAGTCTATCTAGCTCTTTTAAATTATGTGCTTTGAATCCCTCACAACAAAATGTGGAGTAATGGTATTTTTCATTTTAAATCTTGGCTATGGTACTTTAGACAAGACTTCTAGGCGTGATGGCTGCTCTTTGCAATTATACTGACATGTCTACTTGAGATTCTTGAACTAGTGAAAGTATGTGCATGTTCATGATAGTGCTTACGAAGTTATTATTTTGTTGAGGCTTATTATTTATAAGCATCTCTCTTTATCTTTCTCTCTCTGCTGCCGCTGCCAAGAGCAGTGTTTTATCATCACCAGCACTTCCACCACCGCCACAACCATCATCGTCGTCATCATAATCATCATCATTATCAACAAGAACAAGAACAACAGCAACAACAAAAGTACATTTGTATAGCTACAAAACATTTACGTTACAACTACCAACACCAGACTGCTGTTTCTGGTGGGTTTTTTCAACTATGGTTGATACAACGTATCTAATACTGTCACAATCACTACTACTACTACTGTGATACCACCTCCACGACTACTACCCATACTACTAGTGACATTGCTTTTGCTTCTGCTTAACTAGTAACACTTTAGTCAGCACAGCCACCACCACCACTGCTTCAGTTATGTCTAATACGACTGCTACAACTACTGCAATAATCATCAGCACTAGTCGAGGTAAATAAAACCCATTATTATAATTATTATTATTATTAGTAGTAGTAGTTTGCAGTAGTAGTAGTGCTAGCATATCATTAGTAATAGCATAGCAGGATTAGTTGTGATCGTGATGACGCAGAGGTAAAATCGTAATTTGTCTGACATAATCAAATGTTTTCTATGAATGAATTATTTGAGAGAATACATCAGGCATGTGCAATCTACAGCCCGCGATCTGGTTTTATCCGCTTATTTACATCATAGGGTGTGGCTTTAAAAATCGCATATCTGGCCCGCGCCCTGGAGGAAGTTGCACATGCCTGCTATACGTTATATATAGCTCCCTTTCCAGCTGCGTAGTTGTTTCTTTTGTTATTTTGTTCTTTGTCTTTATTTTCTTTATTTTATACCTCTTCTTTATTCTTGAGAGTTTGGCTTGTCTGTGCCAAAATGTTAATATTTATTGTGATACATGTGTCTGTGCCAAAATGTTAATATTTATTGTGATACATTTGTCACTTTATGCATGTATCTGTCACTATGTATTTTTTTATTGTACCATGAAGAAGACTTTGTTAATTTTCCCCTGCCGTTTTCCAACTGTTGTGCTTTATATATAAAATTCTACACCAGTGCTTTGAAAATCTGTCTTCAAAATATTTATAAATGAAAGGCGGAAATGTGGTGTTTTTCATTAGTGCTTCTGAAGTTCTTAAAGATTAGTTGCTAACACGCAAAATAGTTCGCAATTAGACTTTATCTGTGGGCAGAAAGTTTGAGTTATTCAAACATTGCCTCTGGTTAGCTTTTCTAGGCACTTGAAGGAAAACTTCTTGAAGCATAATGGACGCCCGTTATAATTAAACATACATTTCAACTTGGAATTCTTAAGCGAGTGAAAGTATGTGCATGTTCCTGATAGTTCTTCGTATTCATTAATTGCTGAGGTTTCAAATATAACTTTAATAGCTCTCTCTCTCTCTCTCTCTCTCTCTCTCTCTCTCTCTCTCTCTCTCTCTCTCTCTCTCTCTGTGAGTGTGTGCCGCTGCTGTCGCCGTTGCTTCAGCATCAGAATCAGCATCATCATCTGATTAAAACCGAGATCTGCTTATAACAATTAGATCTGATAGGCACCGATATGTACGAGATCATGTCCTGTTGACCTTGTGATTCACCAATAAAATTACAGCTTAAAAATATTTGAAAGCGACAAGCGTCATTCGGAACATATCATTACTAACGGTAACTCTCCCTAATAAGAAATTCAACGCTTTATCTGATAGGTTATTAAAAATAAGTGGACAAGGAATTCCAGAGATCACCAGAATATAATCTATCATCGGTGTCTGCCAGATCTCCGTTATGTCGGAGATCTTGATTTTAATAAGATTGCACCACCAACTACTGCTTCTACCACAACAAGTACTTTTTCTCCTGCTGTTTCCGTTCCTGTTGTTACTGTTATGCATGACATAATATAATAAAATTGCATCTACATTTGCTAAAATCCACCCAAATTGCCATTATCACCAATTTTCCTACTACTACTACTACTAGACTGCTACTACTACTACTACTACAATACTAACACAACCACCACCACTGCTACATTTACTACTATAATACCACCACCACCATCACCACCACCACAACCACCACCACCGCAACAACAACAACAACGACTACTACTACTACTACTACAATATCACCACTACTACTACTGCTACAACAATACCACCACCGCCACTACTACTAAAATACCATTACTACTACTACTACTACAATACCACCACCACTACTACATCTACTACTACTACTACTCACAGCCACAGCCGCCACCACTACTACCACTACTAATATTACTGCTAATATTACTACTGCTCCTACAACAGTTCCACCACCACCACCACTACTACTACTACTACCACCACAATCACCACCACCACACCACTACTACTACTACTATTACTACTGTTGCTACTACTACTACTACAACTACTATAACTATAAGACCACTACGAGTACTTCTGCTGCTGCAGCAATGGTATGTTGAAGTATCAGAAGTGCTGGTAATATTGATAATGATCAGAGTTATGTCGTCAGTAGAGCGGTTAGTAACATTGATAAGAAGACTGTCCCTGACTGATTGTAACAAAATTTCATTTTATCTTCTTAGGCCTTCACATTTGCATTCCTCGAAAGTACTGTCAGCCTTCGTTTGTGACATCCTCTTGCCAGTGTTGTAAACAAATCTGATATTAAGTGGAAAATTACTATTTCCTTTCATTGATGATGATGATGATTAGGTCGACGACGACGATGATGATAATAGTGATAATAATATAATATAGAAGCTTGAACCAAAGATGGCGGACATTTTATAGGTGAGGTAAATCTGAATGGCAGTGAAACCTACCTTTAAGTAATAGTAATAGTGATGGTGGTGGTGATGGTAGTAGTAGTAGTAACATTTGTTTAGTCAATAAAATACAAGTTTATCAAAGGATACATTCCTGTGTGTCTTGAATTAGACGATGCGTTTAATTCGTTCGGACTCTTTTTGACGACGGCATGCATCAAAATAGATTATTTAAATATGAACAACTATTAATAACGCATAGTCTGGAGTATTGTCATTGTAAAGGTTTCCCTGTGATGGACAAAACGCCTTTGAGATCTATATTGAAAACTTACTGCTGTACTATATGCCATCCCAGAAGTAAGTTTTTCAGGTCTGTAAAGTAAACACGTGATTTATCATTCTTTATACATTCTTTATCTGATTGCATGCGGATGCCCTTTGTTAACTTGGGACAATGTTTGTTAAAGAAATCTTTTTCTCTTTTTCCTGCTACTCTTGCACTATGAGCCACATACCGATCATATATTAGTTGACTGACTTGTTTTCAACTAGAAAACAAAAGAAAGAAAAGGAGAAGAAAAAGAAAACGACAGTCTGATACATTCATTTATGTTTCCAGCATGGCCTTAATTGGCAGTTTTCCGATTCACTAAAAAGTATTACTGATGAAGCTTGGAAGTTTTTGAATAGTGGAACATAAGCATAATGTTAAAGACAACTATACAATGCGTAAAATCTGAGCAGCAGCTGCTGTCACGGAAGTTCTACGCCATGTTAGCCTTGTGATATGTGAGTGCCTAGTGGGTTAGATGATTGGTCTAAAAGAAATATATCTTAAACCGGCGGTCATGGGTTAAAGTCCAGATGGAGGTGTTTTTTTATATGTCTTTTAAAAAATTTGAGTTCCAAGATCAACAACAACAACAACAAGAAAAAAAAAAACAACAACAACAACAAGAACAACAGCAAACTTTGGTTCTCTTAGACCTGCAGGAGTCAACATAACTCCAAAGTACATTAAAATCTGTTTGCAATGACTGAAGATACTGACTCTTTTCTCTCTTGCCATTTCTTATGTTTTAATGATAAGATGGCTGAACCTATGCAAGAAAGACTATTGTTTGGAAACCTAGTTTTTCGCGCTCAATCTGCATTGAAAAAAAGATGGAAAGATTTGAAGACCCTTCTATAACAGGGCAGAGAGCTGTTTCTTAACAGAAAATCATACATGGCAGGGGTGTCCGAAGGAATATTCCAATGACTGGGAGGGGTGGTGGAGATATTTTTAAGTGAGCAAGCTTGCAATCAACCTATGCATTCATAATTTGCGACTCGATTCCGGCGTAGCCGTCTGCGCAGACTTTATTTGTATGCAATTAGAGTATGTGGCCCTGATATCAGCTGATGTCATTTTCTTGGAATATGGTCCAGCTTGAACTCGGGGGGCGGGGAGCTGACATTAACTAACATGAGCGCCTCTGATCTTTTTTATGCTACAAATGCCACCAACATAACCACCATCACATCACGACGACAATCACCACCACCACCACCGCCACCATCATACATCATAGCCACAACTGGGACCACTACCGTCGCCGCAGCCACCTTCACACCACGATACTGCCGCTGCTGCTGCTAACACTATTTTTTTTCACGCTGAATTACAAACAAGAACCACCATCATCCTACCACCACAACCATCAACACTCCCACCACTTATATTGTCACCACTACCATTGTTGTTTAGTCACTGCTGCTGCGACTTCTGTCATTATCATAATTGCTAAAATCCTCCCAAATCTGCTGCCTCCTTTCATTTAGAAATATCACTGAATCGTGCACATGTGCTTTTGTTTCTATGTGTTTGATGGGGCACATTAAGATAGCCGCAAATACATTTCATAGCACCATTTCCACTGTCATTTCTGGAAGGAAGCATGGTATATCCTAGCAGTAAACGATAAATTTGATACAAAAGTTGCTTTTTTTGCAAGTTTCTGAGTGCCGTATCTCTCGAGTCCATCCAGCCATTGTTTGTGTGGTTGATACAAGGTTTATTACCAGGGGTCATGTAGGGATACATATTGCTATAATTTGAAAGAAGAATGGGGGTCGCTGCTGTGGTGGTGATTGTGTAGAAGTAGTGTAGAACAGCTGCGTTCATTCATGTATGATAAACGAAGACCAGAACATGCTAAAAATGTAGGGTAGCCGCAGTTGTCCGATGTGGACGAAGCATGCATGATTGCAAACAGCAGGAAATATCAAGAATCAGTATGATGGAAATGATGTGGAGAGAAACTTAACACGAACACACACACACACACACACACACACACACATATATATATATATTCAAAGTGAAATGAGTCAAGACCAAATTTTGCCTATCTATCTATCTACCTCTCTGCATGTTTGTTTTTATTGTCTGTCCTTCTGCCTTCAGAAAATTTTTGAAGTTTGTGTACAAATGGTAATTTTTGGTGGAAATAATGAATATGACCAAAACTTGCAGAGAAGCATTTTTCTGAAGTTGGTATTAATGCCGTGGAAAGTTTGTTCTAAATCATCGTTTAGCTCAGGTGTAAATATGTTTCATCTCAAAGTTTACCTGGAAATTATTTGTGTTGTATACATAATCATTTCAGCTCATTTTTGTGTAACTTATTTAATTATGTCTTACCAATTAGATGGAATTATACGACTATCACCACTCGATATCAAAAGAAAGAATATTAAAGGCAAATAACACAGACAGAATCAATATAGCGCGAAACTATGATGTCTTTCATATAGGTAAAAAGCCCCCGCGTACCCATCACCTCGGTATTAGGACAAACACTTTTGAGATCTTAAACTACTGACAACTTGTAAAGATGTGCACATAGTGACGTTATGATATTACATTGACGTCAGCAAGTACACATTTTCGCTTACTGAAAGTTTGACACAGAATGGAAAATATTTGAAAATCACTGTGGATATTTCTGAAATCAGCAATGTCAATCTGTATATAAGCTTCCTATTGGTAAGATAAATGTACCGTGGTTTATGCTACCTAAAAGCATATATATATATATATATATATATATATATATATATATATATATATATATATATATATATATATACACACAATTTACAACACACTTTATCACTCTAATTCGTTTCGTCATTTTATCTTCATGTAAGTAATGATGAAGTTTTCACGTAGTTTGGTTGTTTTCAAAAGTAAAGCAAACTCCACGTAAGCACAGGAAAACATATACGAACGTGATATATACGGGTCAATTAGAAAACACATTTCTCTCTCTTTCGAAACCGTCAGATCCATCCATCTCGTATTTTAAATGCCGTCAGCTAGGTAAATTACAAAGCCCGGATTTCGGTGTCGTGAACGCCAGTGGTGCATCATCCATTACCACAAACCAAAGAAAATTACCCATTATGAACAGGCCCGTAGTCTCTTCCGCATCTTATTGAGGTATTTAATTTATTAGGAACATCTGAAAGCTCTCTCTGGGAGTTCGAAATGAAGGTTTAGCGTAAAGCGAGGGAATGGCCTCATTGCTATTTGAGAGCAGAGCTTGTCTATTAAAAGTGGCATAAATGGAGAAAGTGGATACCAACGTACTAAAATCATGTGGTTTTTTCCCTGACTTAACCAAACTACCAAACTGCATTCTATTCGCTTCCAGCTGAAATGTTTTTGTTAACCACGTATGTCGAGATCACCTAATATCGGCTTGTTAAGGTCAATGACAGTTGTAATTTTGCTCGTGAACTTATGCTAGCTGTCATGGTTGTTTAATTTTATTTCTTGGTGCAAATATTTACATTGACGCTATAGACAGTTGTAAAATATTTCTAAAAGGAATCTTTGCGGCCGTACACTATGCATAAGTATTATATATTCTTTGGAATTAGAGTGACGCAAAACCATGGGTAGGCTACACTTGAACATATAATAGATCTTTTACATAAGGGAGAAGGAAATATAAAAGAAAATGTAATATTTTCAACCTGTATACAAAGATAGTATAGATACAGGAATATGTGCAATAGATTTATACAAACTCCTTTGACAAAATGGAACTTTATTTTGTGTTATTCCTTTCTACTCCAAAAACTTTTGGCTGTATTTTTGACATTACGTTCTGTTCCCCACCCCCACCCATTTCCCCGCCCTCGGTTTCTGTTGGCAAGAAAACATTATAAGAAAACAAGGGCCAAACGAAATAGCACTGTATCCAATACCTGCATTATGTTCACTTGGATGCTCTCCTATTTCTTGCTGGCTTATGGCTTCTGTATTCCGTTCAATTCACTATGCAAAATTATGTGGCCTTGTATTAACTTCACGATAATGTCAACCCAAATAATCCCTTTTCAGCTTATTTCTTTAAAATACCCCTAAAAAGGAATAAAATCAGTCATTTTCCTCATGTGACCATTATGTGCAAGGTTTCTGCAAAGTTTTTTCTTTATTTTCGTTTCTTGGTTAGCTGCGTTTTGCGTTCGGTTCATATTCATGCAATCTCTTAACCACCTAAATGTTGAGGGCGGTAAATGTTTTATTCTTGTTCAATAGAGAGTATGATAGAAGGAACGAAGGAAAGAGTAAATATACGAATCAGAATGGAAATAATGCACTTGGAGTTCAACATGTTGTTTTGTTTTGTAGTTCTATGAGTCACCTGAAGTTCGACCTCTGGACTTTTTAGAAGGCGAATGCGGTATCATGTCTGAGACATCCAAATGCAGTTTAAAAGCCATTGCAGTTTACTGAATAAAGCTATTTTCGCTATGCAAATCTTACATTTATACTCATTTCATATGAAATTCAAAAAAGGAATAATTTCATTCTTCTTTCTCGCCAAGTCTCGCAAAAGACATTATTCCGATAAATGCTTTTATAAATTATATGAAATAAGACAATGTGTAAGATCGTCTATTTATAATAATTAGGTGGCCTTATGTTTTTGGTGCATTTCTTAATCAGACCTGCTTAATTTATTTAACATTGTCAAATTCACTGAAAATGAGACACATCAGCTGCTGATAAGAATGTCTGGTCAGGTGAAACAAGGAAAAGTAATTAAGAAGTCTTACTCCGTATATTCGCGCATGCTGTCTTGAATTTACATCAACCAGCTTAATTTAATACTGACCATCTTTCTTAATTTTTGTAATGGCATACATTTCACGTGGTAGAAAATAAATGTACTACACGGTACATATGATATAATCCTTCTTAGAGTAATTTAATTTTAGCCCTTTGTTAAAATCCATTTTCACCTGGAACGGATTCAGAACGCTGTTCAAAAATTTGACTTCTCCATCAAAAGCATCCACTGCTGATGGCGCTGCGCTGGGTTTCATTAAACTAAAGCTCTGCTTCCTATAAAGTTTGTATTATACAGCAAAAAGAAATGATAGCTCAAAGTGCACTAATTAAAGTGCTACATTGACTTTATTTTGATGGAGATTGCACGGGAGAATTGCCAGCTTCTTTATAAACTTCACTGTGGTGGCATGTGTTTTTTCATCTAAATAGATCTTGCCCGACTGAGATTACCAGATGACTAAGGCATGCTGAGAAAGAAAACCAGTCTCATCAAAGACGTAAACAAAACACTTGCACCTAGAAATGACTCCATCGATTTATTGTACATCGTAACGAAGCTTTTGTTGCTTTAAAAAAAGACGAAAAGAAAAAGAAATCAACATCAACAAAAACCATGCATGAAGTATTCAATGAGCATCGACAGTATGCGTAAAAAAATTAACGGCTAAATCTTCCACATTATTTTATATTCGACCCCCCTCCCCCCTCTCTCTCTCTGTGGCTTAAAAAATAGATTTAAAATCTATATTATATTTCATAATAATTAACAAATGTTGAAAAGGGAAATAAAATAGTACAGCCATCATGCTGTGTGAATTTAATTTTGATCTCAACATTTCACTTATATTTCTCCAAAGCGTGCGAAGTAGTGGTTAAAACAAATGTAATCACTGTATTATCAAATTATGAATACATATATGTATGTTTCAGACGTAATTATATCAGTAAATCAATTAGAAATTGGAGAAATAAACTTAATATATTCCGCATTGTTCAAAACAGATGACATTTAACTTCCATGGTGCGATATATAATTCATACTAAATATTTGCCGATCCTTCAACACAACTTTAATAAGTATGCATCACATTACAAATGTAATATATTTAATTGCACCCACACGATTGCTAAATTAATGATACTGCATGTTCGAAATAACTCAACACCAGCTCTTATATCCCTTTTGTGCGACCCTAGTCTGCTCCCAGCGCAAAGTTAGCTTGTTGCAAAAGTAACGGTTTATCAAATTTGAATACCCTTAGCTGTCACTAGCGGTAAGGTTGAAATAAAATCCTCACGTGCAGGAACAGATATCTCCGTTTGTCATAGCCGTAGGCGCGTGTCGTACGCGTGCCAACATGCAATTATGATCAAATGTCAAGGGTCTGACACTGATGGATAATGCTCGTACTATCGCGTTATTGTGAAGATCACTCGCAATCTAATCAAAATATTGTATCAATTTCATAAATTATAACTCAGTTCAATATTTGACAGAAGAAAAAGGCCGACGCTATTTCTTCAGCGCACGTGAACCACTCGAACTGTTTTGTCTAAGATTTCGACCAGACCAGAAACAATAGAAAAATGGAGCGACAAAATGGAGCGACAAATCACGTTACTTAAATCAACCGAATATGATTGAGACAATTTATTGTTATCTACATCCGCCAAGACGGTAATGATAATATCGCAGCTTTTGGCAGATCTATTTAAAAACCAGTGGTTGTATAGCAATCCATAATTTTATCGTCAACTTCATCCGGGTATTAACCAATCAAAAGTCTCTATTCATTCATTCGACTATATGATTGACTCAGCTTTTGTCCTTACAACTCATTTAACTTTGACAGTATAAGCAATCACTAAACTGCGCTTGGTGTTTGTTGTTGCTGTTGTTGTTGTTTTAATGTTTTTTTTAAAACTTGAGTATCAATCTGAAGCATAACAAAATCCATTCCACAAAATTTGCTAAGCTTTATTTCAAATAAAATGTAAATTACTAGGCTTGAGAGTTTTGGCATCGGACTGGGTATAAGTTCCTAGTAAACCGAATGTTTTCACCTGTTAGAAACTGAATTGTAATCTGTAAGCTAAAGCTACGGATGAAAACCTTGGTCAGTCAGTTTCCAACGGAACAACTTACTTTATTACGAATCAAAATATGGAAATCAAAGTGCCCATACAAATATACCTAAATCATTCTCAGACATATCTTGGTTTGGTTTAGTTTATTGAAGCGTTCTCTTAATGACATTGCAATTAGCATAATTTCTAGATTTGAAAGTAATGCGAATTTCATAAATATAGTTTCAGTTCTTCTTTGTAATTCGACATTTTACAGAATTGTACAGGATGACTGGTCACAATAGGGAATTGTACAGGATGACTGGTCAAAATAGGGAATTTTACAGGATGACCGGTCAAAATACAGAATTGTACAGGATGATTGGTCAAAATACAGAATTGTACAGAATGACCGGTGAAAATACTGAATATTTTAGCATTTTCTTTTACTAAAGGCCATCAAGTTTGACAGTCTCCTCAGTTTTTTTCGAGAAAGGTCTATCGCCATAGAAAAATGAGTGATTGTAAGAAGCAGAAAGTCATTTATTGCAAAGTGGTTTAAATTATGAAAGTCACAGACCATGAAAGAGCCACTATTACACATGATGCATATCAGAGGATCGAAACTTAAGTCCTTGAAGTTGTGAAGCCTTTAGCATACCACCAAACTGTTTTCATCTCAAAGAGCCATATCTTCCTATGGATAATCCTAAGACTTCGCTTCCTAAAAAAATAATTCTTGATTTAAAATTAATAATTTAAATTTAATTTTAAGATTAATGTCACGTGCTCAGGTAAAGATTATTTGTAAACGGTTTAATCAAGTATTTGGAAGAACACGTAATTCAGATTTTTTATTGAATCAATGAATGAATAAATAAATAAATGAATAAAGTTTAAGATCTTTACGATTACATGCTTGAAAATTGAACTATCATTTCTAATTAGGCAGAGAATGTTCAAAAATGCGTGTGTGTACATATATATATATATATATATATATATATATATATATGTGTGTGTGTGTGTGTGTGTGTGTGTGTGTATACCTTTACATCATCGATCGTTAATTGAACTTTCAATGAAACCCTGCTGCATGCATAATCAATATCTAACTAACTGGAGACATAAACACTGTAATAAATTTATTTAATTGTGCATTAAAAAAATGTCAGTTCCATAAGTAAAACAAATTAGCATGATTGGAAACAGAATAGACCGTTCGTGTGTGTGTGTGTGTGTGTTGAAGGGGGGAGGGCACTCACTATGGTGGTAGGGTTGTTCCGACTGTCTGAGCTAGGGGGTTCAAACGCTCTCTGAAATGGGGCTGTTTTTTTTTAAAGCAAAATTATTCTGGCTGAGGGTTACTTTTTTAGTGTCTACTGTCTCGGATGGTATAAAAATAATCATGGCAGACATTGCAGTGTCTTTTAGCCAGGTAAACGCAATATAAACTTTATTCAGCATTCAGTTGTATATTACAATGTATAGATGCTACAAATGTGAGGAAGTTGTGTGATTCAGAGAGGACTAAGTTAAAACAAAAATGTATGAATAACTTATATTGCAAGCATACATTTTATATAAAGAAATATTTCAGTTTACAGAGGATATTGATGTAACTATTATAAGTACAAATCATTCATTTTCAAAAATGTCTTTGTGACCTTTTTTGATCTGCACAATATATTTATTTTGATAATAAATCCAACATTTTGTAAGAATTTTCTGACGTGATCTTGAATAACTTATCTTTATTCGGACAAGAACAATAGAATGTAGTTAAATATTGAAGTCTCAAATCTCTATCAAATGGACATATAAGTAATAAGTGATATTCATTCTCAATTGCTGTCATATTACAAATATTACACAAGTGTTCTTCTCTGGAAAATCCCTCATATTGGTCCATTGCTGTCATATTACACTAGTGTTCTTTTCTGGATAATCCATCGTATCGGTCCATTGATATCATATTACACATATTACACGAGTGTTCTTGTCTGGATAATCTCTTATATCGGTCCATTGCTGTCATATTATACAAGTATTCTTCTTTGGATAATCCCTCATATACGCCTGTTTCTATTTTCTAATTATGGGACACAGTTCTGAATCTAGGCAATGCATTTGTAAATCGTGGCACTCTTATAATATCCAGATATTCTTGCAAGTAATTTTTAAACAAAGCGTATTGTTCCAGTTTTTTTTACATAAAATAATTCAACGAGAACATACAGTTTTGTTTATGTTGGTAAAAATTCTTTCTATTATTTATAAATGGTATCATAATATCATATATGTTATCCCGTACACATGGAAATCCCAACTTATTAAATAAAGTTTTAACATGAAGAGCCCAATTATTTCCATGGTATATATTACTATTATTAGTATCAGTTTTACGCACAGAATAAACACGAAAAGACAAACTATTTCTATTTGACAGGATTCTAATGCAATATTTTTAAAATACGTATTTTCGTTATCTTTCTCATTTGATATCTCCCCATATCACCATACAAAGCGTCTGAATTTGTTGATTTTTTTAAACTCCAGGAATCCTTCGACAATATTTGGTACTTGCTTCGAGAAATCTCTATATGTCTGAGCCATAGCTCACAACCGATCCAACAAGTTCGCATTTTTTAGTCATTGGTAAAACTGTATTTTATAATAATGTATATAAATAAATATGAGCTAAATTTCCTTCATCACTTGTACTCTTGTGCGTCTTAAACCAAAGATCGTTCTTATATAATTGTAATACGAAATACGTACACGACTCTACGTTTTCTAATAGTTCCTCATTGTAATACAGTCATAGTTATATGCATAGTCATAGTTCCTCATTGTAATACATAGTTATATTCATAGTCATAGTTCCTCATTGTAATACATAGTTATATTCATAGTCATAGTTCCTCATTGTAATACAGTCATAGTTATATGCATAGTCATAGTTCCTCATTGTAATACATAGTTATATTCATAGTCATAGTTCCTCATTGTAATACATAGTTATATTCATAGTCATAGTTCCTCATTGTAATACAGTCATAGTTATATTCATAGTAATAGTTCCTCATTGTAATACAGTTATAGTTATAGTCATAGTAATAGTTCCTCATTGTAATACAGTCATAGTTATAGTCATAGTAATAGTTCCTCATTGTAATACAGTCATAGTTATATTCATAGTGATAGTTCCTCATTGTAATACAGTCATAGTTATATTCATAGTAATAGTTCCTCATTGTATTACAGTTATAGTTATAGTCATATTAATAGTTCCTCATTGTAATACAGTCATAGTTATATTCATAGTAATAGTTCCTCATTGTAAAACAGTCATAGTTATAGTCATATTAATAGTTCCTCATTGTAATACAGTCATAGTTATATTCATAGTGATAGTTCCTCATTGTAATACAGTCATAGTTATATTCATAGTAATAGTTCCTCATTGTAATACAGTTATAGTTATAGTCATAGTAATAGTTCCTCATTGTATTACAGTTATAGTTATATTCATAGTAATAGTTCCTCATTGTATTACAGTTATAGTTATAGTCATAGTAATAGTTCCTCATTGTAATACAGTCATAGTTATAGTCATAGTTCCTCATTGTAATACAGTCATAGTTATATTCATAGTCATAGTTCCTCATTGTAATACAGTCATAGTTATATTCATAGTAATAGTTCCTCATTGTAATACAGTCATAGTCATAGTAATAGTTCCTCATTGTATTACAGTTATAGTTATAGTCATATTAATAGTTCCTCATTGTAATACAGTCATAGTTATATTCATAGTCATAGTTCCTCATTGTAATACAGTCATAGTTATATTCATAGTGATAGTTCCTCATTGTAATACAGTCATAGTTATATTCATAGTAATAGTTCCTCATTGTAATACAGTCATAGTTATATTCATAGTGATAGTTCCTCATTGTAATACAGTCATAGTTATATTCATAGTAATAGTTCCTCATTGTAATACAGTCATAGTTATATTCATAGTGATAGTTCCTCATTGTAATACAGTCATAGTTATATTCATAGTAATAGTTCCTCATTGTAATACAGTCATAGTTATATTCATAGTAATAGTTCCTCATTGTAATACAGTTATAGTTATAGTCATAGTAATAGTTCCTCATTGTAATACAGTTATAGTTATAGTCATAGTGATAGTTCCTCATTGTAATACAGTTATAGTTATATTCATAGTGATAGTTCCTCATTGTAATACAGTCATAGTTATAGTCATAGTAATAGTTCCTCATTGTATTACAGTTATAGTTATAGTCATAGTAATAGTTCCTCATTGTATTACAGTTATAGTTATAGTCATAGTAATAGTTCCTCATTGTAATACAGTCATAGTTATAGTCATAGTTCCTCATTGTAATACAGTCATAGTTATAGTCATAGTCATAGTTCCTCATTGTAATACAGTCATAGTTATAGTCATAGTCATAGTTCCTCATTGTAATACAGTCATAGTTATAGTCATAGTCATAGTTCCTCATTGTAATACAGTCATAGTTATAGTCATAGTCATAGTTCCTCATTGTAATACAGTCATAGTTATAGTTATAGTAATAGTTCCTCATTGTAATACAGTCATAGTTATAGTCATAGTCATAGTTCCTCATTGTAATACAGTCATAGTTATAGTCATATTAATAGTTCTTCATTGTAATACAGTCTAGGTTTTCACTTTGTTCTCTTATACGCAAAACATTTTGCATTTTTACCATTTCTTGTCAAGTTGCAAATCACGGCAATATAATTCTAAGTAAATTCCTAACTCAATCAAGATTTATAATAGATAAAATAAAGCGAAATAAGAGACCTGTTTAATAACCCTAATTACCTTTGACTAACATTTCTAGGTGTTCCGGACAACCCAGTTTTCACCTTACTAACACGCTGTATTGAGGTTCAAAGGGTATGTCAATAGCAGGGTTTAAAAAACCCGTCTGAAACGGGTAGGTGTAAAAAAATCTCCGGCGTAACCCCACTACCGTTTTTCAATATGTGTGCCCCCTTCCCGATTTATCGGTAACTTAGGTTTTCTCTGAATGTGTAATTAATTGTATGTACCGTTATCCTGTGACTTTTTTTCTCTTCTTGTGACTAATTAGAATGACTTATAGATTCAATAGCACACGTAATGCAAAAGATACTTGCTATAAAATGTGTCGATATCTAAATAATATAGTCACCATCTTTTCCACGAAGTTGCTTCAGAAAACATCTTTAACAAAATATAATGAAAAAATTATATTTCATCGAAATGTTCAACAGGGAAAAAGGTATTTCATACCGTAACAAGTCGTGGTTGAAAATTTTAGCATTTCTTTCATTGTGAAGTATATGTTCTACTTTCCAGAACAGGTAGACTTTTACTAATTCTTGCATTCTTACGCTGACGGCGTTAATTACCACCAGACCTGGCTCCAGAAGCAGTCTGAGTATCTAAAACTTGGAAAAAAAAAAACCGAACTCTGACTCAGTGTTAAAATTGATGTATTTCTAAGTCAGTACAATTTTGTAAGAATGAATGAAGAGAAACAATAAGATAATTTTCTGAAATTTTCCTGATTTTAACATTAAATTAGGCGAAGTTACAAGGGATCGCAATTTAATAAAAGCTTCAAATATTTGTTTGTTTAATAAAGCTTTGTTATTTCGGGGCCTGAAAATTACTGTGCCCTGACCGTACGTTTGATATTGATTTTCCACTGTTAGCCAATCAAAAGTGATATTTCAAAATTAAAGTTTTCTTTTTCTTTTGATTGGTTGCCCCAAATTCTCAGCACAAAATCAATCTAAAAAGAGTTATGATCTCTAAGGTAGTTATTTTGCAAACAAAATGTCTTGCAACAATAATTTTTACTCTTTAAAGTTATTCTGAAGGACATGGTTGTGGCATAGAAGGAAGATTAACTTAGCAGTGTCATTTTGTTCCTAATCGTAGAGAGCTGGTTGTGTCTGAATGTTTTACTATGCAGGCCTGGTATCACACCTGTACAGGTATAACCGGATGGCTTGAAATCCGTGTCTTTAAGAATGATTCATTACAAAAAATAGTGCCTTTATTTTAAAATGATCATCAAAGCTGAAGAATAAAGGTTAGACAAAATATAATAGAACTGTTTGCGCAAGAAAAATATTTCTCAAAAAATATTGCTCTTACCTTTTGTGATTTACGATCGATATTTAAAAACCAATTTATTCAAATCAAAGCTGAACATTGACAGCAACGTGGCCTACATAAGCAGATTAGTTGGGAACAAAAAAATGCATTTCCAATTTCCCGAGTTTGTTTATTTTTTCCATTGAGATTCTTGGCTTTTCAACGTATACACATGCAATTTCTCTTCGTATGCTTATTGGTCTATAAGCTATAAGCAAGTATTTATGCATACATATGTATGTATGTATGTATGTATGTATGTATGTATGTATGTATGTATGTATGTATGTATGTATGTATGTATGTATGTATGTATGTATGTATGTAGACGGCTTGCCAGTCTCTTCGTCTCTTTATCTGTCTAACCATTCAGGCCGGTGAGTTGTAGGTAAGTGTATCGCGGCCGCGCCGAAGGTACGGCTGGTAGAGGATTAGAGAAAATAGGTGCTATGGAAAGTTTGCTTACTAGAAAGAAAGCATGTTATCTTAATGGATATATTAGTAGTTATGGGGGCCACTAAAGCCACAATAATATCGTCATAGTGGCCAACAATGTTAAACCTATGGATGTATTTATTATTAAATTCCCCTTGTGGTAATAGTGACATTTTTGTGGCTATATGACCCCATAACTACTTATATTGCCATAAGGACGACATTAAGTCTCGTCTGTTTAATGTATGTATATATGTATGTGTGTACACACGTCTGTCTGTCTATCTGTATGTGTACCTGGAAACAAAGAATTTGCAATTCAATGTTTGTCGTTCTTTACAGTTTTTCTTTTGCAACAAATATGATAATATAATCGATCTATGCTAGCTAGGAGTAATTATACGCCCCCACCGCACACCAGCTCTGCGGAGTGTCATTTATTGTACCATGGGCAGGTATCTTTGCAAATATAACACTTTATGGGAATAAGATATGTTGAAACTAATTTAATTTCTAGAATTCCATTATCGTGTACAGGATCACTCATAAATATATCCTAATCAGCTGTATGTGCTATTCATGACCATGCTGTTGAATCAGTGGCAGCGCGAGGGTTCGAGGCGCTCGGGGGCAATGTTCTTTATTGGCGCCCCTACAGAGGCGCCCGGGAGCAATGTTCTTTAGTGGCGCCCCTACTTTGCCACAGAGAACAGCTGTTATGTCAGTTGCCAACCTCCAACCCCCCTTCCCCATCTACGTCCCGGTTACAGCTAAAAAGAAAAAGGCTCCCGACGGCGCCCTCCCTCGCCTGGCGGCAATTGCCCCCTCCCTAGCACCACTCCCACGTCGCGCCGCTACTGTATCGAATGACGGCTTTCTGTTCAACTTCATATATTTTCAAACGAATCCAAGGTTCTTTATACTTTATTTTATTTTATTGTACGTCTGGAATATCCTACATAACCGCCATGCGATGAGTTCACGTGTTGAATCTTTTGTTCCTGGCCCTACTGAAACACAAGAGAGCAATTTCAACTTAAGGCACTACAGGGTTGGGGTTTATGTCAATTTTACGGGTCCTATGTCAATATTGGTTTTCCCTAGCGACAATATCAAAGTGGGCATATTCATGCTAAAACCTTGGCGACACTATAATTTCCGAGCTTTTACATTTATTTTGCACCTGCCTTTAGGCGGATCGATATGCCTTTCTGAGTGAACACGCAATTTCCGGAGGCAAAAACAGTGAAATCTCTTCCCGTTTCCGGTGTCTACATGAGGTATTTTATGAACTTGCTACATTGTAATTTATCGAAAATCGATTGAAACCTTGTGTGTTGGAATAAAAGAATGCTCTGAGGCTTAATGGAGGGATCAAGTATAGAAAACCTGTTGGTCTATATTTATTATAAAGATGTTTGTGTGTCCTGCTCTGTTTAAGAGATATAATATGGATCTATAATTATATTATTGTTCAAGATCCTGTCACATCTGCAAACATATTAAATTCTGATCTCAATAAAATTCAATAGTAGTCTTAAAAATAGCTTGTCAAATTTAATCAAAGTAAAACCGAGTCAATACTTATTTCTATAAAAAGTGAATTAAATGTTTCATCTACATTTATACCTGAATAATATTTTAGACCGTGCTGTTGCTTGTCGTTCTCATTTAGGACTTAACATTTTCCCCAGATGGTACAGGGCATGATCACATTGTTACCATAATCTCTTAAACTTCATTTCGAAGTAAAGTCGTGAGAAAATTTAATTTTTCTTTACCTGGTTCTGCATTACAGACCGTATAATTTTCTTTTATTTGTCAATATGTTGAATATGCTGATGTATGGGACAATTGCACATTATATGAATGTGAATGTGCTGATGTATGGGATAATTGCACATTATATTTAATATGAATATGCTGATGTAGTATGGGATAATTGCACACTATATGAATCTGAATATGCTGATGAAGTATGGGATAAGTGTACACTATATGAATGCGAATATGCTGATCTAGTATGTAATAATTGTATATTATATGAATGTGAATATGCTGATGTAGTATGGAATAATTTGCACACTCTATGAATGTGAATATGCTGATGTAGTATGGGATAATTGCACACTCTATGAATGTGAATATGCTGATGTAGTATGGGATAATTGTACACTATATGAATGTGGATATGCTGATGTAGTATAGGATAATTGTAGACTATTTGAATGTGAATATGCTGATGAAGTATGGGATAATTGTACACTATATGAATGTGAATATTCTGATCTAGTATGGGATAATTGTATATTATATGAATGTGAATATGCTGATGTAGTATGGAATAATTTGCACACTCTATGAATGTGAATATGGTGATGTAGTATGGGATAATTGCACACTCTATGAATGTGAATATGCTAATGTAGTATGGGATAATTGTACACTATATGAATGTGGATATGCTGATGTAGTATGGGATAATTGTACACTATATGAATATGAATATGCTGATATAGTATGGGATAATTGCACACTCTATGAACGTCAATATGATGATGTAGTATGGGATAATTGCACACTCTATGAACGTGAATATGGTTATCTAGTGTGAGTTAATTGCACACGTTATGAATGTGAATATGCGAATATAGTATGGGATAATTGTACACTAAATGTGAATATGTTTATGTATTATTGAATAATTGCACACTATATGAATGTGAATACGGTTATGTAGTATGGGATAATTGCACACTATTTAAATGTGAATATGCTGATCTAGTATGGGATAATTGTACACTATATGAATATAAATATGCTGATATAATATGGGATAATTGTACACTCTATGAACGTGAATAAGATGATGTAGTACGGGATAACTGCACACCCTATGAACGTGAATATGGTTATGTAGTATTGGATAATTGCACACTATATGAATGTGCATATGCTGATGTAGTATGGGAGAATTGCACACTGAATGTGAATATAGTATTGAATAATAATTGCACGCTATATGAATGTGAATACGGTTATGTAGTATGGGATAATTGTACACTATTTAAATGTGAATATGCTGATGTGTTATGGGATAAATGCACACTATATGAATCAGAAGAAATATAAAAATTAATGCTGCAGCTGCTAAAATTTTCACCGTGGCAACTTGGTTAACAAATCTTGATGCCTTTTTTACTGGAACAGGTTGGGACAAAACTTCAGGTTTGATGAAAGAAGCACAGGTTTATGCAACTGTTCAAAATATATCAACGGAAGATGTTCTCCATATCTGCATGCTATTATGCCTAATCAGAGACATAATAAATCAGGTCATTTTTTGGGTAATAATACATATATACAAACGATAATGTGTAGAACGCAATGGTGAAATTCATAATTTCTTTCTGGCGAAAATTAGAGAACAGAATGGTTAAGTCCTAGACCCGTATGTATGCAGGGGGGTAATTGACAGGGGGGTAAAGTCCTGGTTCCATACATACATACATACATACATACATATATATATATATATATATATATATATATATATATATATATATATATATATATATATATATATATATGTATGTATGTATGTATGTATGTATGTATGTATGTATGTAGGTATGTATGTATTACATAAGTACTGACAGTATAATACATATGAACACTAATCAGATAGTTCTCTGTTGTCCGCTTGGAATTCTCATTTATTTCACCCACCACGTAGTTCTTCTGTCCTTTTGTTTGGCATGGAACTAATGAGTGGATGTATTCACTTACTTTTCATTCATATTTAGGATTATTTAAGAACAACATATAACAAATAACGTTCCATCTGTTTTTTAAAAGTTCTTCAACTGTTACAATATGTCTGCTCGGCATTACATTATAGTTTTATTTTGTATATTCATGTTTTAGTAAAGCTCGTATATTACAGTATACATTGTACACGTGAACACCTACTCTATACTGAATATTATTGTGAACTCTGTATGTAATGTCTGCTACTTTGTTAGTACCAAGTCATTTGGGCTAGTTAGGAGATGGATTGATATGAGTGCTTCAAGCACTTGTTTCCAAATCCTGTGCTTATATTATGCACTTTTTCCATTACATTATGTGTGAAATAAATATAGTTTTAACTAATATGGGTATACATTAGACAAGGGCGTAGCAGGAACAGAGGATATAGATCAATCATCTGAACAGAAAACTGTCAATATAAGTGTAATTTATTTCATAACATGGAGGAGAAACATTTTTACTTAGCAACAGGGAAACTAAATAGGACAAATTTTGTTAAAATATCAAATTAACAATAGACGTTAAAAATTTAAACCACTTTTAGACTACTATTAGCTGTAAGATTACTAGAAATAATATATTTCTTTGTAATTTTGTAGAGATCGCTTATATGTTCAAATATTTAATCTCTTTGGAGAATCTTGATATTTATTTCGACCTCCAGAGGCAGAACTGTGTCTTTTGTTGCGAGTGGTCTCAAGGCGCTCTACTCTGAAGATGAATGATGTCTTCTACATATCTGAATGTATACATGTATCATCCTAAATTTGGTACTGGCATGGTCGTACCGTCTGTACCGCCTGCCACGGCCTTTATTAGTATTACTATAGCTCAGTACAAATACGGAAATAAAAACAAAGATAAATCAAGGCCAAAATATACACATCTGACTGTTAATATACAATATACATAATATAGGTAATACATTCTTCATTCTGTTTCGAAAGTAAAATGTCAGAGAAATGGATGAAAACTAAATTATCATTCCAGATGCAGTATCACCAATCCTGCGAACTGTTCCTATAAAGATGATAAAAATATGCGAGGTATATCGAAGAGCGGAAACAATGATTTGTATACAGTTCATACGTTTCAAAGAAATTGTCACGTTTAGCATCAATTTAATATAAAACAAACAAACAAACAAACAAACAAGGAAACAACATAAACACAAACTATTTCACAAGAAAAAATGAATGTAACCAATTATTCTGTATGTTAATGGAAAATGTAATGTGCATTTCATTCAGTCTTTGTCAGTCTTATTTACTCCATTTCTAGTAATTGACTTTCAACGTAACGAGTGTACTGTTTGCGCATGAATCAATGGTATACACACGTTTTTATCGTCATTTTAAAATTTTTTTGATACCGGTTTTGCCTATCAATATTTTGAAAACAAGTTTTCTTCGTATGGTACATAAAATATAATATATGATGGCAAGCTCTGGCTTTGTAGTGTAAATTTAAATTAATTTCAAAGAGTGTCACAATCAAAATAGGGTTTCTCGCCTCAAAAGATCCGAACTGAGCTTATTGCATGTCCATGCCATCCGCAACCAATTACATTAAATTTTGCCAAAGACTGAAAACTAGATACAATTCTGTTCCCTTACGATCTTTCAGAAATGTAATAATCAGTTTCGATACGATCTACCTCTAGCTATAAATCGCGTTGGGAATTCGCTTTTTTAATAACAGTTCCGATTTCTATGACTATATAGTGATTAATGCTTCATGTAAGTTCGACAAATATGACAAATCTTGCGTGAATCATATAAAAAAATATAATGTCTTTGAAGCGCACGTGGAGAAATGAGTTTTGATTTTGTAGTTCGAAGACTAGTTATTACCCAGCATGCTCTATGTTTGGGATACTTCTCTACCTCTTTCGATTGTTGGTTATTTCCTGTTACAGAGTCAGCTTTGAAATAAGGGTGATTACTTTTTTAAACCATGTTTGTGCATGTTATATATATATACTCAAGTCTTCATCCGGCAATCTTGACTGGCTAATTAAAACTGACCAATCAAACGTTTTGAGTCTTGACTTAACTTTAAGATTTATATTAGCGAAATTGATGTATGTGGACAGTGGCGGTGCGAGGAGGGTCGGGGGGGGGGGGACAATTGTCCCTGGGCGCCGGGCGAGTGGGACCGTCGGGAGCTGTTTTTCTTTTCTTTTTTGCCAACACACCACACACACACACACACACCTAAGCCACCGGTTTCAGAGCTTAGACGAGGGGGGTTGGAGGTTGGCAACTGACATAAAAGCTGTTCTCTGTGGCAAAGTAGGTGGCGCCACTAAAGAACATTGCCCCCGAGCACCTCGTTAGGAGGGGGGGGGGAGCGTCATTAAAGAACATTGCCACCGGGCGCCTCAAACCCTCGCGCCGCCACTGTCTATGGGGTCTTCAGAATCATAACCCCTCATAAAAGATTATGTTGTAACAACAAAAGACACGATGCAATATGGAAATATACAGAATGTAATATATATATATATATATATATATATATATATATATATATATATATATATATATATATATATATATATATATATATATGAATACAGTTCTGCACTGAAACCGGTTCCATCAAGAAAATGAAACCAATCACGACTGGTGGGAAATAACAAATATTCATGGCTAAATTCTTAGAAGCATCAACCAATTTCAATAGCACGGTCTTTCAGTAAATCAACAAGCAGTCGAATCCATTTTGATAATTTGGATGAATTATCATTGACACGAATCATCAATAACACATGTACAATATTATATATTATGCATTCATAGTTTACAAATTGATCCAGCCATTTTCCATTGTCATTATGTCCTACGCATTCTTTTTTGCCGCTTTGACCTCAATAAACCATAGCAGACGAAACTACAAATATCGACCTTCCGTTTCGACCGCCATATTCCAAGCATTACATTCACATGGACTGTAAACGGCGTGTCGGTTCCTAGACATTGTTATTTGGTCTCATAATAAAACGTAAGATCTTAATGCATTGCAATGTTTGCTTAGTGAGTGATTTCCACTCAACCATGTAAAGAAACATTGAGAGCTATTAACGATATATTCTATGCGTAACCGATAATCGATATAACCGTATGAATTTACTGATTTGCATAAAGTGCCCCTTGTGTCATTTAAAAAGAATATACAGTATATGTGTGTTTTAAAGTGCACAAGACAATCTTTTGTACACGAGACAAAAGATAAATAGAAACAATCGGATGCTGGGAATTTCTTTACTCATCGTTGAATGTTGTAGGATATATTACCATCAGCTGTGAATGGTGTCATAAAACAAGAAATATACTCTGGATACTGAAGACTCTTTAGCATTTATTTGAATTATCAAGCATGTTGTTGAAAGCAACACTGATTCCAGCCTTACCTGGTTACCAAGGGATGCAGGTAATGTACAGGTAGTATAAATCGATAATTGACAATTGCATATTATAATTTTCAATGATAAGACATTACAGTCAAAGCGACATCTTAAGGAGTTTCTGATGTTTGTCAACAATGAGCATTGTAGTTCTCATCTTTCAACCTTCCTCGGAATGATCAGGTTACAACGTAAATGATACAGCTAATTTTAATCAGCTTGCCATTGGCAAATACGTTGCTGTAATTACAATATACATCGCTGTCGCATTCCACTTGTATTCATTGCTGAATTTTATTACGCGAGAAATTAATATTAAAAATCGATATTTTCTTTTCATCTTTTTTAGTTGTTAACGCTACAGCTGTTATATTCTATGCTTGAAGCTATTTTAGAGGTTTCTTTTTGTAGTTTAATTCAGGACAAAGGGCTATTTTCACAACATCCTCCACTTGGCTTATCAATGTTCGATATGGGGTGTGTTTCTGATACAATAGTATAATCTAGGAGGCTGATATTTCTTTCTTCATAAATGTTGTGGCACTCACCAATATTATGAGCTGACATATCGCATGCACTATCTGACAATAATACGATCAAAACACTTTAATTTTAGTGTTGTATTACGTACACGACAGTTTTGGCTTCCTAGCCTGTCTGTCTGCAAAGAACATTTATTTTGGTTTTGACACCAGTTTAACGAATGTATTTTTCGTAGGTCATTTTTGACTTGCTGATTGCTCCTTGTATTCTTACGATTTGGCAGATTTGTATCTTTTGCGTATATTCCCTCATGTCTCTCTCCTAAAATGCCATAATGGTATTGTATTAGGCTCCCCCTCACCATGACTTCTATTCCATATCAAAGAGGAGATTACTTATTTCTGGCAGACGGGTATCATTGTCTGGCTTATATTGTTTAAAAGATATTTATTTACTTGCTTCTAGCAGTTCAAAGCGACATTGATACGTTTCATTTATACCCTTTTCACGAGTTTTTATACCATTTACACATTATTTTGTGTACCATACTCAAAGTCAGTTACACTTGTATGTTGCACTTCTGTGAAATTCTCGATTCTCTGTCAAAGTCACACTTGCCTCAGGGTAAACTGCTCACATTATTGTAAAAGGTGTGTTATGTATGATGTTTATATAATTTCCTAAAATATTTATAATATTATATAAACATCATACATAACACTTAATGTTATCAGGAAAAACAGGTGTCTCAAGCCTCTAAGAAAAATGATTCTCTATGTTGGCAGATACTAGTAACTCCTGCCGTTCTTTTGCAAAGTTAATCGATTTTCAGACATGCTTCTTCTTAACAAAAAACAAATACAAAACAAATACGACCTTGACTATTCTTCTACTAGAAGGTTTCATTTATATGACATTTGCATATTTTAAGGTATCGTTAATATGACATTTGCATATTTTAAGAGACATAGTATGTATCGTTTTTAGGAATGAGTAGTAGCTATATTGTACTTGATAATGTCAACTATTCAAGGTTTAACTATCGAAAAATCCCGGTGTGTTTGTATATTTCGAAATACTTTGGTAAGTTCGTCTGTGAAGAGGCTCGTTTTTAATACATATCCCAAGGGAAAGGAAACCATCCCTGCGAAAGGATTTAACTAAATACAATCTTTTGACTTAGAAGTCAAAGAATAGCCAATTGTTCGGGATCTTTTGACGTTACCAGGCTTGGATTACAAAACAGAATTAGAGTCTGTAATTAAATCTTAGTTTAAACTACTGCATTATTATGGGATACAATTTAAGTCTGGCATAAGTTTGATCAATCAATAGTTATAAGCTTAGATTGAAATGCTTATGCTGTTGAAATTGTGGTCAGATATCGCTACCTGTGGTATACATTTTCTAAAAGAGTATATTAAAGGTAAATTGCACCTTCTCCTGGCTTTCCGCTAAAAATAAATAAATAAATATTAAAAAAAAAAAAAAAGACAACAACCCCACCTCGAATGTATTGCGAAAAGGCTGCATAGTTGAACTATGTACCATCAAGGGACAAAAACAATCGATGCAGGATGATTGGATTGGTTGGTTACATGCCTTGTTTAGCCGAGTTTGCGGCGAATTCACAAGCAATAAATATATTAATTAGCCTAAAACATTCGGGGTTGGTGGGTTGGAAATGACGACGGAAAGGCAGGAGAATTCGCAGTTGATCTGAAGTATCACTGTTTTGATTTGCTGTGAGATGAAAATTTGTACAAAAGATTCATATTGTTGTCATTAACGCAAAAAGTAGGAAATACACCCATCTCCACCAATTTATTTATAGTACAACAACAACAAAAACCAACAACGAATATTTTGTGTTATTGTAAAATGTTCTATTCGCATACAATATCCACAATCCCCTACCCCCAATTCATGTTTTAAAGTTCTTTAATCAGTCTCAAAACTTTAGAACGGGGTTCTAGTGGATCAATGTATAGTTGGTGTGATTCCTTTGCAAATGGCTTCTCGTTAACTCTGTTAGAGCAATATGACAGACGCATATAACTGGCTGAACTGAAAACGGATTTCCGTTTCTTGCAGACGACTCTTACTTATTGACCATTTCTCCGCTCTTTCTTTATTGGTCCAATTATAAATCTCAAAGTGCTTTAAATTTACTCGCCATCTTCTATTGATTTCAACCAAGTTACACCTTAATCTCCTTTTTTGTTTCTGGCGAACTACTTTCATATGTAATGAACTCAGAGTTGCCCTCTGACTCACCCGTATGCTTTGACCAAATACATCAATTCAGTAGTGTCGAAAAGTAAATGATTTTAATGATGCTACCACACTGGCATGATACACAAGTGACAAGGAAAACGCAGTGCCTTCTTGTAACGAAAAAATTACCAACAAAATTTAAAGTGATCATTGGATGTAATTCTACACTTTAGATAAATTTGAATAAATTTTTAATTAGTTTTCACGATGTACATACACACAATACTGGATTTGTCATGAACCAGTAACATATGTATAATAATTAGCACATTGATTGCCGATTATAGTTCGCATACTGATTTAGTTTCCAGCTGTTAAAGTTGGATCATTGATGTTTTGAATAATTTATGATGTCTTACAAAATACACCAAATTTTGGGCAATTTTTCTATCTCATTATTTTATGTCCTCTGTAAAACAAGAATTAAAAAAAAATATTTAAATATGAGAGAGAGAGAGAGAGAGAGAGAGAGAGAGAGAATTTATGCTCAGTGGCATATAAGGAGAACCATAAATCACAAGCACGTACTTCGCAATTAAATTACGTTAAATAAAAATAAAACTTATAATACAGTTCAAAGCTTTATGTAAATGAATTAGCGTTTCTTTATCCACCAATGAAATAAAAAGGACCAGGATTAAGGACTTATGCTAACTTTCGTTGTGAATACTGAAAATATCATACTCTGTTTGCTTAAAGTGACACTGAAGTTTAGTAACAAACTTTATGCAATTAAAGAAGATATATTAACATAAACAACGGTGAAAATGTATCAGAATCTCTAAAATAGTTTTAAAATTATGAGCATTTAAATATATTTCAGGGGAGATCACAAAGTTATTACATTTTCCTGATTTTGATGACATCACAGAGTAGGAATACAAAATTAAAAACTAGTCACATTTTCATTAACAGTGCTAAAGCCCCTTTCTTTTTCTTTTATTTTCAATAAATATGTGTAAGTTAACATTCATCTCCAGATAAATACATTTATATATGTGAAGGAATAAATATTATTTATATTACTAATAAGATGAATGTTAAATTCCATTAGATTCTTAGCTAGCAGAACATTTAAAAATTTTCTAGTGACATATGAATAAAGTCCGTCAGATATAATGCTGAGATTGAACAAAAAATTTAAATCATTTAATTTTCAGTTTTCAATGCTGCTAAATGTATCCAAATAACTATTTTTAAATGTGTAGCATCATCTTCAAATTCTTGCTACTTAAAACTTGAATCAAAATCTCCATTACTAAGTTAATAAGATATCATTATTTAAAAAAAGATATGATATCTCTTCTATGATATCATCCGAATTTATGAATATTAACCAGATTGTCTGATATTATCTCCCCTGACATTTTAAAACTGATGTTTTCTCCCTTGAGATTTTAAAAACTTAAATATTTCAAAAACTTCTTAACATATTTTGATGGAATTTTCACTCCCGTTTATGTTACGGTGACCTCTTCATGTCTATTTATATCTATTTCTAAACTTCATTGTAACTTTAAAAACATAAAAAGTAACACTAGTCGCAAATACAAAGTACTGTTCATACCATTGTGAAATACAAACGTTTTAAATAGGTTGCCATAGTTACCAATGGATGTTTGATGGATACTACATTTAGAGCAGTGATCTTGATTTTATATTTATCCATCATGCACGAAATGAAAAGCAAACGACGCGACTAACTTTGCGGTTTAACACAGAAACAATATTCTGGCATTACATGGAATTAAAGCCTTTCATTGAAGCGGCAGTTTCAGCCAGTTAAAATAAATGCGTTTACGTCATTTGTAGCGAAAGTGCTAAATGAAGGCAAAGGACTCGTAAATCCGTTACTCGTATAGTGCTCATTTATTCCAAAGAGTTCTGTAAAATGTAAAATATTTCCAAAGCATGATTTAACTTGGTACAAAGAACATTCATTCACTAATGGCATATGCATACAATTTTGTCAACGCTTTTTAAAATTGTTGTAAATTTTATGCCAGGAACGCGGATATAGTTGATGTACGCTCTAATGGAATGAATTTTATAGGTAGATCTACCGGTCAATTCGGCATTCAGCAGGTGACAAAAGAGTCTAATTAAAGTCAATACCTGGGATTACTGTAGCTATTCTCAAGTGTGAAATGAGGTAATTCAAGTTTGCGATGGAATCTCAAAGATATTGCAACCAACCTGCTTTTAATTAATACCAAATGCATTTCTTCTCGATGCTACTATAAACGAGTAAACATTAAGCGTGGCGATGATGTTCTGCACAGGAATTTTGATTCATTTTAACAGCAATCGGAAGGAGGTATTTTAAATCCCGAACCTTCAGTTTTGTTTTCTAACATAGTTAATGAATTATTTTGCTTTTAGCAACTGGCACATTTATCTATATTGGTGTACCCATGTTTGATTTACTAAACAAGAAATGACACATTCATCACATGTACATTCTATAAAAGTTTGACATCTTTCATTCAAATTTTCAAAAATTCTCTCTGTTTTATTATCATCCATTGCACACTTCTAATTCTAATTTTTTAATATATTCTTTTTTACATACATTCATAGCACATAATGTCAAATCAGTTAATAATTTTCATTATATATACACTAGCGTTCATGTTTACAAATAAATACCCTTATACAGGAGTGGATCAAAATTTTGGCGAGGGGGGTAAGGTTAAATTGAGGGAGGATGGCAGAATAAAGCAAGCAGGAGAACAAAATCAGACTCCTTGTGAATATTTGTCATTTTCTTCCTCGTTACGTTTTCCTATGAGAAGACATGGTGGTTCAGTTGGTTAGCCTGCCGGATTCATAATCGATGGGCTGAGGGTTCGATTCCTGCCTAGACAAAGCCAGGTTAACTGCCGTATTGTGATCATGGGCAATGCACTTCACTTCGATTGTATCAACCCTAAATAGTGTTTCATGTGCTGGTATTTTGTGAATTTTCAATCAGTCAATCAATTCTTGTCGTAATTTTCGAACAGTTCAAATGATATAGGAAGTGCATTTATTTAAGTGACCAACGCTTAGTAAGGTTTCTTTTTTCCACACGAACAAACATTTGGAAAGAAAGGAAAGAAAACGAAAGAAAAAATAATGCGGCCTTTTTCATTGACTTATAGTTATTAATATATTGACCTTTCTGTCTTTGCAGATGAACCGTCCAATACAGGTGAAACCCGCCGACAGTGAAAGCAGAGCTGGTAAGTACTATATTAAATACAGTTTTTGATTTCTGAATAAAAAAAACCCCTAGGAAATGAGTTGTGTTAGAGAAAATCTGCACGTTTAGAACCCATACCTGACTTGGACACACTGGTAATCCAGTTGAATGAGGTCCCTATAAATAGAGATTTACTGTATCACGCATTGGTGGAGGAAATCTATCTAAATTGACTTGTCCAGGTAGTAAATTCGAGTGGGTATTAATATATTATTATTTTCACAATATGTTCACAATATAAACTCCCTCAGTTAATGCCATTCTCATATTCAAAGTTACTCCTAAACTGTATACATGTTTTGTTCTGAGTCAAACGAAAGAACACGTTTGATATGGCATTGGGATACTTCAAGGCCTTCACGACAGGTCTTATTCATACGCCATATAAAACAAGTTCTCTACCCAGACTCGAAAATAAACACGAATAAAGTTGTGCATATTTTATATACTCAATGTATACTTTGTGCATGTTTTTGTTGTACAGTACGAACTGAATTCATAGCACATTGGAATTTATAAAAGTTCGAGCAGGTGCCTCTAAGAATATTCACGCGCGGATGTGACTGAAAACACATAAATAGTGCCAGCCCATTTTTGAGATACGTTTTGAACATCTTTATTGATCGTGAATATCAGACATGTAAGATTACATAGGTTTGTAATAAAGATACGTCAAAACTGACAATATCCAAAAACACGTTCAATTTTCCTTGTGCTCAGTATATTGCATTCATAATTCTGGAATGTCTCCAACATGATTTTCATTGTATATTCTTATTCTTACTTTTGTTGATAATTGGATATGGGTGTTTCAAGCTTTGGCTCCTATTTGATAATATTGTTTTAATATAATGAAAAAAAATCCTCCGTATATAGGGTTTATAAGATTGTCAAGAGTCTAGTACTTTCTGACACTTTACATTTTCTTATTTTTAGAACAGAATAAGGTAAAGAGGTAGACAGAATTTAAAAGATTAAAGTCGAGGCAAAGAGGTGGACAGAATTGAATAGATTGAAATCTAGGCAAAGAGCTAGACATAATTGAAAAGATTGAAGTCTAGACAAAGAGCTAGACAGAATTGAAAAGATTGAAGTCTAGGCAAAGAGGTGGACATAATTGAATAGATTGAAATCCTGGCAACGAGCTAGACAGAATTGAATAGATTTAAGTCTAGACAAAGAGCTAGACAGAACTGAATAGATTGAAGTCTAGGCAAAGAGGTGGACAGAATGGAATAGATTGAAGTCTAGGCAAAGAGCTGGACAGAATTGAATAGATTGAAGTCTAGGCAACGAGCTAGACAGAATTGAATAGATCAAAATCTAGGCAAAGATCTAGACAAAATTGAATAGATTGAAGTCTAGGCAAAGAGCTAGACAGAATTGAATAGATTGAAGTCTAGGCAAAGAGCTAGACAGAATTGGAAAGATTGAAATCTAGGCAAAGAGCTAGACAGAACTGAATAGATTGAAGTCTAGGCAAAGAGCTAGACAGAATTGAATAGATTGAAGTCTAGGCAAAGAGCTAGACAGAATTGAATAGATTGAAGTCTAGACAAAGAGCTAAACAGAATTCAATAGACTGAAGTCTAGGCAAAGAGCTTTACAGAATTGAATAGATCGAACTCTAGGCAAAGAGCTAGACAGAACTGAATAGACTGAAGTCTAGGCAAAGAGCTAGACAGAATTGGAAAGATTGAAGTCTAGGCAAAGAGCTAGACAGAATTGGAAAGATTGAAATCTAGGCAAAGGGGTAGACAGAATTGAATAGATTGAAGTCTAGGCAAAGAGCTAGACAGAATTGAATAGATTGAAGTCTAGGCAAAGAGCTAGACAGAATTGGAAAGATTGAAGTCTAGGCAAAGAGCTAGACAGAATTGGAAAGATTGAAATCTAGGTAAAGAGCTAGACAGAATTGAATAGACTGAAGTCTAGGCAAAGAGGTAGACGACAGAATTGAATAGATTGAAATCTAGGCAAAGAGGTGAACAGAACTGAATAGATTGAAGTCTAGGCAAAGAGGTAGACAGAATTGGAAAGATTGAAATCTAGGCAGAGGGATAGACAGAATTGAAAAGATTGAAGTCTAGGCAAAGAGGTAGACAGAATTGAAAAGATTGAAGTCTAATACAATACAATGAAATACATATGCGTGATTTCTTCTCTGAGTAAAACTTCAGAATGTTTGCTTAAAGATTTCAAAGACTGTTATGAGGGCAGCATATAGAGAGAGAGATGGATGATTGATTTGTACATTACGGTTTGGTGGATGCCAAGAAAGGTCCGGTTTGCTACACTTATTTTCTTTGATATGCGCTGAGTCACATTAATCTCTTGCTTTCCGAACACACTTTTCTACTCATGATCATTGTCGTTATACAGATTTTAAAGGCTGACAAGTCTCAGAAATAATGTATTTTCACGAATTGCATGAATATCTATTTTTCGAAGCTTCCTATCCTAAAAGCATGTACTTTGTACCGATTTGTCTTTTTATGACTGTGGAAGGCGCTTGAGAAGATAAATATTAGTTCAATTTCCGTTGGTTGACACATTACTGAACCGAAGAAATGGGTTTGGGCATATATTCGTTTTGAATTCACAAAAGAGGCAGTACAAATCGGAACACACTCGAGCCTTTTCCGCCACTGCATATACATAGTTTACCAAATAACGTCATGAGCACGTCACACACCATCATAGTGTTCATTATGGGTGACTCGACTGAGATGTCTTATTCTTGGCCAGACTATAAGTTTCCTTTTTTCAAGCAGGAACTCACGAGTGAACTTTCTTTTACTGAACTTGTGCAAATAATTCCAGGTATCATGATGCTTTTGACATGGTTCTATTTTGCATAGCACACTTTGGTGTGTGACGAGATCTTTTCCGGCGATTTTCCTTTTTACACAGTATCACTCCATCGAAGTATTTCCGAGATTCGATGACAACTGCGTTATACTTCTGGTACTTATGAAACTGCAAACGAATAGAAATATGTTTGAAAAAAGTACGGAAATTTCGTACTTTCTCCCCATTATACACCGTGCCAATGTAAAGCTACCAACCGTTCACTACAGTTCATGGGGGTTGGGGGAGGGGGAGAATGGGGAGTTATATCAATTTCATTTCTCCACTTTTTCTTCAGTTCATTACATAATGTCAACTGTTTCATAAGTCAGTGAAAATGAATACTTCACAACACATACAAATAGCTATGCCCTATGTAATTAGTGAATACTTCACAACACACAAAAATAACTATGCTCTATGTATTTAGCACTGTTTTGAAAAGGATGGATACAGTTATTCTTTAACATATCATTCTGAATATTCGTGAGCAGAAATGTGGGTCGTCCTGTGAAGTGTTGACTATAGTTTTCTTTATCAATTCGTTGTCAGCTATCTTTCTCTTGCAACGGTATTACCCTCTCAAAGGGTATACAATTATATTATCCGCCGAACTAATCTGGCTCTTTTGAAAAAAGAAAACATATTTATAACACCTACGTGGAACTGGAAAGCGGAGAAAATGACAAAAGTATGTATTTTATGTATTGCAGTAGGTCATCTTGTGAAACGTCCTCTCCATAAAAAAGTACCCCATGTACCAAAACGTTGTTTATGACGGTTGAACGTCCTTACTGAAAACGAATTACAGTTTACACAGCGACTGTGAATACATTACATCAAGTTGAGATAATAGAAATGATCGTGCATACTAAGTTTCACAAAGGGAGCAGTTCATATCATTATTTTATTATCTTGTCCTCGTCCAGGCGAGAAATAAATATGTTCTTAGCGCATTAGAGTTTTTGCCCACACAAACTATTTAAATTGTGGTATAGACATTTTGGCGCCGTCCATGCACTGATGTATCGAGTCTGGTGACCAGCCTCAAAATAGTCAATCAAATTTGTCTCTGCAATTGAAATTTCTTTGCTTGTACTTAATTTAATAATTATGAACTCGATGTCAGCTTCATGTATTTCTTCATGCACTTCATTCGTTCTAGTTTGGCACTTTTGTTCTGTCGACAAACTCGCCGAATACCAAGAAAATTTCTATCACCATTTATCTAGATATCATTATGAATTTTCTCTGTCATTATTTTCGTCTTACTGTCGCCAAGCATTTCTGTTATGAGTTGTGAATTATCTAATCTTTTCTGTGCTTTTTCGTCCCCTCAGTAGAGAATAATACATGCTGAAGAAATTCCTTTCTTAAGACAGACTCTATAACTCATATTTATTGTTTTCAAAATAGATTTGTAAGATTGACAAGGTATCGAAATTATCGTTTTCAAAATATTGCATAAGGACACATCCTCTCCGCAATATTCGTACTATGTACCCATTTTGTCTTTTATGACATTGTAAGCTAGGCCGGAGAGAAACAGAATGACGGCTTAACTTCCGTCTTTGTATACATTTAATGGAGCTGGAATAAATTTAATGGACAATTATTCATTTAGCTTTACAAAGAAGCAGTGGAAGTTATTCTTTAGTGTGTCGTCCTTGTCTGCTCGTAAAAGGTTTCATTCAAAGTCTTTATCTTCCCACTTGTGCGATTAAATAATTTTTCATTGCATTGCTCATGGCAGTACATTTGCCTTAATGAATAATTCCAGTGAATTTGTACGGCCATTCTTAAGGACTATATGAATTCTTTCTTTCATAAGTGTTCTTTTATCATTTATGATGATTTCATCTTGTGTGATGTCTTCTCTCTTCTGATTCCTCCCCAGTGGAGAGTCAAACGTTTACTTTTTTTATTCAAGACTTTACATTCATTCGCGTAACGTGTAATATGTAATACTTTTCAAGTGCACCCCCGCTCATGCGGGCTTAAGGATGTAGAAGAGGCCCGATGCATCATCTTGCTTGTAGTAAGAGGCGACTAACGGAGGCAACATTTTTGTCATGGGATGCGTCTCGTGATGATGTTCCAGCTGGGACTGTTTAAAACAGTGCGGTTTATATAAAAAATGTTGACTTTGTATTTAATTTTTTTTTCCTATTTTTGCCTTTATCTTTTATGGAACCATATAGCCAGGATTGTGCAGATGTGTTGTTAAACCCTATGCAAACATACATACATACATACAAACATACATACATACATACATACATACATACATACATACATACATACATACATACATACATACATACATACATACATACATACATACATACATACATACATACACACATACATGCATACATACATGCTTTTCAAGTGGTTTGTAACTGTTTTTTCCCTCTTCCAATGACAGTTACAAATATTGCTTTCATAAAATTATAACTAATATCGACAATAATAATAATAATAATAAGAAGAAGAAGAAGAAGAAGAAGAAGAAGAAGAAGAATAGCAACAACAATAACATTGTAACTTATTTGTGTGACATGACAATCTGAGTCTAAATCTACAGAATTTTCAAAAGGATGTCATCGCAAGATTTAATGGAGACTTTGATTTTGATTGAATAAGCAGACAACATTGGTTTTTCTTTGATGAAAACAAAAATGTTGTCATTATGTTTTCTTAGTGCAAGACATAGCTTTTGTCTCTTATTGTGTATTCTGGAAGAAGGTCATTAAGTAGAAGTCCATAGCAATATTTTGAACTCGTTGCATGACTCACTGCTTAGCGCTAAGATTTCATTTCATAAAACGTAAGACAGTCACTCTCTTGCTAGTAAAAATATATATCTCGCTGATGTCTTGGCGTGGAGTGAATGTTTTATGGATATATTTTAAAACAGACGAATATAGAGCAATGGTTTTGCATGCATCGCCATCGATTAGAGATAACATATAATTTCTAAAGAAACGATATCATCGTTCAAATCAAATTATGTAGTCTGCAAGCCTTCTGAGTTCCAGTGTCTATGGCACTATATAATCCTAATTGTTTGACAATGCAAATATCCCACTCAGCTTTCACTCCAAAAATGCAATTATTTAAAGTAACCATGAGCTCGTCCATAAGATAGAACTGCATTACGGTAGGTCTATGACATTTTATTTTAAGGCTTACTTGGAATAGCCTTGCACATATGCAGAATACCTACAAAGAGAGATGCAGAAATGAGGGAAAATATGTTCTAAATATACAATTGCATTTCCTCTAACCTTTACCTTTCCCTCACCATTAGATGTTTACATTGATCAGAACCAGTACTTTGGGTTATGTGGCCTGTAGACACTGTACTTAGCAATTCGACATTATTTTGGGCACTGTAATTACAACTTCTACTTAAAATCTTCTACTCGCAAAATGAAATGCAAGAAAATTTTTGTATTCAATTTATATATATGTATATATATATATATATATATATATATATATATATATATATATATATATATATATATATATATATTCACTCACTTTCAAATTTTCAAGTGTTCTTTTTTCGGGGGGGGGGGGCACTTTTACTAACCATTCTTCGAATGCCAGGTCAACTGCTGTCTGCTGCCAAGCTTGTCGTAAAACAGTTCTCTCATTCTGAGTATTTGCTTGGAAAGTTTCCAGAAGACGTTTTTAAAGTATTATGTAGTTCGATGGTATTGTGGGTAAAGTGTACCTTAGAGCATTTTCGCCTGCAATATTTCTCCTAGTGTTCATTACAGCAAAATAGTTGCAAAAAAGTGCCAAATCTCAGCAAGTCTGAATTACAGCCCCACCAGTTTATGTTTGATGAGTAATTGTTGAGTGCTGGGATTTTCTTTGCATCAGAATATTTTTAATGCTTCTTATTAAGTTGTAGATTATTAGATCAAATACTGGAAATGGTTTGCCTTATATATATATACAGAGAGCTAATAAGAGCAAATGTTCCAGCCAAAGATTGACCAGATTTTGTGTGCGTGAATTTCCTACACACACACACACACACACACACACACACACACACACACACACACTAATGTATTGCGATCAACACTCCATGAAAACACTATTTAGAATTTCAGGATTCATTGGCTTTGTTTTGGTGCTTGAGGGCACAGCAACGCAAGTAGGTTAATGAGCGCCGAGGCAATTGGACTAAATTATCTTGCCCAGGACACACCACGGTAGCTGACTCAGACTGGACAGATCAGGGTTCAATGGATATTGTCGTTTATTTGTGTTTCGCTAAATTTAAAAATGGTAAATACGATGAAATGAAATAAACAGAAAAACACGAGCATCTTTGAAGAGGGACGACTATTACCAGATTTGCTCGTGCATAACACGCAGCCAACTGCGAACTGTTTTGGACGCATATCAGCCAGCACATAATACAGTCAGACTGAGGTCTACACTGTTACATGGATAATTATAGTCAATGCAAACGATACGTCTGGTATGTATTTGAATGAAACTATTTAAATCGCCTGGATAATTGCTTCCCAGATAAATAGCAGTAAGAAACAAACAGTATACATGGAGCTTTCTGCAGAGTCCTAAAAATATCGAGGAATCTATTTTGAGAGCATCTTGTTGGGTCCATCATTTAAGCATTTATCATCTTTAGTACAGGCTAATTAAAGAATGAAGTGCATCCTTTTATTAAAGTGTGAGTCATCGAAATATTCCCTTTGTATCAAATCAGGCATAAATTCCAGTCAATATTTATGTCTTTTCTCACAATTGATCATAAATTTATTACTATATATTTTAATCCCAATCTATTCTGTCTTTAAACTATGTCTGACTGCCTGTCTATCTGTTTGTCTGTCTGTCAGCAGGAGGTATCGCACATAAATCATCTCCATCCTTACATAAATCATAATTATCCCTTAATTATTTTTGTGTATTCATGCCAAAGTAGCAAACTTATATATACTGTATTTAAGTAAACATAGACAATGTATCTTTCTTTTAGATTAAGTGCAGTTCGAGAATGAAAAATGTTTTTTTTCAACCATTATTTTCCTTTTTGTAAAAATTCATTATTTCAACTAATGCAGCAATATGACCTAAAAGGCACCCACATTCGCCAGAATTTAGGAACTTAGAACGGCCTTTAACGTTCAAAATTTAGGAACATTAGAACGGCCTTTAACGTCCAGAATTTATGAACATTAGAACGGCCTTTAACACCCCAAAACATTATGACACACATTTATCGACGGCAAGACGGAATGGAGATATTTCTTTGCAGCTTAATGCAGAAAATGGCTTCTTCCAAATGTGTTTTAAGCAACTGTAATGCGAAAGACTCATTAAAAAAGCAGAAGGGGTCGGAGGATAATTAGATTTTTGACAAATTACAGAGTGTCGCTATGTATTAGGCAGCATTGATCAGCTGAGGTAAAGAGAAAAATGAATGTGGTTAGTGAAGTACTTCCAGTGCGGGAAAGATGTCAGCTGGCATTAGGTTCTGGACACATTCCATTATTCTTTTTTTTGTGCTAAGAAGAATAAATACAGCTTCACACAGAAATTCTACATAGAGTATCTGAATTTCTGAAGGAATGTTTACATCATGTATTAAAAATGAAACTGAAAAGCAAATGAACTCAGAGTTGATGAATATTCAATTACCTGTTACGTCATAAGTGATACTGTAAAATCTTAAAATATTCGTGGGGATAACAAATTGTAGTTTGGGAGTTAACGGACAATTTCGTGGGGAACTGTTTACCAAACTGTTGTGGAACAGTACTATCTTTCGTGACGCATTGAATTTTGTGGACATTTCTTCCCCATGGAAAAGAACGAAATTGAATTCTCCACGAATATGTGTGTGTCTATATATATATATATATATATATATATATATATATATATATATATATATATATATATATTTATATATATATAAGCAAGCGTTTCTTGTCAGTTCTCTGAATTTCCTATCTGCAGCCATTTTTATACTTCAGTTCCAGGTTTTAAAATTGATTTAATTAATTAGAGGATGTCTCCACCAGAAAAGCATGACTCTTATTGTCTAATCAATCCAAAATACGCTATGTATGTATGTATGTATGTATGTATGTATGTATGTATGTATGTCCCAACTGAACGATACTATAGTAGATACATCGAGTCTTGTTGCACTGGAAACCAAATATTCATTCACAAAGCGTCAGGAATTTCTGTAATGAGTTAAAAGTCTTCAATGACTCTTCTAACTTCTTGGCAAAATACACATTGCCTTTTATGGCACAACAGACAAATATATTATTTGTTCAGTTTCTGAAGCTTTGGCTTCAGTGCATTAGACATTAATCATACAGCTATTTTCTTTCAGAAGATCTGGATCTTTTCAACATATTCTTAAAAAAAGACGTTCCCATAAATTTGCTAACAGATGGCTTCGATGAGGAAAATTCCTCATGGGGATTATCGATTTACTGTAATTCCCGAAGACCGATTGCAGACTTAAATCCCACTCAGATTTCTCATCCACAAGAGGACGGTGGAATCCATTAATAAATTACACTTTTCATGTCTCTGAGCAAGATTCTATAACTTTAAGTATCGATGCTTTTGTCACGAATACCCATGGTATGAAACAAAGAAAAGATAGTCCATTAGTCAATACTAAGACTATACTTCAATGTCATAAACAGATTGGTCATGTGACATGGTGCCTAATTATGTCAAGTTTATTTTAAAGCAGCCATCATGAGACCCAAACTCTTGTCATAAGTAACTTTCCACTTTCAAATAAATCTGTAGGGTTATATACATCGATTACTTGAAAGGTCTGTAGAAATAACGATCTCGTAGATCAAATTGAATCATCCCTCAGAATGTTAAAAATGCTTGATACTATTTTCTACAGTACATACCTGATAAGAATGTAAAGATGTATAAGAACTATCGAGTATCATTTCCTTTGATAAACTACATGTACGTACTGCTTTTTAATAATGTGATATATAGGAATTTAATAAGTTACTATTGCAAGGGCCACGTTTTCGATTGCTTCCTACGATTTCAATATTTAATGTCAAGCAAAATATTATTTTTCTACCTCTTTATAAAAAAATGTCACGCTAATGAAGATTACGGGCTGTTAACTTTCAGCGCTATATGCTAAATAATTACTAATTATAAATTTACATCATAATAGAAAAGTTTATATAAAATGAGGAAAATATCGCATGAACTCTGAACTCGTTGACACTTTCTCCATGGAACCATGTCAGATAACCAAATGCATATTTTATCATGTGACGTTATCGATATTACGTTGTTTTGAAAAACAACTATACGGTAAATTCATTTATTTTCGTTGGCATAATTTTTTTTAATGAATAAAAAAGTACATATTTGTCGGTAATTAAAGTTATGGATTGGTGAGGTGATCTCATCGTTTCCAAAGAAGAATAATTTTTCATTGGATCTTTAAATTCTTGGTTTGGAGCAACCACGAAATTCACGAAGAAAAGTTCCCCTGTTGCGTCGCAATACGCACACTTGTAACGTTAGAAGCGTTTGATTGAATGTCTAGCTTAAATTAATGGAATCTTATCAAGATTAATTGAAAAATCCTGCTTTGTTCTATTCACATGAAACTTATGTATTGTGTTGAAAAATTTATACCATTCTTACCAAGACTAGCTAAAGATTGAAAATATTCAACTTGTTTCGTTAACTTTATGTGAAGCAAACACTCGTTTAAGATCCTATATCGAGCGAACTATATAGTGGAGACATTTCTGATAGGCATCACTATGTTAATAGAGTCAATCAGCTGTTATGTATTCTAGTCTCCAAGAAATTAGTAATATTTTTCTTAATGATTTTTCTTCCTGATTTGCAGAGCATTGAAGAATGCTACTTGTATTCAATAGAACGCAGTATTAAAGCCTAAACAGAAAATAAAATGTTTTAAAATGTTGCAAATGATCACAAAGCAAATAAGAGTGATTCAGCCGGTTCCAGAAAGCTCATTTACCCTAAGAATCCCAGTTATTTCATTCAAATGCAACTATTTCTGAAAAATGCAGTATAGCGTATGCTGAATTTGTTTTAATGTTGCGTCGAAGTTATTGCCTAACACATTTTCTTGATGCATCTGAAGTTATAAATAATGCACTAGATTTAATACAAAATGTAGCAAAATGAAGGAAATATATAAGGACCGCAATTAGTGTAGTGATACGTGGTATCTAGTGATATAATTTCCATAATGCAGGATTGATTGCATTTAACAGTTTGTTTATTGTCTTTGCAGATTAATCAAATAAAAATTATAAGCGCATAATGGTTTTGTTTCCCTAAGAAGATTTGTCAGACTCTGATTTCATAAAAGCAACACAAGAAAACAAACTAGAATTTAAGTCTCATTCAACCATAAACCAGGTTATACGTATACGTGTGTATTTGCAAATTTTAAGCACGTGCTTTGGGCACCAGCAAAGCATAAGCACCCCCCTCCAATCCCCCCCCCCCCCCGCAAAAAAAACACAACAGAAATTACGGTTTTTTTAATTACATGGGGGGGGGGGGCACCATAATCTTTTCAGTGTTTAGGGCCTCTAAAGGTCTTAATCCGGCCCTGCTTGCCAAGGAATCAGCCCAGGGTCCTTGATTGTCTCGGCACTAAATAACCTACTTGTGCTATTATTGTGCAGTAAATTAGCAAAACCGAAGTTAGTATTTTTTTTGTAAGTTTAATTTTCTGATGTAACATAATTTCTATTTTTCTATTACTGCTAATCTGGAATTTGCTTTATTTACATGCCCAGCTGCTTTTGATTTACATAATTCAACGTTTCTACTTTCCTTAAGGCGAGTAATGCAATTTCTTTGAAAATGATAATGCCACCTGGGTTTTGATACCAGCAAGTGTTGCCAAACGCGCTGAGGTTGACCGATGTTTACTTTGTTACATTCGCTAAAATTTTATGAACGCCGGAGTTTCCATTCCCTATTTTGCCCCTCTGGGCCTAGTATCGATTTTTGGAGATTTTCATTTAAATGGAATTCCTAGGGACAAATCCATTCCGCTGCCAAACGCATGCATAATGCAGATAAATTAGAATTCCTAATGAACTGTTGGTAAATGACGGAGGGAAACTGAATCAATTGTCTTCCGTGCACTTGGGAATGAGGTATTACCCAAGATACCAAATTCCAATGTTGATTAGAATTAGAGACTCTGCAAAACAAGTGTTTTCCGTTAGCCCGCAATATGTTATTACTAATTCGTGCCTCGAATTCAGAACTTAACTTTTCACTTAACTCATCTCCATGTGTTACTCATCTGTCAATTGTAAATCATTTTTTTTTCTTCTATAAAAATCTTTTACCTTCCTTCCTCTTTGTCAATAAAAGTACTATCCTCATTAATTTTCTTGATTAATAAACTTTATCAATTTCTGTATCGTATCTGTATCCCAAACATTATGCAATTGCTCGAAGTGTATAATACGTTAACAAAATTAATAAGTAAATAAAAAATAATAAATGAATAAATAAATAAATATGATAAAGTGAAAAGAGCATTTTTACTAGCTATTTTTGGGAATCATAACAAACACAATTTTCACCCATGATTCTTGCTTTTCTTCTTCTTTTTTTCCATCCTTATTTCTTTTAATCTTTCCCACAAAACAAGAAGACGCGACATACCGATCAAATTTCGCAAATCATGACAGCATTCAAATCATTATAACCTTGTTATTTATACTCTCTTCATTTGTGTCTATTTATATCCTTAGTAGTCTTAAAATAATAAAAAAATTTCAGGGTCCAACAAATCTTGTGATCAAAGTCCAGGGACTACCAGAATGCTGGGTTTGGGCTATCCTCTGTTTAATTCGGGTAGCCAAGTGACATCACTTGTTCACTGTTTTGTTCTTAATATATCTATAAAACAAATAATCAGAAAGGAAAATAATTATTAATAGGTCATAACAAAAGAAGTTTAAATGATTACTTTTAATTTTATTAAAGTACCTTTTGTGGATTACCCTTAATGTACTGGCTTATAAATCGAGTCCAACTGCAATCAACATAGATTTGATCTGCCGTCGCATTATGCGCCGGCAGATCAGGGTCTATGTTGTTTGTTCTACTGATTACTCCTAAAAAAAACATGCAAAGACCAAGATCTGCCGGCGCATTATCCGACGGCAGATTTGGGTCTGTGGAGTTTGCAGTTGGACTCAACTTATGAGTATAGACGGTTCTCAGTTTTGAACTACTCTGTGATTGAATTACAAAGCGAGTATAGGCGGTTCTCAGTTTTGAACTACTCTGTGATTGAATTAAAAAGATACTCTTTATGGCAGACCAATAAACTCTCATCTACTCTTGATATCTGTAGGACCCTGCAAAGCTTTTTTATTTTTCAGTATAAATCACAACATAAATAGTCTGCTGGAGACGTTGGTATGGGTATCGCTAAAATAAATGAGGTCAAACTGGCTTGAGAGGTCACCCAACACTCAACCACCCAGCCTCATTACCAAATTTTAAAAATGAACCCGTATTAAGTAGAACCAGTTGTTTTTTTCTTCCATATATGTTCTCTTCCCCCCTCCTCTCTCTCTCTCTCTCTCTCTCTCTCTCTCTCTCTCTCTCTCTCTCTCTCTCTCTCTCTCTCTCTCTCTCCAATATCCTCTCCAGAAATCCAAAAATGCAAATATATTACGAAGGATCAGAAATGTCTTCGATTATTTCGTTAAACTACTGACTTGGAATGAAGGACCCATTGATTAACTGCCTCTATCGGCGGTGCCAAAACTTGTCCGGACCGTTGAACCATACTATTATCTTGGTTTGGAATTTAGGAAGACCTTCTGGTCTTGGTTTAAGATTGACTGTTTTTGTCTCTGGAACTGACAGTCCGGTAATTAATTCATTTTGGACTCGGTCTGTCACGAATTTGTGATCAATTCAATTTCTTCATGTTTTTTTTTCTTCTCCTTGCGCATGAGGCCGGGCAGCACTCGTGTATTTCAGTGCTCACATGAGAGAGAGAGAGAGAGAGAAAGAGAGAGAGAGAGAGAGAGAGAGAGAGAGAGAGAGAGAGAGAGAGAGAGAGAGAGAATGGTAATGTGTATTGCTAATAATGCCCAAAATCTTAATTTGTTCTTGGAATTTATCCAAAATTTTGTGTAAGAAGTATTCTCCTAAACTTGAGCAAAAAATAACAATTGTCGATATATATATATATATATATATATATATATATATATATATATATATATATATATATATATATAGATCAATGGCATTACTTTACATGAACAAGTTTAAAGAAATTTATTATTGCAGGAGGGGAAGAAAACGAATCATAAGAAACAAAAATAATCTAAGAAAGAAAACAGAGAAAGAAAATGAAGAAACGTATGTAATAAATATAAAGTACTGTGAAAAACGGATAATATATGATTAGTAATTTTCCTCATAGGCATTTTTTACCCTGTCTCAACTTGTTTTGCAATGCAGTAATCCTACAGAACGAGACCTACTTGCTTCCCACTGCAATTTAACAAAGAGCTCAATGCATGCACATGAAAGAAGGAAAGGCATATGCCATAATGTGTGATCAAAGTTGCCCGGTGATTTTAGAGGTGAGTGAATTTTTAAAGCCACACTCCCAACGCAGCTATTATCATATCTTGTTCATATCGGGGCCAAGTCGCCAGGTGAGACTTAAGTTTACAACTTCTTGAAGCATGACTAGGCACGTGGCGTGCACGCGACCTTTTTTTGTTGTCAATAACATCGCCAGATTGAGGCTCCTTAAAGGTTTGTTTTCTTTGTTTGCGTGTTACACACCCCTATTGTCTCCTTTTGATCTTAAACAATGGTAGAAAACGAAGTTTCTTGACAATTTAAAAAATCTATTGTTGTCAAATTGTTACTCATCGAATTTAGACAAATTCCGGCCAAAGATGATGAGTGTTACAAGCAACAGGTGTACGTTTTAATATATGAATGTATTAAGATTTAAGGGCACGTCATCACAATGCTGGCTGTAGCACGTTTTAATTCGTGTCCGCAATAAACTTGTAATATGTTTGATGTTGACGGAAAAGATATGAAAATGGAATCAAATATGCCTATGTCTTTGGTAAAATGTTAATCATTCAAAAGGGGAACAAACAACATACAATATCACGCCGAAAAAGTAGATTTTCCAGCTGAACATAAAGAAATAGACGAAGAACGAGTGGAATCCATTCACAAACCTAGATATTAAAATATGGTATTTACCAAGTTAGAATGAAATGAATCAAGAAGTTAGTAAAACAACAACAGCAACAGCAACAACAAAAACCAAACAGGAAACAACAACAACAACAACAAGAACAATAATAATAATAATAATAATAATAATTATAGGCACATAGTTTTGTTTGCCGACTTATACTTGGTGTGAAACAACATACTCTGACTTTAATTTACTTTTGGTAAGAAATGGTGAATGTTCTCCCCTCTTTGGTTTATACTTCTTGATTACCCTTGAGCTTTGTATTAATAAAAGTACATGTAGAAACTTTACTACGTGACACAGTATGTGTGATCTCCACGGATATGATTTATTTTAATAAAAGTAGATGTAGAAACTTCACTACGTGACCCAGTCTGTGTGATCTCCACGGATATGATTTATTATTTTTTTTTATTAAGGGGATTGCCTGTGCTGATAACATTAATATGATACATGTATACCTTCGTTCTCATAAATAACACTTAAATTGGACGACAGGTGCGAAATTGTTAGACAAATTGGTTTGCTTTTTCTACATGAATACCTGATAAATTAGTCAAGCCTGTCGTATGCAATCTCCAGATTAATTATTAAGCACCACATATAAAGAACGAAAGAAGATACTATATGAGTCACTGAAATTTCTCACACATAAACTCAATATATGTCATCAATACTCATTACAGTTTACGTTTGTATAAATATAATGATGAAATATAAATGGTTATTTTACTCTTTGTATCAAGAAGGCGATACAATGTAACCGGCTATATTGTCAGTTTACAAGTCCTTTTTCATAACAACATCTCAGATAACGTTAGAAATCGAAATGACATGTGGTGTACGATCGTGACGTCGAATCAGCGATGCCACGACAATGGACGAGTTTGTGGTAACGGTCTTTGTCCGAAAACGAACGATTGCCATGTCAAAATCTTAAGGTGACCGATATTCAAACAGATTTATTGATTTTCAGATTTTTCCGTTGTTTGAAGATAATATCCATGACAGTGTAAAGACAGTCAATATAGTCCAAATTTACTGACCTCCAGATTTAAGGCCAGGCTCTCAAAGTGTCGGAAATTTTTGGAAACAAATTATGTGCAACTTTTTATATACCATTCTTCTAACCGTTGTTGATTGAGCACTTAAAGACATTTTTTTAAAAACCCATCGTTTTCTCGTCCAATACACCACAAAGTTACATAAAAAAAATATGGTTTTCAGTATCAGTAATCAGTACTAAACCAGCATAAAATGTACAGACACTATGCAACACACGCAGACACATGAATAGTACATAATATTCACCCAGTAAAGTTGGTTATAACGTTGGTCTGGAAGAAATACGCGTGAATCCTTTGTTCGAGGATTCCATGGCGATGATGCATTTTTTTCCCTCGCCTCTTTAACAAATTCCAAGAAGATCAACAACAACAACAGCAACAGCACCCAGCCCTTAAACCTGCGTGGCATAAGGTAATAAAAAGCCCAACTTATCAAATATTTTGACAGTATAAATGTATTTCAATCACATAGGGCTCTCAGATATTGATCCTGAGGAATAAGTTAATCTCTCACGTTTATTGGACCATTTTGGACTATCAAACTATCTATCTATTAGTGATATCTGACAGAACTTGACAATGTGTCTTTTTTTTGGATGGGGGAGGGGTGTGTATCTTTTACTGATATCTGAAACAACTTGAATGTGTCACTGTTTTGGGCCGGGGCGTTTCCACGCGTCGACATCATTGTTTTTATGTACACCGCTAAACTTTGTTCTGTTGCGTGCGTGTGTATTTATAAGGGAATATAGCTATCGCTATGTATGTCTGTCTTTGTATCCGTAAACATGCTTGTTTCCGGAGCATAATTCTCAAACCATTCAAGATATTTCAATCAAACTTGGTACAAATGTCAAAAAAGTTGCGAAGAGGTGCCTTTTTAATGCATGTTACCATGGAAATGGACTTTAGGGTACTTTACATAAGTGGGGTACCGGGGGTAGTATATGACATCTGTCATGCCTGAACGACCCTTGTTATATATATATATATATATATATATATATATATATATATATATATATATATATATATATATAGAGAGAGAGAGAGAGAGAGAGAGAGAGAGAGAGAGAGAGAGAGAGAGAGAGAGAGAGAGAGAGAGAGCTGTACAATGGGTAGAAATAAGCGCGCAATTTTTGCGGCGTGAAGGAGAGGTAACGACAGATGTTCTCCTTAACAAAAGGCAGACTTAAACACACCCCTGGTTGAGTTTATTCTCATTGCATAAAACTCCATAGAGGTAATAGACCAGGTATTAACACTCACTAATTCATGGCACACATTTTGCCACCTGCCGTCTATTGAAAAGACACACAAAATAAGATCTCACTGTGTCAGCTCTTGGATACAAAATTGAAAACTTACATAAAGAGGATTCAACTAATGATGTGTTAATAAATATCCAGGATAATAATTTTGGTGATATTTTTTGTTGTTTGCCTTGTAAAAAAAAAAATGGCAGTCGAATTGGATCATTTAAAACCATAACAGAGTTTGTTTTTGTGGACTGAAATTTCAAAAAGCAGTGCCCAAAATTAATAACAAACATACTATTACCATTTGGAAATATTCTGAGATTATTCAAATGTTATATTATTCCAATACGATCTGTCTTTAAGTTTAAATGTTTTTTGTTTTTTTAACCTTGTTATTTTTGGACTGGGAAATAGGTAACATTAACTAAAGGAACAACATTTCAACTGCAAGCTTATCATATCATATCTCATATATCAGATAATATAATAACCCATATTTTAGGTATGCATAAATTTATGACAGGCAGACATATCATCCACACGTATATAGTATGGTTGAGTGAGGAGGAAAGCAAAATGCCAGTTTTAAAATAATATATGAACCAAGCTTAATTTAATATCACGAAGATGTTTTTCAATTCGATTCTCAGCAGCATGTGGACCCAAATTGGTTTTCTTTGAATCAATATCTAAATATTTTCTTCGAATGATCCTCAGTGATAAATATTGTTTGGTAAAGTTTACGTCGGTTGCTAGTAAAGTTTACGTCGGTTGCTAGTAAAGTTTACGTCGGTTGCTAGTAAAGTTTACGTCGGTTGCTAGATCTCTTTAGCTTACTAGAGTATCATGTGGTGTAAAATATTTGCGTTCACTACAGACTGCCCAAAATCATAAGAAATTTGTGCCTGGTTGCATCAATTAGGGCACTATCGTAGGTTTTAAACAAAAGTGACGTTCGGTAACTGGTTTTCAGGGGATATGTTTTAATATTAATGAAAAGTCATAATTATTTTCTACGCCTGATGTTGTATATATATTTAACAACCCAATACTCACCTTCCAATTAAACCTGCATGTATAATGACTGCTGTATTATTTGAGTATGACGTCTGACAAAGATAGTTATGCCCAATCGACCACACAACGCGCAACTATACCGATATACAAAATCATTTAAAGCATGACTGCTACGTACGATATGACTCATTTCTGACTTATTTGTTTTTATTTATAACCCCCCCCATGCTTACGTTTAATTAACTGCTTCACTTTAAGGGTACTTATCCGTATTTCTTATTACCCGAACCCGGCTTTAAGCTGAAAATGTGCAGAAATATTAGAATCATAGCGAGAATGAAATGGATGTGTGAAAATTGCCATGGTGTAAAGTTGGGGAAAACAAAGAAACTTTCTTGATCAAATCCTTTTACAACAGGGTGACAGGTACTCTCATCCGCACGGAATGGAAATTATTGACTTTCTGCCTGAAACATTCTTTTGCAATCACATACAAGATTTTGGATTCAAGATTTTAGATTTTATTTCATTTAATGCGACTTTACTAAATCTCATACAAATATATTTAAATAAGAATACATGTTGAGAAAGAACACAACAAATCGTAAATATTTTTCGAAAAATATTCTAAATATCCTTAAGAATGCAAGTTTAGCTCATAATTTGAAAAAATAAAAATAAAAAATTATGAAAAAAATGAAAGACTTTCCTCCTAACAACTATTTTTTGAGTTTGCTATTGTCCCCTCTATCATCAAGTTGTTATGAAAAGATGGATATTATTGATTAGTAACCGCACGTGCCTCGAGTCATTCGACTTTCACACCCACGTTCCGTTATTTCAATGCACCTGTCTTGTCCGTGTAGAATTTTATTGCGTTTGACCGCACAAAACCCATTCGACGCTATCAAATCAATTATCAAAGGTCACACGTTTCTCTTTTCAACTTAGCGTAAAATTGACCAATGTGACGTAACTCAGTCTAAAACCGTTACACTTAATAGAGAAGGGAATCATGACATGTGCCAAAATTAATGTTTGTCCCTAGGTCGCTGTTTGCGCATGACAGGTAACGAGACTGCAGCTGACAGTCGTGCTGTAAACACAATTATTTTCACCAATCGTTAATATTAGCGTGTATAATGAGCCCTATTATTAATTGAACTTATTGGCATTGACAGTTTCCATCGCATGACATTTACTGGCTTGAAATAGTGCAAGTATGGTATAGGTTTGAAAATGCTGTTAACTTTTACCATTTAAATTCAGGTTGTCTCGATTTTTTTAAAACAAATTATATTTAATACACCGTGTAGCTGAACATAACACTTTTTAAAGATTGAACCAGATAGTACAGTTGGCAATGCTCAGATAGTACAGTTGGCAGATAGTACAGTTGGCAATGCTCAGATAGTACCGTTGGCAATGCTCAGATAGTACCGTTATTGAATTTGGACGCTTTCCTCCCTTGTGCTATTTCATACCACAATGTCAGCATTTTGAAGTTTTTGGAAATTGTCTTCAATCTGCTTAGATTACGTGTTGTGCATGCCTAAATAAGAACCTTTTCGAGCCAAGTTCTCTATTGCAGACCAAACTAGACCGACTCTAAAAGACGTGCTTAAGTGCGTATTTTAAAAGCTTTTAGGCCTTTAGCGTTCAAATTTCAAAAAAAAAATTACATGGTTGAGTCATGTAGTGATTGATGCTTTAGTTAACATGGTTTCTTTAAGGATCTAATGTTGCTCATGTGCAAATTGGTGTCAGTATTCGATCTGAGAAAGTATTACAGAAAGTTCGTTATGTGGAAAAAGTAATGAGTTCTATGTATTTATTAAATTCTTCATTTAAAACCAGTGTTCTGTGTAAAAGCTAGCATTACGTATTGCGAAATCTTCTGACGTGTAGTTGGGCCTATCATTTTTCCAGACTACCGCCATGCCAAATAATATTTATTAAACTGAATTGAATTACACTAGATCGAACTATAAACGACAGTCTATGTCACCCAATAAAAATGAATTACATTCACTTTAGCTCAACTGCACAATCCAGTTCCACTTTGAAACGCTGACCTTTCTGATCATATATACGGGCACAAAAGCAATATGGCTGCCTCTCGGCAGCAACTCGTTCTCCGTTTTCATTCGACATTGCACGCAGATTATAAAGTCATCAATTATGATAAATTTGATAATCTTATATCTGTTAGGACTGGACAAACATAATTTGTCTCAGGATTTGCAAGCAGAATTTGCTTTTAGACCACGTAGACCAGTTTATAGTCCTGTACTACTCATGTTCAGAACAATGATCTAGATCATTCGAAAACGACGCATGTTCAGAACAATGATCTAGATCATTCGAAAACGACGCATGTTCAGAACAATGATCTAGATCATTCGAAAACGACGCATGTTCAGAACAATGATCTTGATCATTCGAAAACGACGCATGTTCAGAACAATGATCTTGATCATTCGAAAACTACGCATGTTCAGAACAATGATCTAGGCCATTCGAAAACGACGCAGTGTCAATGCACGAGCAAAACAAGGCGTTGTTTTCATTTGTTTATTTGCAACTCAAGATGGCGTCGGGAATGCAGAACTGTAAACTGGTATTTAGAAGCATTATGATACGTTTTCTATCGAATATTTGATATTTAGTACATTGGCTGGAAAGCTAGCATAGAGTTAAAAAAAAACAACAGAGCCTGAAACCAGGCAATAAAAAGAAGATAGTTCATTTAAAATAGCTTCTATCCCTTTATAACCAAAAACCATGTGACCAACACACTTGACTGAGTCTCGTAGTTTTCCTTTTTCTCATATTCAGAGCAACATTCCTTCCCACCCACCCCCATCATGATTATCCTTGTATTTTCCTCAAGGTTTCATACAGGTGGAGAGTGTACTGGGCTGCTGGTGTCAATATAGGAGTCTATCGACCTGTCACCTGTGAAGAATAGCAAAATCCATGACGAAACTAGATTAACTTTACATTGTTAAAATGTGAATGAGACCTTTCCGATCAATTTATTGAATTTCGTGTGGCCTTTATGGTAGTACTCTGATCTTTATTTCTAGCAGTTGCAATGAAGTTTAAAGAGAATATGCAGCAATTTCGTTAATGGATCGTATTAATTTGCATTCAACCCAATGGATTCCACGGAGTCAAAAAGGTTGACGATGGAACAGGTGCAAAGTATTTTCAAAGTTGGCACATAGGAAAGTGAGAGGGTCTATATAAATGACAGCAAAATGAATGTGCGAGCAATTTAGGTTTGTTTCGGTGCAGATGTCTAAAAAAGATTGACAAAATAATTTAAACAATAATATGGTGATTCCAAAAAGCAATAGCAGAAGACGCCGTGGTAGTGGAATGGATCGATACATGTCCTCAATGTCGTGTGATTCATATCATTGCCGGCTCATTCCAGTACGTAAAAACAGCAAAAATAGAATAATTGCACGGGGGATATCGTTATGGCAACAACCACACGAATGACGAGATGACGAGCAAATAAAACGTGAACAAAACACACAATTTATGCTCCTGCTAATTAAAGCACAAAGATCTATGCAATATTTAAGGATGACCATAGACAAATCAAATTATTGTTTTTTTGTTTGTTTGTTTTTACTGTCTTATATCCATTATTCTGTTTGCTCAGCCCCTCACCCAGAAGATTAGCTACCCGATCTAGGCACATTCAGAATATATATATATATCCTGGCAATTCAAGAACTTCTATTCTTGGTTTTTTTTAATGGTCAATATACATTTACACTCGTTGAGACTCGGATTTTAACAAAGTGTGCTTCATTTTGCAAGTGTCATCTATTGTAATCAAGATACCTTAAGGGCAGATGTATCAGAATGTTGGTGATAATTTGTTAAAAACCTGTAAGTTTGCGGGTGCTATGTGTTGAAGTAAAGAATAATCCACGGGTGTTATTTACTTCGGATGCAAGTGAGGTTCGTGTAATACAACCAGGGCCGAATTAGGACCTTTAGAGGCCCTAAGCACTGAAAAGATTATGGTGCTCCCCCTCCCAAGTAATTAAAAAAACCCCGTAATTTCTAAAACAAATTTGGTGCCCCTGCTTTGCTGGTGCCCTAAGCACGTGCTTAGTCTGCCTATTGGGTAATCCAGCACTGATTACAACTAATTTATCTTTACCCATTTTTGATAGTGTTGATGATGGGTGTCCTTAAGAACAGAAACATATTTCTTGTGCAGACCTTTATTTAAAGGAATGTTCAGTGGTAAATCAAGTATGACTTTCTGTCCTTTGTGGATGTCTGGGGATTGTTGACTAAGGGAACGGAAGAAAGGCTATTTACGGCTCAGGGAAGGGAATGTTTTAGCACGTCTGTATCGGAAGCGCCAGCAGTGTTATAAATGCATTTCAAGGCTAAAAAAATCATAGAATATGTATGCGCATGACAATTGGCTGTTGTAGCTTTGAGTTACATAATACTATTCCAAATACATCAGAATCATTTTTAATAGAGTTTTTTTTTAAGGATTTTACACATTTCTTGGGATCAAACGCAGTACAAATGGTGTAGTGACAATTAAATCTAAATATTGAATTAGTAAAGAAAACAAATAGTGTTTATGTTTCACCTTCATTACCTTGGCTATTTCACAGATTTCTTTTAAAGTTCATAATGCCATAGCAAAATAGTTTATATATCACATATATGTCTTCTAGTTCTCGAATGTTATTAGAAAATAAGTAATGGAGCACATGCTAAGGATCAAAAGGGAAACAAATGCTGTGTAAAGTCTGTTTGTAAAAGATTAAAGGATTTTTGTCTCCGTTTAAAATCCATTTACACTTTATTCTTGTCGAAAAACGGAATGTTCGAACAACAACGTAAACATCAGCAAGAAAAACAACCTTATGCTCGTCAACAGATATTGCTCGGTTTTTTTCGGAGCCTGTTTTATAATAATATCATATTACTAGAGATGAGGATATTGAATAAGTACACGAAAGAAATAAGTTCACAAAGAATGGAGGAATTCAATTTAAAAAAATGTAAATTGTATAGGAATCTGGCGAATAATCTCCATTTTTTTGTCTGCGAAACATAGAATAAACAAGAATCATTAATTCCTACTGGCCTTTTATCAGTGTATTAAATAGGCACATATTAAGGGAATCCATGGATGAAATCCAGACCGAAATTTTATCAAGCCATACGTTCAACACCTACCATTTTATCTAGTACAGAAAGCCTACTGTACATGCTGGTATCGGCATTTACACGATAACGGCGTATTCTAAGTCCACGATAATTAGTTTGAGTTGGTGTCCGTGTCATGCCAATGTATTCGAGTCAAAAGTATGAATGCATTTTTTTTTGCAGGACAAAGTTTCAAGAATTAGCGCATACGCTTGGTGACTAAAACCATTTGAAAACGTTATAGGGAGTGACATGATAGCAAATGCAAACTATGTAAACCACCATTCGCATTTCAAGCTTAGGCACAACCAAGCAGAAAACAATATTTTTTTAAAAGTCCATTGTTGCATATCCTTAGAGAAGGTGATAAACATGTTTCCTGTTTCATTGAAAATATCCCAAATAGCCCTATGTAGCGCAGATAAACAAATATTTTCAACAATACATCTCGATTTGTTGGGTTTTCAAGTCTTCTTTATATTAAATTGTGATATATCAAAGCTTGTCTTTACCTTCACTGACCAAAATTAAAATGCTTCAATATCTGAGTATGGTTAAAATAATCTAAGAATTTAATTCATTTAAAATTTAATTTCTAGAAAGCTCTTTAATTCTCCAAAGATTTTTGTGTGTGAACATTTCCAGTTTTCTCGCCAGCAGTAACAAGTGCGATAAAGGGTGGCGGTAGTGGCATCAATTCATGTTAATGTTGTTTTAACCTTTTATGACAAAGCTGTCATAGAGCTGCCTACCACTTTTCTTTCTGCAGGCGAAACATGGCGTGTCTCAAAAAAACTCGTGTACCAAAGTAGAATGTATAGGGTCTGAGTGGAAACTTAATTTATTGTCACATTTAATCAGTTAGACCACAATCGGCATGATGTGAAACCATTGGTAACCATTGTCTGGTCATCATGAAACTTGAGTTTCAGTACGAGTTTGAGATTTTGTGTCTACCAATCAAATGTGTCATTACTGATGAAATGTAAATCATGATTGACAGAAAGTGAAAACTGAATCTTAGACTCAAGCTCATAGTTTTAGGATATACAGGCCTGACGTTTAGCGAGAAGCTGGAGGATTAGTCCCACTCTCCTATAAACTATATTTTTATGGGTCCCTCCGAGACAGTGCCATTCGTTTGGCTTCTTGACCATTCTTTTTTTCTCATGTTCTTTTCGAAGAGATGTGCCATTCTTTGTCTCGATGTGTGTTGTTGGCTGATAGGTTGTATTGTATACATAACTTTGCATTCAGTTTCATATATCTGCTGTTGTACTATAAACCTAGATCATAACTCTTTTTGAAAGGACACCGTATAGCAGTGTCGTAGAATGGCATTCTTTTCCCAAAATAAATCAGACTGACAAATCTTGCGCCCAGAGCCCAGGGGAGTAAAGAATGATTGGTCTGGGTTATTTTATATCGAAGTCAGGTATCAGGTAGCCTAGTGGAATATTTTACTCCAAACCATACCTACAACTATACTAGTACTTCACAAATGATGACAACTGTTAGTGAAACATAAGAAGGTGAAAAGTATAGTCTTGAAGCTAACAATTTGATATTCTAGTACATTCTTTGCTACTGAGTTTAAGCTGGCCACTAGGTCCTGGTTGCCCTCTACCATCTAAATTTTGAATCTGTAATACCCTGTAAAGGTTTGAAAGATACCATCGTAAGATGTTTTTTACCGGAATGTCTGAATTTTATTTTGCTTTTGTTTGGATCTGATGGTATCCTAAGGGTCACCATCCTTCTTGTACTAGTATACATAAGGTATCTTTCTGTCATGGATTATTCATGAATCGCCCGTGCAGTGACTCACTGCACATTATTAGAACTATCAATGTTGGACAGACAAAAACCATTGGTGATGCAGCGGATGTTGATCACAAAAACTAATTTGCTGTCATTATTGATCGCTCACCTTATCTCTTCTTTTTGAACAGGATTGCAAATGGGTAAAGGCAGTAAGATAAAAAGGGTGGGGATATTATTATTTTTTTACCAGGTATTATTTCGTCAGAATTTGAGCTATCATGGAAATTATTAGCAATAACAATCATCACTACCATGATTAGTATAATAGTCATCATCAACATTGACGTCGTCGTCATCATCGTCATCATCATTAAAGTAATGTTTTCCCTGATCATAAACTTGTCTTGTCAAATAACATTTAAGTGAACACTATGATCATCAGTGGTTGCGAAAAGAAATGTTATTGTACAAATAACCACAAAATCAAATCACCAGTCGATCTTTTTGTTTCTCACCAATATGGTCAACTTAATTTCGTTCTCATGAAATGAATTTCAAACATTCAGTGTCACAATATTTCGACCTTATTCCATTCATTACTACTGCCACATCCACTATCATCACCATTACCAACACTACTGCCACGTCCACTATTACCACCATTACCAACACTAACATGTCTTCCACTTCAAGTGTAATCTTCACTACTAAAGCCTTGTTAAACATGATTTCTTCTAAAATAAAATCCATCATCATCGTCATTGTCGTCGTCATTAGAACGGTGAAAATGATAATGATAAATCTCAATATTGCAGTGGATGCTGATAATAAAAACTAATTAACTGTCATTATCGATTACTCGCCTTATCTTTTTGGAGCATGTTTACAGGTGGATCGAATGACAGGTTGGGAAATTAGTTCTTTGTTCTCCCAATGTGGCATGTTCAGAGACGAGATGAAAATGATTTATGTCAATAATCATAACGCATCTTTAACATCATCATCGTCTTGGTTATCACGAAACGATGCTCATCTTGGGCGACAAATTTTCGTGGAAGACTTCATCACTATCATTTTCGTTATCATCATCATCGTCAATGGTAACGATACAGGGGGCATGAGCAGTGTCACCAGCACACTTTTTGCAAGTGAAAGTTGTACTCGTTTCTTTGACCTCTATGTCATTTCTTTCTCTGGCTCAATTACTATAACTACCACGCTTCCCAGCATTAACATCATTCTCCGTCTCATTCTTTTCTGCTACCGCCTCCTCTGCATTATTCTTCTTCTTAGTAAACCTGTCGGAAAGAAAAAGGCTGAAGACATTAAATTACGCGAAATGGTCTATATAGAAAATAATTGATAAGTCGTTACAAGAAAAGTAATTTCGTGAAGATTTAATTTTTTAAAACAATTCTTTCCATATTTTAATAATTTATGTATTCCCAAGTAGTTTGGAGATCAAGACTGATTTATGGGCTTAAAAAACACATCAGTTACTGCATGATCGTTGATGTTGTATACCCCCGGCATGTAGCTGTTATAACAGTAAGAGTCAAGAAAGTTGATGTCACAAAAGGCCGCATAAGAGAGAGAGAGAGAGAGAGAGAGAGAGAGAGAGAGAGAGAGAGAGAGAGAGAGAGAGAGAGAGAGAGAGTTAACGTTGAAAATAAGAAAATAAGTCGCCGCCTTTCATAGGGAACCTGGTTAGGGTTTTAACTGCAGACACGTATCTTTTTCAAACGATTGCTTCATATATTTATGATGGAGAAGTAAGACAGGCAAATATAAAGAAGAACATAGCGAAATATTATGTTAGGAGATAAGCGGTTACATTTAAATGAGGCGGTCAAAGAACTTCCATTTTTTAAAAGAGTTATTGTCGAAATTTTTTACTAAAAATATGGATCTGATGTTTGTGTTTATTTTCTTCTTTACTGTGGCTTATATAATATAAAAGTTATAAAATACTCCGAGATCACGATTCTATTTTTAAATTTAAAGTATTTTCATAATTCTTTCCAACAATTGTCATACTTTGTTTTCTTTTGTTTTTTCTTGAACTATCGAACATGTTCTTTGTTATAGTAAAACGTCACTTCCGCATATTTTATCAGGGGCAGGTAATACCCGCGCCAACTTTTGCGAGGGTCATAATTTCGAATTCAATTATTTGTAAAGGTTGAAACAGAAATTTATAATAACAACGAATATGGGGTTTTCAGGTAAGGAAGATTAAAAAATAATAGTTTAAATAGAAGCCATGATATTTAATCTTTAATATTTTAATAGTGTTCTTTGAGTGCCATCAAACAATTCGTCAATGTTGTTTTCTTTCTTTTCATAGGACTTACAGGAAAAGATCGATAGTGAATTGTTGAAAGATTACATCAATATATCTATCTATCTATCTATCTATCTATCTATCTATCTATCTATCTATCTATCTATCTATCTATCTATCTATGTATCTATCTATCTATCTATCTATCTATCTATATATATTTATATATATCTTCTATTACTTGCTGCTTATATATTTTTTCTCTGGTATTGTGATAAATGGTCTCTTCCGGGTTAATACCTCAAAAACAAAAATAGTAGTTTTTAGAAAAGGTATGAAAACAACTTACAGATATAAAATGGTACTATGATAATGTGTCATTAGAAGTTGTTGACACTTTAACATATTTAGGACTTACGTCTCACTTCAGTAGTACGCCACTGATTGTAAATTAATACATTCATAGCTGTCAGTCCTTTCCCCGCAAGGTACTGTTCTGCTATATTGAATGTATAGCAGAACATTTTCTAGCAGGAAAAGGGCTGAAGGCTATGAATGTATTACTTTCCAATCAGTTGCGTAACTTCAAATTTTAGCCCCCCCCCTCCCCCACGACAAATTCAAAAATGCACCCCCCCCAAAGACTTGGGATTTTGCGCCCTCTTCTTGAATGCCCCCTCCCTACCCCACCCCCCGCATTGCAGTGGCCGCGGGGGTGGTAGTTACGCATCTGTTACAGATGGAAAACCTTATTATTGTGCATACACCCAAAAATCAATGCTTCATCTACTGGTATTTGATACCCATGTTAGTTCTACAATGAACTATGCATCAGAGATATTGGGTTTTGTAGAGTCAAAAGAGATCGAGAAGGCACACCTGAAATTTATGAACATTATCATAGAGGCTAACACAAAGGCGAGTAATATTGCTGTATATGGTAAACTTGGGTTATAGCCATTGTGCTTGTCTAGATAATGAGAATTTTACAATACTAGCGTCATACTAGCATCTTACTTTTATCTTCCAATAATTTGTATTTTGAAAACAGCTCCTAATCTTTCATCAGATTTGTGCAAAATAAACGTGAAATCATGGGCTTTCAATTACAATTTTTTTTATATGAGTATGATTTTAAGGTATATTTGGAAGAATTTTTACCATAATGAATTTGAAATATTTGTCAGTAGTATTAAGACAAAGATTACTTGATTGTTTTAAACAGAAACGGAGAGCTGATTTGTGTGAAAATAAAACTTTTATGTTATACGGAAATTTAGTAGGATTTAGAATATGAAAGTTATCTTGATTTTAATAAAAATAAAGACGCAAGGTGTCACTTGACTAAATTACGCTTGTTCGCATATAAGCTCAAAATAGAAACAGGTAGATATATACGATGGAAAAGAAGGAGGTGGTAGGCTGTATGAAATATCTGGGATGAGAAATACAGTATATATTCAAGATAAATTTCCTTTGTATACTCAGTTATGTAAGAGATTTATCAAGAAAAAATATCTATACTCACCGTAGTATGTATACGTTAGTAAATTTATGTATGTCTGACAAAAATAATGAAATCATTAATCTCGGAAAATATGTTTATTATGCTTTTATCACGAGAAGCAGTTTCATGCATAATTTGTTGATATTTCGAAACTTTTGCGGTCTGTGTTTTTTGTTATTGAAACTGCATATATTCTTCTGATAATTATGGAGTACCTGAAATGTGATTCTTTATTGCCTGCAGAGGGAAATAATTCTAAGCGTAAAATATTTATAAAAAAAAAAAACAAACAAAAAAAAAAAAACAACAAAACAAATCAATAGACAACGTACAGTTAGTGAAAAGCAAACTCTGAAATTTTTCCATTTTACAGGACAGTGGATTACAGTGTTATCTTTTAACAACATATTCAAACTCATTAGTACTATACTATTGATCGTGATTTGTAATATATCTCTTCACCAGGTAGTGCTTTGATAATGGATATTGCGAAAACGCCTATTTTCCAAAAGATAAAACGGTTTCCTTGGCAACTAATAGCAATAGTTTCAGCAGCACAGGTGAATAATGGACACAATTTGTCGAATGTCAAGATCAGCTTTCTTCATTACTTTCACACTTTTTCTTTGTTTCCTTTTCTGGTAGACGTATATATAGTTAACATCGTTTCGACTTCCAGCGGTGAGGAAACATTAAAACAGGCAATTTCTGTGAAAATCTGTGTCAGAGAATATATCTTTCATTATCTTTTATATATGTAGATATATAAAAATTCCGTATACATAAAATGACAGAGAAGTACATAAAAACACGAGCGAGAACTATTTACAATAAGACGGAACGAGAGATGTTTGGGATAAAGTTCTTTTATATTTTCTTTTTTCCCCATTAGATTTCAAGCCTAGATCTAGACGGCAACAGTGCTCCGTGTTTTGACTATAAAAGACACTATGTTTTTCACAGTAACGTCACGGAAAATGTATACAGACTCAACATATCAAACTTTGCATTAAAATACATCCTTCTTGAAAATGGAGTACAGATTGAATCCCAGATATTCGAGTTCAATGCTTGCTTTTCTTTTTTTCTTTCCTATAGCTCTCATTATTTTGTTTCTTCTTGATGTCATTATTATCATCAATTATTATTATTATTATTATTATTATTATTATTATTATTATTATTATTATTATCCTCCTCCTCCTTTCCAATCACCCCATGGGCACCTCTCTTAAAAAGAAAAAAAAAATCTCCATTTTTGCAATATAATCATCCTTCATGCTCGACTTGTTCGGCTTCTGTAATCCTTCTAACAGTCAACCACTTAAGTTCAAATTCTGCTTTTCACCCCTTATCTTTGTTTCCCAGTTCGCGTGACCCCATCTTTTTGAAAAATGTCGTCTGGAATTATTTCTGCAACAAAAGATTCTCCCATCTTCATCCCAGCGGGTCCATTAATCGCTAAAGGGGGTGACGGGTTCTTTGTCTGCTTCCTGGCGCTCATTAACAAAGAGCAAATGGATTTGCCTGGCAACTTGGCATTCGAGCTTATTGAGTTATGAATGGTGAGCGCGTGTATAAATTCGCCTGTGAGCTACTGTCGGGTCATTGATTGTGTAGTGGTTTATAGTAGTTCTTGGATGTTGTCTGTGTTTCGGTGTTGTCGCTTACACCATTGTATATAAGCATATCTACTCTGTTGTTTCACAATGGTTGCTGGAGGTAGGTAGAAACTTTTTAAATATTTTTTGTTCAGTAGTTTACAGATACAAGTGAATTGGACAAGTTTCCTTGCTTCTGTTAGAACTAACACTGTATTTTGTCTTTTATCGTTAACAGCATGGTAGTTGAACGTATTGGATCAGTTTTGTTACATTATTTACAAACCCTTTATTAACTTAAGTTTATAATTACATACATTTAATTTTTTTGATCATATCAATTATTTGTGGATATTATGTTTTCGCCGTCAGATAAATGAATAAAATTTAACAACCACATGGTATGGCATTTATTTCACGGTGCATGTTTTTGTCTTAGTCATGTTTGTGTGTAAATAGTAATTGAGGCACTTAGATGCATTTTTGTTTTTATTAGAGTTTAATATCACTAACAGGAATATTCTAGACTCGTGTATCAGAAACAATCGAAATTTCATAAATATTTTATAATGAATCCGTGTAGCTATGGCGCCCATCAACCACAGACGTAGGCAATATAAACTGTATTAAAGACAAGGGCGTATTGATTCGTGATGTTATTAGACAATGGACTCATTTTGATCCAGTAACATTAACCAAGTGGGATGTATATTTTTCAGACAAATTTGTGTGCCAGAATCCTGATTCACAATAAAAAAAGTCACTCATATACTTGTTTTCTTTATGTTTGTATAGGAACACATGCTAATATGGGCAGCTCTATCAGTTCATTTCCAAAGAATGGGCAACATTTACCAGCAAACTGAAAATGCTGACTATTTTTTAAAACAATTGAAAAAAAAACAAAAAAAAACTCCCAAATTATGTCCCTTGCGAGCCAACATTAAGAAGTTCTTGATAACATAAAGTCTGAACAGCTTTGACTTTTCATTCCGTGTACAAATAGTTTTGTTTGGCTCACCTTTTGAAGAAAAAAAAAGATGTCTGCTTTTGTAAAGCACATAAAAGTTGCTTTGTGTGTTGTAAAGCAACATTGAAAATTCCTCTAGATAAATTGGAATTTAGCTACCGTTTAATTTCCAATGAATGAACAATTATATTTCATGTCCAATTTATTATTATCGCCCTATCTTATCAAAACCAATTGAGCCCTAGCAGTGCTAAGTTGTTATCGGTCTAAATAATCACTACACCTCCCTCTTGAAGATATATTAGAGTGATAAGGGATGGTATGGAAGAGACTAAATAGTTTAGCAGAAGCTTACGGCAGTCTATCATACCTTGCTGCGATCTTCTGTTAGAGACGATAAGCTTCCGAAATATATGATAACTGGTGTATCAAGTTGTCGTAATATACATCGTGTTTTCGTGTGTCCGAATACAACTGAATTTCAAGAGAGTGTAGGGCAGTTAATTACATGCTGTTATTTAACTTCATGTTAGGTACATCTGTTCTGTTGTAGTACGATTCATAAATTTATGATGGAACTCTTTGAACTCTATCTCTCTCTCTTAATTTTTTTTTTAAACGTTTCTTATAGACATAATTTTGAGCTCGAATCACATCATGAAATTGCATGTCAAATTTCAAACAAAACTTGCTTGGTACACACTACAGATATTTTGTTTTTATAGGAAAAAGGAACACGGGAATGTTAATCGACATCTTATTGATAAGTTTAGAACTCTTTTGAAAGTTCGTGTCATCATTTAGTTCTGACACAACGTGAATGTGTACAGGTGCCGCTTTATGAAAGCCCCTATTCCAACATTTGTCGCGCATACCCCAAATGACGGTTGAAGTAAATAACAGGACAATAGCTCAATAACAGGACAATAGTTCAATTCGTCTCTTTCCTCGGGATCCCAAATCTCCCTTTTTGTGTAGTTCACGCATGGTTTCGCCTCCATCGGGCCTTTGTTTGCCCCTGTTTTAGCGGGATTTTGACAGCTGTGTAATGGTCGAAGCAGCTGTCAGACTGTTACCGAGGTAACAAAAGTTCAACAAAGACCCAAAAGTGCCTCAATTAGAGACCTAATTTTGACTTTGGGACAGAATTTTAAACTATTGTCAAGAGATCCATTAGGTATCAATGTTCCCATAAATATATCACAATTCATTAAAATTCCCTTTCCCTTTCATGTTAGAAACGGTTATAATTCTTTTAAAGTGCAGACATAAAGTCATTAAAACGAGGTAATGTACAACATAGCAGGGAAATAAATTGCTCAATTCGTCACTTTGTTTATATTCTACCCCTAATCAAGTCACTAGTAAACACACAATTAATTAAAACTCTGACAATTAGATATTTAATTAGCATGATGTATGGATAAAATACAACAAAATATCCTTTAATTTTATCACCTGTGTCCTTATTATTTTTCATTTCATTCGTATTCGATGCATTCTTGCATTTCTGAAGAAAAAAATGGATTATTAAATAAAAGAATATGAGAATTAATAAATTCATAATACTTTAGTAGTTATTGAAATGTTGCGGGAATATAAAAAAAACCCCACTAACAATTGGCAGACCTATTTATGCAATAAATCTGGTGGAAAGCTGATGAACCTCGACAATCTATAAAACATTTCTTTCAAATTATGTATATATGTATTTATGTATATAGTATTTATGTATATATGTATATGGTTTATGTATATATGTATATGGTATTTATGTATATATGTATATGGTTTAACAGCACATTAGCACAATACTGGTTTTATAGTGCCGATTAAAAGTTAGGTTCTAAAAATGTAAAGATAGTAGTTGTAGTAGTTGTTGTTGTAATAGTAGTAATAGTAGTTATTCAATATATCTTGAGACAAATTTTTGATCGCGCGTCATTTCGTTCACAATGATGGAGAACGAGAAACTGCTAGTTTTATTATGTACAGATTTACAGATTTTGCTGTTTGGAACCCAGGTAACACCTAAACATTGTATGCCTGGCACATTTTCTAAAAAAAAAAAAAAAAAAAAATCGTATAAAAGCCCAAGATGACATATAAAGCTTATATCAGTATTCAATTTAATCATTCAGGTACAATCTGATTTGGAAAGTACCATGATACTTTAGAAATGTGATATGTTTGGATAAGATTTAAAGTGCTGATTTAGCGTATTAAAATGAAAATGTTACTTTACAATAAAGTTTTTACAACTTCTTGCCTTTTTATACCACACCTTTTACAGTAAAGATTAAAGAAAATACATTGTTCAGATCATGGATTCTGGCGGTATCAGTTTTGTTGCTTGGAATAGATACAATAAGTATAGGCTGTACAAAATATTAAATCTGTTTATAAGTATTGCATATAAACTGAACGTTTCTTGCAAATGTTCATAGAAATGAATAATGTAATTATTAGATAAGTAGATACTAACTGCTGACCTACCTACTCATCTACCATACTAGCTAGCTAACCATATGACTGTCAAACTTACTAACCAACTAAACGACCAAGTGAATGATAGATAGGTAGATTAAGAAGTTAACATTTTCACAGATTTTATTCGGCATAACTCTGAGAGACCCGAAACATCTACAAACATCTACGCAATTTAGCACCTGGTTACAGAAAGACTACGACGTGTGTTAATTTTCCACGCCAGCTAATTATCGATCTGACCCAATCATTATTCCCACACGTGGGTTGAGCTGGTGTGTAAATGAGCACGGACAGCGTCAATATGGTCCTGTTAAAATGAATATCAGGAAGCGATCGATAAGCATTATTCCGTCATCCTCACTAATCAGCTGCAGTACAATTAACTGGATATTTGAGAGAGAGAGAGAGAGAGAGAGAGAGAGAGGGAGTGTGCATTTTAACTTTTAATTCATTATATTCATAGCATTTTGATACTTTATATGCAAGTCGGTCATTTCATTCTTTGGGGTTTTGCGTATAAATAAAGTTGAATTTAGTTTTATACTTATGTACTTATATTGCGATCTATAGAGCTCATTCCAAATCAGATATTTAAGCTTTTGTTTTAAATTCATCAGTCGAACCACTTATTTTTTACGACCTAATTTATGTCTTCTGTTTGTAATTTGATTAAAGTCATTTTCATTATCATCTGAAGACAAAATGTGTCTAATTAGGATATTAAAAAAAACATGGCAAAAAACACGTACCCTTTAAAGAATTCGAAAATACCTCATCCCCTTCTTTTGTTTTTCTTGTACTATGGCCTGAATAAGCTGTAAGAAGTAACGTAATCTCATTAGCAGTGTCTTGGATTACGCATGGAAGTATTGGATTATATACCAGTTTCTTTTGCAAAATGCAAGTCAGATCTGTGCATGCAGGACATGTGTGTTATGTTAGGAAGAGTTATATCAACACAAGACGGCATCTTTGTGAATATATAAGAGTCAGGTGCCCCAAGGATCAGGTTGCCTTCTTATAAACAAATTAATTATTGGATCGACTGTGGCCTTTTAGTTTAGGCAAGGCATACTTGCGTATTTTGCAATTTCATAGAAAAACGACTGCAGCAATGAATCATTTAGATTACCATCCTCTAATGCAAAGCACGGAAGTGTTTAACACGTGGTTTCGCTTACTGCGCGCTTTGGCAAGGAATCAAAGGAAAAGACTACCAAGAACCTAAATCTTCGAATGGTTTTTCCTTATTGCTTTGTCTGGTTAAAGGCCAAGAGAATACGAAATTGTTTTAATTTTTTTTAAAAACAAATCTTTAAGGGATGCTATTATGCTTGAATGTCTTACGTGGCAAAAACACACGTGAATGCACACAAGCACGGTTTAAATATCTTGATTTTAGCTGACAACATGCACACACACGCGCGCACACAAATAAATACAAAATCAGACACGGTACTCTACACTGAACAAAGACTATGAGAGAAAATATATCTTCTTATTCCCGCTGGCTTTAAAGTTGAAGCTCTTCGTTCACATATATGCGGTATTCATCAATTCCAGTGCTTAACTTAACCACATATTTTAAAATTAAATCTGTTCGCAGCAAGGAACATGTGCTCTCCCGCAATGATATGATCTGTTTAAAAATTAGAAAGATTTAATAAAAGTGTAAGAATTCCTTCATGAACTTTAGACGAATATTTTATGATTGTGGAGTCATATCTGAATACAAATGTCCCTTAGTGTGTATCGCTTTATTCAGCGTCTTATGTAATGTGCATGCAAGACTTATGTTCGTGTATGTAAGACTTATCCCATCCCTAGATCCATTTTTACTGCAATTATATATATATATATATATATATATATATATATATATATATATATATATATATATATATATATATATATATATATATATATATATATATATATATATAACGCCTTCTCTCTACGAGGACGTACAACAAACGTAATGTTAATATTGGCCCCAATCTTTACATTCACTTGATGATCCGCCCCAAACTCCGACCGTCCTCCACTTTAAGTCAAGTATGTGTAACGAGTCTTTTCAGTTGAACCTTGCCATACTGAGGACCCATCTTATAGCCTTGATAACTCTTCAAAAAATTCTTATATTAAGAACTTTATTATATTAGTGAGGACAAGTGAAATTATCGTACCAATCATTAGATGGGTAATGATTTATTACAACTGGTAATTATGTTTCATACCAAAATGCATTGGTAACCTAAGCAGTGTTAGTTAATTTGAAAATGAGAACCGTGAAGGGTTACTCACGTAGGTACTACACGGGTTTACGAAGCACGGGTTTCTCATTATATGGATATTGCTAGGTTGGAATGATCGAGCAGATTCTTGTCTGTTCTTATTAAAGACTTTTAAAAATAGAGGCAGAAAAAATGTAGCTTCCGGTATGAAACGAATCTCGAGTGTTTTTGGTTTATTTTGAACAACGCATCTTTGTCTTCCCTTTTTGTACGACTGATAGCTAAACTTTTACAGTCGTTAACATTCGTGTCCCCGCTATTCAGAGCAACTTAAATAATTTATGAACGGAGAAATTTAATTGCATCTTTTATAGTGTCATCAGCTGCCAATGTTTATCTTTCAAAACTTGACGCTATTGCATAATGTTACTCATCATCAGTTTGTAGCCACTGTGTTTTTGAATTTAATAGATTATTTAGAATTCATCACATATTTACAATTTCAAGTAGAAACAGTTTAATTCCTTCTAAAAATTAATTTCCCTACTCGACACCCGATATTCACTTAATACGTCATATGTGAATATGAAGTTATTGCTTACCCACTGCCGTATTACTCGCTTATATGTCTAGTTCAACTGCAAACTGCACAGACCCAGATCTGCATTAGCATAATTCGGCGGCAGATCTGGGTCTATGTAGTTTGTTACGAGTAATCAGTAGAACAAACAACATAGACCCTGATCTGCCTGCACGTTATGCGACGGCAGATCAGGATCTATTTTGTTTGCAATTGGACTCAACTTATAAGCAAGTAACACTGTAATTAATGTCCCAAACAAACGCCACATTGAAGTTAATATATTTACGTGTTTATTGTATTTTTTCTATTGTTTCTATTGTTTGAAAAGGTTGTGTTGAAACACTTAGGTTCCTACAAAGGCAGAGCTATTTATAAAGAATATAACCCCAATAAATATGTCAGCCTATCAACAAGTTCATAAATTTCAATTAACCATATAAAAGGTTATGGGATCTGTAAGAGTGCAGCTTACTTTTTGTTTGATGTTGTATCTTCATCAACATTATGGACGTGTTCTCAAGGATAATACATGCATATTTCAAAGCGTTTACTATCAAAGAAAGAGTACTGACTATTTGATATAAGCATATTTTTGATACCTTACTCTAAAATACAGAACATTTCCGATTCTTCATTCTACACAAAATAAGGTTGAGTAATATCGATATTTTTTGGTACTGATATATCCTTTTAGCGCTGACACCACAATGCTATGGATTTTATCGTTAGTTGTTCCAGAGGGTGCGTGTGGGGGTGGAAAATTATTGAAAGTCGCTATCCAAATTACAAAAACGGGGACGATCACCTTTTCATATAATGAAAAATAAATGTTGAAATTATCAGCACTTAGATATTGCGATTTATATTCATATTATTAATCATATTTGAAAATATCAAGCATTTTTATCGTAGCTTTAGTTCCGTTGAGAATAGAATCCGATCAATGGAGAACAATTGCGTCCCCATCGATTGGCAGCACGCTGAGTACATAATATACAATTTTTCTCGACATCTGAGGTTTTATTTGAGCGTAAACACCTTTGTGTATCCTCAATGGTATTAATTCTGGTTTGTCCTTGAGTGTATTGACAGCCTTTAATTCATGTAGGAAAACTGCTGTTTGAATGAATTGTGCCTTGTATATGACCTTAACATAGCGTTCGTCTGTATTTAAAGCGCAAGGCTAATGAAAAATGGTGGATGACACTTTACAATTCTCTTCAAACGGTCTAACCTGTCGTATTTTCAAGCATGATATAAATTTCAAAATTTACCTTAAATTATTAATACGATCATCTTGCTTGGCAGTTTTAAAATTTTGGCGCAGCAATCACAAACTAACAGTTGAAAAGTGAAGACAGGAATATAGCTTTTTAAGATAGCAAATGCACCTTTTGCAATAGTGATAAATTGGGAGATGACGTTCTTTATCGTTTTGAATGTGCACTTTTCACCAACGAAAGAAAGAATATACCTATCACTGTTGTTATATAAAAGGCACAAAAAACACAGATTTGATACTTTATTTAATTCCGCAAATATTGAACTTGTAAACTTGTTAAGTGTCTTAATTTGGATTATAACGCAGAAATAATAATACTTTGATGTATAGTTTTAGTTATCACTAATGTCCTTCATATCGTGGCAATATGTAGTGAATACTCTCATGCATGTCTCATTCTAACTGACTTTAATTTAAATATTATTCTTTCAAATTAATTTTAGTTCATTTTACATCTACGTTAGTACCTATTTCCTAGTCATCTACCAGTTTAGTGGTGTATTTGCTTAACCTTCTACCTTCTTGCCTTTTTTATCCTCCTTACTGTCTGTTAGATTACCCTGATGTAATTGTAGCAGGTCTTTTTCAGACTTAGTGGTTGCAAAATAACCATGTGTCTAAATTTATCTAAATATAAAGTTTCAACAAGGCCCCCCCCCCCTCTTCGAATATACATATGTAATCCTTGGATGTATATGCGATGCTTGTCACACATATTCACTGTATACTTGTAAATCTTGTTCAACCATATGCCCCCTGTATGTGACGTGGATGAATTTCATTTGATAAAAGTCTTGTTCTGTTACGTTCTCGCTGAGACTAAGTTTACCCATCGGGAACACTTCGTGGCTTTTCTACCAAAATCCACATCGGAAATACTTTGACGGAGTGATACAGTGTAAAAGGTAGTGAGTCGCCAGAAAGTGGCTGAGAACTCAGTCCCACGCTGATTTACGCCAGGCAAAATAGAACCATGTCAAAAGCGTTATAAAACCTTTATAGAATTATTTGCACAAGTTCAGTAAAATAAAATTATCGATTAAATTAAAACTTGAAAAAGAAACCATGGAATGTTTCAGCAAAGAATTAGTCATCTCAAGTGGTTAGTGTCCTTAATGAACGCTATGATGATGTGTGGCATGCGCATAACGTCATTTTGATAAACAAGGTACATGTATATGCAATGGCGGCTGCTACTGTATTTCCGCTGTGTTTTTGCGATCATTGGCGGAAAGGCCCTAGCGTGTTTTGATTAAAGTCTATAATTTCCATTTGCAGAAAGTTATGTAAGTATTTAGGACATCAACAAGACGAGTTACCGATTGTAATGTGTTGACTTGAGTATGTAGACATGATGACAACTTTATATATTTAATTTTTGTCTTCATGACATGTTGCCACAATATAACAACTTAAGACCGAAAACTGGTTGTCATGTTTACATAATATGGTAACACATTATAATCGGTAACTTGTTTTGTTGACGTAGAAGACGTGGTCTTCATCACATATGCTACAGAAATATCTTGTCATGACGATGGCAGCTTAATGCTTCTATAGAAACTCTTTTTATTTGAAACTATAACTATTTAACCAATAAAAAGAAAGTGATAAAATGTCCATTTAAGTATTATTTGATGCTGTACCAAGGTATCGGATAACTTTTCGAGGTAAATATATGATGCCAACTCTTCCACTTTTACAAACTACATCATTTCAATAATTGAAAAACTTAAAATATCTTAGAATCTAAAATATGTTAGAATAAAAGCTGAAGAGGATCGAAAAATTAAGTCATTTGTGACAAAAGCGAAACGTCTAATGTATTTTGACAATTTTCTCTTTACCAAATTTAAGAATTCTTTTTGTTTATCAGATGTCGAAGAATGAGGACTCGTTCATAAACATCATTATAACACAGCTTGCAAGAGTCAATGTTTACAATTTCCGTAGTAACCTATTTTTGACAATCTGGTCTATTTTCATGAAGACTATTACATCATGAAAACAAAACAACAACAAGAACAAAATATATCTCCCCCCAAAGAAAAACCAACCAAAAAAGGAAAGACCCCCTCCAAGACAACAAAGCCAACAAACAAACAAACAACAACAAAAACAAACAAACCCAAAACAAAACAAAAAAGGCAGACTATGAATCGAACTTAGGAGATGAATGTGAACTAAAAAGACAAATTGTAAGTGAATAATCAAGGATCCTCTTAGAAGAGACTGTTTTAATGTTGGTCCCAGCTGGAGATAAGACAACTGTTAACTCATCTTTTAAACATTGTACTGTATATTTATCATTCAGATTATACTTGCGTCATTGTAAAGGATTGTACACTACATAGTTCATGATTATAAAGCACAGTATCAAAGAAAAGAATCTGCGTGAAAGTCCTTTTCACGTCTGTATTTGGCTTCTTTTATACTTCGGATGACGCATTTCTTGAATTGATTACAAAATCGACCACAATCGTGATTTGATCTTTCTATAATGTCTCTAGCTCTGTGCGTGATAAATTCTAACCCGGGAACAATTACGTCACTGGTTTTGTGCAACCAATATTTTTGGACTATCAGCGGACGTGAAGAATGTAGATTTCATGTCGATAATGCTATATGGACCTATATTTGTAGAAGGACAGTCACTTACGTATTCATTGATTCTGCAAGGAGTACGGTTATATAGAAATAATTATGAAATATTTATGAAATCACTTACGCATAATTACTACTGCTAACTTAGATGCTAAAGAGTGAAAGACCAGAGAGAGAGAGAGAGAGAGAGAGAGAGAGAGAGAGAGAGAGAGAGCAACATTACACCTTGGCGAGGAAGAAATATCGTGCTTTTTTGAAGTTACAAGTAAAACGTTTCTTCCCCGTCTATCGACGAATAGAAGAGCCTTTAATATTAGTTTAATTTAGGAGAGCCGATAACTTTAACAGCTGTTAGATTCTTCAACGAAGCGCTTTCCTTGGGTACAGTGGGTCATGTTTCCATAAAGTGTATTTAAATTAAAAAGCGTCATTCTCTGTAACTAAAATGTTTTAATAGGAGACATTAAACTTTAGGCAACAGTAAGAGACACCAGAAATTAATTGTTATAGAAATCGCATAAAAAAATGATGGGCAGCATGACTGAGTTTCAAGTGCAGGAAAACAAAAAAAAAAACAAAACAAAAAAAAAAAACAACAAATAATACATGTAATTGTCTCCTCGAGTCAAAAACATTGACTTTCTATAGTTATTTACAATTCTCACATCGGCTCAATCATCAGTGACATGTTTCATTTGGCCAGACTACTAGGCTCTATTATTAAATTAGTATTTTTGCTCAGAATAGGCCGAACAGGTAACTAAGGTCCTAAACAGAAGGATGCAATTAACCCTAATTTGCGTTGATTCTTGTCGCATGGCGGAGCATCCAGAAAGATGACACAAAGATCTTTTGTTTCCACTGAGAATGCTGTTGTAAGATTTATAAAATTGCACAGTTTAAGGGTCACGCCCATATAGCTTTAACTATTCGTTAAGTGACAAAAAAAGTAGCGGGGGGGGGGGGGGGGACATAAAATACTAACAAATCTGGTTGGAGTTAGAAATTGCAGTATATTCCATCGCCATGCAGCTCTATCAGTGTTTGCACATGAAATTCTTACTCTTTTCAAGTGATGAAATAGTCTATTTAACTCATAATTTATCTTTCCTGAAATGTCTACAGCTCATGGCGTAACAAACATGATTGATGGATTAATTACGTCATTGGTTTCATGCAATACATTTGTTTTTTTTCACTTTGGTTAGACATGTTTTGATCCAGCAAATGCAGGTTTCATGTTGGTAACGCCATGGGCCGACTCTAATTGATAGAGATTCACTCAAGCATTCATTGATTTACTGATAATTGTTCTTATTCTTAAAACAATAAAATATTGATATAGCCACTAACACGTACTTGACACCACCAAAAGGAATACTATCAACTCATCAAGCAAAGTAAATTGATTGAAATCCCTGGAGAGGGTTTGGATTGTACAAGAATGACGTTACCAGTTCCTCTGTTCTATATTCCGCTTGTAACATAGAACAGTTTCCCCATTGCTTTGTTCGCATTTTCTAAATCTGAAACAGATACTAGGTCTTTAAAATATTTAAACAACTATTATCACATGAAGAGAGATGGTAATGAAAATGATAGGAAAAAGAAATACTATTTTTAATAATAATAATAGTAATTTGTGGTAATGTCTACAGCTCACGAACATTTGCGCTGATAAAGTATGCAGTAACAAGTAATAATTGGATTCCAACAGTCAGTTTGTCAAAGAGTATTTTGGTATAGTTTATGTTTCTAGGAAAAAAAATTAGCACTGAAGGACATAATAAATTTTTTTTATTGGAAACCATCCTATTTGTAGCGGAATACTGGCGTAGAAGAACAATAGTTAAATATGAATGAACCGGATTGATGACGGAAATCAGCAGTTGTTGAGATTATAATTGTTACAAAATGAAAACAAATACAATATTTATCTCGGTCTCACTCAGAACATAGATAGCGAAGGCATTTTGAAGCGTGATTACAATTACCAATCATAAACACATCATATGTTGACAAGAGGATTTTAAAACTTTTGAATAAAGAAAGATACACAAATTCAAATAATGGTTAACGACATCATGTCAGATTATTTCACTTCGCAAGGAAACTTTTATTGATAACGTTAGGTTTGGCCCTTACAAGCAAAAATAATCAAGGTTCGTTTTCATAACGTACGTTTCTCGAAAATATGTGTAGAACAATTATAGCAGATACTGGTCTAAAAACTACGCAGCTTTTCTTATCAAAAATAGTCCTTTTCTTGTAGTCAAGTGCACAGAGATAACGCTATCCATTTCATTTCGAGATCCACCTTTATCATGCAGAGTTCATGTGTTTAATGGTGCAATATTGCACGATTCAAAATTATTAGACATGCATACATGCATTCTTGAGATGAATCCAATAGATTTAAGAATATAAACATATTTAATTACCAAATGGGTCACCTATATTCTGAAAGCAAACTATATTTAAAACCGACTTTGTCCTTGAATCAACTTATGATTGTGAAATATCTGAAGCAAAGTGTCTGTAGACTGGCTAACAGTACTGATAAACGGAATAATTACGTTAGGGCTTTCATGCAACAAATATTTTTATCTTGTATTGGCCAGACATTTTGATGGCGTGAAAATACAGACGTCATGTCGATAAAGCCATTAGATTAACAGTTATTGAAGTGTTCATTTAGTCTTCTTCGAGAGCCATTATCTTAAAAACAATAAAATATTTATAAAAACATTCACAACTACATCGAAAGTAAATAGATCGAAAAAGAGTAGAAAATATAGAAAATAACTTTATTTGACTTGAGCGTCGTAAAATATACTAATTAAGAGCATTGCAAAATATGCAAATAGAGAACCATATTGTTGGCAAACCATTTGACTCTACAAAGGAGGGGCAACATGTAAGTCTTGAATTCACTTTCACTTTATGTAAAGTGTACAATATCATAATTGTAATATTACACCTAATCAATTGACCAAGTTTAAATATAGGTTTAACTAAAAAGTATATCAGAAGACATTTTATTCCGGAATGTAGGTGTCTTCTTGATAGGATAATTAAATCTCACGTGTTTGCAACTATGATTAGCAGAAGAAAGATGGTACAATAAGGGGAAGGATGAACCTAATGCTGCTAACGTGTGATACCTTTGATGTTCAGATTTGCAATCAATCCTTGGAAGCAGTTGGCATAAGCTTCATCCTAAGGAAATGATGTTAGGCTGAAAAAGTTGATTACTCTTTGTAACTAATAGAGCGCGATACTTCCTTGCGGAACAAAAGGTTGGAACTATCGTCTTCCAAGCTCATTAGAGTTTCAATATTCGCTCCTTCTCAAGCAAGGCGGAATCTGTGAACTTTGTCAGATGTCAAAAATGGGGCCCATTAGATGGAATAAGAGGCTCTTTACGAGTTCTTTTGAAGAATTCTGTATATGTGAAACCTATTGACCAATATGGCTGCGCGCCTCCCACATTTTTAGCTAGAAATGTTATCTGTTCAACTAGAATGCAAATCTTTATTTAATGAGGCCCACTGATATTTGTTCTTGTTTTAGTAAAATAAATAAGGAAATAAATGCTCCAAAATTATTATAATTTGAAATTTAACACTTGTATCTACAATATTAAAGTGGAGATGTAATAGAAAATTGAATTTTGATAGCCCCTATCTTATGCGGAACCAAACATAAATTTGCATGATTTAATACGGGTATTATCAATTTGAAAAGTGATTGAGGCAAAGTAATGTACTTTCTGAAACTTTGAGATAACATCTTTATGACAGATTTGAAGTCTTAGCATTCCTCGTGATGAGTTTTGTGATGGTAGATGTATGGAAATGCTATTAATGAAATCTTGAAGGGGCAATGAAACTTAAAAACAACCTTGCTGCCATCTTCTTTAATAATCTTTTTAAATTCCTAGGTTGCATCAAGATCAGTCCAGAAATTTTAAACACATCTATTATAGTGTAACGCAGAATGACAGAAATTTTAAACACATCTATTATAGTGTAACGCAGAATGACAAAGCGAAGTATACTACCTAGATTTACGCAGCAGAGTGCAGCCAAACCGTATTAGAATGTTCTAGATTAGACCAGATTTTATAAAATTCTTACTGATCGATATTTGACTGCCAAGGCTAGTATCTAACAAATATTTTAAAACCCTGCTCTGAAGGAATTCTAACTATCAAACAGAAAACTTTATCGAGCTGAAATAATTTATTTGCAAATGCAGACTAAATTCATGCCTTGTCGTTATAGCATACATCACTATGCATCTGCACTTGAATGGAAGAAATAGGCCAATGCCTATTTTTTACGGTGCACGAGGGAAATGGAATAATTTGGACAAGGACCAGCATAATGTATGAGGCAGACGGCTATTCGATCAGATGCTAATGTTCCAGTCCTATTCTATTTTTATGGAATTCAGACTGACAAAGTATAGTCAAAGTACACGAAGTTCGTATTAGGACAGCTTTCAACACTTAGAAATATTAAGATGGGTACTGCTTGGCTGGTTTTATTTCTCTCATTTTGGCATTTTCTTCGGAACACGGACTTTCTATCTAGATATTACATCCTTTCAATTCAAGTGGTTGCAAGTTAGTTTGTAAGGTGGGTTTTAATGTCTATGAATAAAACAAAATTCACACACACGATGAAGATTTAATGTAAGGGTTTACATTGATAATACCCCTAGACTAAGAAATATTTGTAATTTATATGCTGTATATTCAAGTGGTAGAAAGCCTGGTTGTAAGATTCATTTTTTTTAGTTACTATGGAGACAATAAAATGCACAAACATGTTAAGGATTTACTGCAAGCAGGTGAGTGTAATAGACACGAAAGACCCTTATGAAATAAATGGTTTACATCTATATTGCATCCAGATAAAGAAACATTTGTAAATTACATGCATTTAGGAATGGTAAACAGTTTACCAGCTAAAATGATCAGCTATGTCTCATGAGTTTGTTCATAAAGTTTTTTGGTTGTTGTTGTCGAAATTGCTAATATCGAAAGACGATTGTTACAAATCATTTATTCCTTTGACTGCCTGTTTAATTTTAACCAATTTTGGAATGTCATTAAATCTTTAGAGAGCACCACGTGTTTCCTTTAATTTGAATGTTATGTTTTCGTTTAGTACATTTGTCTTATACTGTATCATTGTAAAAGGCGTTGCTGTTTTCCCAAACATGGACCACATCCATGTTGAGCCTCACGAGGAAGAAACTTTTAATGAAATCTCATACAGCACCAGCGCAAATCAACTTAGCTGAAAATGTATGCCTGAAGTTTGTGAATACGACATGTGACTTGCTCAGTAGCTGTGGAAATACTTATCTGCTTGGTGCGATAAAGGAAATTATATGGGCCAGATGTATAAACATCCCGCTTGCCAGCGATCTAAGCACAATTAAATGGTCTTTTGCATGACATGAAAACGTCAGTTTTGCTTATAATTGGAGGTCAAAGATGTTGAATGCCCATCTGAAAACAACTAACAAGGAAAAGGAATGTGATAGAATTGTTTAGAACAAGAAGGGAAGAGGAAGGAAGAATGTACTTTGCCCCTTTATGAAATAGACAAATCGAAAAGACAGTAGAAATAGAGATTTGGATCATAACATGTGAGTAATTTTAAGACCTCATGTCTGACTCTCAGTGTACACAATTGAATGAGGAAACTTAAATGATGGATTTAAAGCGCGAAGGTAGAAGTTTTGAGAAGTAATACTTTGATGTGTTATTATTATTATTGGCATCGGTATTTCTGTATTAAAACACTATTTGTTATCATTTCTCATATTAATTATTTGTCGCTCGAGATTTTTAACTAAACAAAATGTCATCATATATGTCAAACCCTCGTGATATATCAGTGTTTAGCACAAGTTGTACACTGCAGTAGAGAGGTCTGCTTAGCAATGGAAATACCAAGATTCCTCATACAGAGGAATCACACAATACATGCTCCATTTGGCATCGATATTAAATAAATGAAGCTTGTTGCTTTCGTGTTTCTTCTTTTAAGCATACATGTTTCTTCAAATTCATACTGTATGATTTGTTTCAGCATGCAAAAAGAGAAAAAACATGTTGATTAACAATATTTGGCTAACTTCCATTAATACTGCTTGTCAAATGGATAAATGTCATGTCTGAGAGGTATTGTAGGTTGAAAAGGTGTAATAAATGGATATCAGATTGACATTTTTTTTATTGAGGTGTTCGAAGGTAATCTTGTCTTTACTTTATATTGCATCAATATTTAAACGGTATATATATATATATATATATATTTCATATAAATAATGAAATGTGTGTACAAAGGTTGTTTGTGCAAGAATGTTGTCTTATTTAAGCTTTAAATTCGTGACGAGAGGAAGTGATTATAGTTTTCGTTCGAGAAAAATGTCTACAAACTTTTTTGAGAAACTTTGCATAGGTAGACTCACAGTTGAATGCAGACTTTCTTCATCATGTGTGCAATATGACTGATTCTGTGCATTTTAACGCAAAGAAACAAGCATAACACTTTCATAATATTTGGACTAAATCCTCATGGATGAATGTCAAAACTCGTCCCCGAGAATTTTAATTTGTTCTGTGTTAGAACTTTAATGTATCTTTTTTTTGGCATAAATAACTGCTAAATTTGCTTTATATTCCAGTGAAAATTATCACAACGGGAATGATATATATTAAATTGGCAATAGTGTCTTAAACTCATATTCTAACTTAAGAGATTTTTAATGAGAAGAAATTTTTAATGTCCATCTGAATTTTTGGCATTCAGTAGATGATACGTTCCTTTACTGCATAAATATAATAAAAAGAGTTTGATTTCAAAGTGCATAGTCAGAAAACAAGTCACCATCTGAGACCAAATATGTTGATTCAAATTATGTTGAGACCGAAGTGGGACAATAAAACTGATGGATATGAAAAGGAAGAATATTTTCTGCGTGCATCCTGTGCAACGTTAAAGCAATAACTTAGGGATAATTTTATTGAACATTCTCTGTTGGTGTGGCTTAAATGACCTTCTGGTGTTTGGACGTACACTATACAGGCTTCTTAAGAAGACAAATTTCCTGTTATTTAAAATCGATTTCGTGAAATTCCACAAAACTAGAAAGTATGACTGAGGGTCTACTTAACTTTAACCCAGAAATGTATATGTGATGGTAGAATGATCCTTTTCTCAAAGTCCAATGTATATGTGATGGTAGAATGATCCTTGTCTCAACGTCAAATATATATGTGATGGTAGAATGATCCTTGTCTCAAAGTCAAATGTATATGTGATGGTAGAATGATCCTTGTCTCAAAGTCAAATGTATATGTGATGGTAGAATGATCCTTGTCTCAAAGTCAAATGTATATGTGATGGTAGAATGATCCTTGTCTCAAAGTCAATCGGAAATTGGAAACGACTGCAATCGCTTGATTTTCATGCTAAAACTGAATATATAATCTTTTCGACGTAACGCATTGGATTTTTTCAAACAAATGTTTCATTAAGTCTCAGCATTTTGACTGTTAGAACATGAGAATTAAATTTTTTCCTTTTTCTCAATTTCAGAGGATAGAAAGTTATTTGTTGGTATGCTGAACAAGCAACAAAGCGAAGATGACGTCAGAGCATTATTCAGCCCATATGGCACGATTGAGGAATGCACGATTTTAAGGGACCAAAATGGAAACAGCAAAGGTAGGACACGTTCCTTTTTTTAAAAATGAACTGAAATATAACCAGTCTTTGCATTAAAGGGACGCAACTCTTAGACAATGTTTCACGCGTCTTGTTAACAGTAAATACAATCATTTTTTGTAATTACTTACATACTCTCGCCAAAACACACTGTAAAGTAAATATGCATCCTTATAAATACACTGTGAGTCAATAGGGTTTTACTGACGCGACTTTAGGAATTTTTAACATAAATGGATTAAGCATTTTAGGTAAAAATCAAATCTGTGGTAATTTTTACAAAAGCGCTCAATAAAAATATTAAATGTATTGAAGTACATACTGTTTAAAGACATAAATTATGTAGGCTTTAATGTATAATGTCAAAATGCGATAGGAGTCCAGAGTTACCCTAGAAATAATATTCCATAAAATATTTGGCATTTATTAATAACAGTTTGAGAGTGATAAAGCATACCAATTTCCATATTGCTTTTCTACGGGATTGTTAGTTGAGACTAAGATCACTTCTATCTTCAATATTTTTGCTTTAGAATAAAATATGGTCTTCAAGATCAAATGTACATGTTTTAAAGGAGCAATGAAAATATATAAAAAATATGGGTATTATGATCATATTTCTAGGCAAAGGAAACATATATCATTATAATAACAAGGACGCCAGATGTTACCTAAAGTCTTCATTAGCCTCAATATGTAACAGATGTTTATAGTCATGGATAATAGACAGCATAAGAAAGATGATTTATCCTTCGCTTACCTAAAATAACCTTTGCATCATTACATGGAAAAAGCCACAATATTATTTCGAAATTATTTTAGGAATCTTTGCTATTTTATGTACCCAATTCACAGCTACACGCAGTAATGTTTGTCTTTGTCTCTCGTGGTTACAGAAGAAATTTTCAGCATATTGGTCACTGTTTAAGATATATTTTTGTTAATTATTTATTGGTACAAGCTTTTGCAGACCGGTTGAACTAAAGTTTGCATGCAGCTTTTGGTGAAGCGTAATTAAATTGGAAACAAAAAATATTTTTATTTACCATACCTTTACTTTTGCATTGATTAAATTGGAAATGTTATCCTTGAGCACAACCAATCTGAGAACAATTTATGTTAGATGTCAAATACATGTATCTAAATAACTAAAGATCCGCTTTTGAGAAATAAAAAATGATATATATTCCCTTAAGTGTGTTAGTCTCAAATCGTTATAAGAATCGGTCAGAAGGTTATATATGTCTTTCCTCTTGGTGAAGTGTAAATCTAAACATGTTTGCAATGATATACTAGTAGGCTTCTTTTGCATGTATGTCAAAGCCAAGGTAATATTGGTTCACGTCATGTTGTATCTTAATTGCGTATGGTACAGTTTTACATGAGGATATCAAGCTCACTTAAGCAATGTGATTTACTGGATTACTTTTCCTGGAAAAGTGTTGAACTAAACTATAAAATTGTATTCCCATTTATGAAGTAAGACACATTTTTCTCACGTTTTATCTCTAATGAACGGTCGACTTGAGCAACATGTAAAAGAGAATTCCACCAAAGAATACAATTTTTGACATAATTTGTCAGCGTAAGATTATAGGTTCAAGTACAGTTTCTTTGTTTGTAAAGGTACAAATCAGTTTCTTTATTGGTAAAGGTACAAATCAGTTTCTTTATCGGTAAAGGTACAAATCAGTTTCTTTATTGGTAAAGGTACAAATCAGTTTCTTTATTGGTAAAGGTACAAATCAGTTTCTTTGTTGGTAAAGGTACAAATCAGTTTCTTTATTGGTAAAGGTACTAATCAGTTTCTTTATTGGTAAAGGTACAAATCAGTTTCTTTATTGGTAAAGGTACAAATCAGCTTCTCGCCACAGTTTCTTTATTGGTAAAGGTTCAAATCAGTTTCTTTATTGGTAAAGGTACAAATCAGCAAATCGCCACATCAAAATGTATTTTCAGTGTGAATATACCCTAAAGAACAATTGTGATAAACACTTTCCAAAAAAGCACAAAAGAAAATTTAAAACAAAGTTTACATTATAAAAACAAAATTGACAAAATGATTTTTTGTGTGTGATAGGAAATAGTATAAAATAAGTTTGGAAATCAAATTGATTTTGGACAGAAAGTAATATATGTTTGCCGTGAAGAATCCCAAATTTAATAATCTATGGCGTACATTCAACATGTATTTGATAGAATGCCAAAATTGTACAGAAAATCCGATTTCATGTTTAATCTGAACGTCTGCAATTCATGCCATATGTGTACTGCAAGCTGAGTATATGAATTATAGATATGTTCCTGTTGTGCCTTTTGTGATCAATATTGACTCGAATGTGAACTGGTGAAAGCCAATACCTAAAGAGAAAGATACTTGCGTCATATAGTATGGAATACTGGATTAGATCATGTACTCCATTCCTTATTACTGAAAGGAGTAATGAAGAAACTATGTAAAATGTACAAAGATAGAAAGAATTTATTTCATTAACTAAAGGTGCAGTATTTATATTGTTTAAATAAAATTAGGAAACATGAAAGAATATATAAAAAAATAAAGACTTGTTATAAATTTACAAATTTTAAGTTAAAGAAAAATCATTCTAAAGTAAGTACAAACTCAAAGTTTAATGGCATTTGTTGTCAACAAAGAATGAAAGTAATTTACTGTGTTATACGAGGAAGGTTCATGCATCTTTCAGTTTTAACCAAAACACCGTTTTAGAGCCACATTAATGGTGTTTCACCATTATACGGCCACATTATGGGTATTTCCCCGTAAAAGTGTGAAGTCTTGCAATGGTTCAGAGAGAAATATACCAGTCCAAAATATTGCACCATCTTGTATCAGTTATAAAGGTTTGCATATTTAAAATGGAATACGTAATTATGAAATATGTAAATTTTATATTTGAAACGTGCATACAAGAGAACTGCATCAGATTGTCATCTGCATAAGTTAATTAATGCTTTTTTTTCTCTCTCATGAAAAAGATGGTTAGATAAAGGTAGTGTTAAGGGACAGGAGCCCACACCAGCTCACACTGTGCAATCCCCTTTAAGACACAAATCAGGTTTTTGAGAAGAAGAAATGCTTGCATACTTCTGCAGTGTACATAAAGAGGACTGAAACTTTCTTCGTCATTGTCTGCGTTGCAAACTTTTATGCACCATGCTGATTAGGATAAAGTATTTTATTTTTGAATTACATAACACTTTTCTACAAATACGATGTACATTAAAATTACAGGATGTGCCTTTGTCAAGTATTCGAACCACTCTGAGGCCCAGGCTGCTATTAATGGACTCCACGGAAGTCAAACTATGGCGGTATGCTTACTCTCTTTCTTCCATATCAGTAACTTCACCTTTCGTTTGGTCTGTATCTTATCTATGCGTAATTATTTACAAGCCATAAAGTATATAAAGTACCATTGCAATAATTTCGTACTGAGATGTTTAGAAAAGTGAAATGTAATGATCTGTTAGAAGTTTCACGCAGTTCAAGTGAATATTTATGGATTATGAAAGACATTAATATTTAACCGCGTTTAGATTTTTATAAAATTGTCGCAAAATATATATTTATTCAGAAAATATTTTTTTTATTGAAGTAAAGCATTGTGTAACACTTTCTTGGAAAAACCAAAAAGGTAATTTCCTATTCTGATATCAGTATAGCCATTTTTATTGAAACACACACACACACACACACACACACACACACACACACACACACACATGCATTTTATTTTTTTTACCCATATATCAATGCTTAAAACCTATTGATTGAAAAAAGTGTTTCCAGGGTGCTTCGTCAAGCCTTGTTGTGAAGTTTGCAGACACGGAGAAAGAACGCCAGTTGCGTCGAATGCAGCAAATGACCGGGCCTTTAGGAATACTAAGTCCTATTACACTTTCTCAGATAGGAGCTTATGGAACTTACGCTCAGGTGAGAGATGTCAAAAACATTTTGACTCTTTTATCTCGATGTAGATTATTCACTACTTATTGCGGAGCATGCTTTTTTGCACTTTTAAAATGTCTGACATAAGTACAAGTACGAGAGATATGGGACGATAAAAAAGGATTTGTTTTTCTTCGCAAATATATCTCGTAAATATTTTTAATTGAGACCACTATGGGGTCCTCTGAGCTAACTTGAAATAATCTCCAGAAGAAAAATCTAGCAAAGACAGAAAAAGACAAATCCGAGTGAATTCAGGTAGAAAAATTAAGAAATTATATACACTGAGATAGTCTATGTGAGAGCATGATTACATATAAATATCCTTTGATTTATTTGTCATATCCGTAAGTGGCATGATTAATTGTAATATTCATAAGTGGCATGAGTAATTTTAATATCCATAAGTGGCATGAGTAATTGTAACATCCATAAGTGGTAAAAGTATTTGTAATATCCGTAAGTTGTATGAGTAATTGTAATATCCGTAAGTTGTATGAGAATTTGTAATATCCGTAAGTGGTATGAGCAATTGTAATATCCATAAGTGGTATTAGCATTTGTAATATCCATAAGTGGTATGAGTGCTTGCAATATCCGTAAGTGGTATGAATATTTGTAGTATCCATAAGTGGTATGAGTAATTGTAATATCCATAAGTGGTATGATTATAATATCCATAGGTGGCATGAATAATTGTGATATCCATAAGTGGCATGAGTAATTGTAATATCCGCAAGTGGCAGGAGTATTTGCAATATCCATAAGTGGTATGAGTAATTGTAATATCCGTAAGTTGTATGAGTATTTGTAATATCCGTAAGTGGTATGAGCAATTGTAATATCCATAAGTGGTATTAGTATTTGTAATATACATAATTGGTATAAGTGCTTGCAATATCCATAAGTGGTATGAGTATTTGTAGTATCCATAAGTGATATGAGTAATTGTAATATCCATAAGTGGTATGATTATTTGTAATATCCATATGTGGTATAAGTATTTGTAATATCCACAAGTGGCATGAGTAATTGTAATATCCATAAGTGGCACGAGTAATTGTAATATCCGTAAGTGATAGGAGTATTTGCAATATCCATAAGTGGTGTGGGTAATTGTAATATACATAAGTGGTATAAGTAATTTTAATATCTGTCAGTGGTAAAAGTATTTGTAATATCCTTAATTTGTATGAATAATTGTAATATCTGTAGGTTGTATGAGTATTTATAATATCCATAAGTGGTATGAGGAATTGCAATATCCATAAGTGGTATTAGTATTTGTAATATCCATAAGTGGTATGAGTGCTTGCAATATCCGTATGTGGTATGAGTATTTGTAGTATCCATAAGTGGTATGAGTATTAGTAATATCTGTAAGTGGTATTAGTATTTGTAATATCCATAAGTGGCATGAGTAATTGTAATATCCATACATGGTATGAGTATTAGTAATATCCATAAGTGGTATGAGTATTAGTAATATCCATAAGTGGTATGAGTATTAGCAATATCCATAAGTGGTATGAGTATTAGTAATATCCATAAGTGGTATGAGTATTAGTAATATCCATAAGTGGTATGAGTATTAGTAATATCCGCAAGTGGCAGGAGTATTAGCAATATCCATAAGTGGTATGAGTATTAGTAATATCCATAAGTGGTATGAGTATCTGTAATATCCATAAGTGGTATGAGTATTAGTAATATCTGTAAGTGGTATTAGTATTTGTAATATCCATAAGTGGTATGAGTAATTGTAATATCCATAAGTGGTATGAGTATCTGTAATATCCATAAGTGGTATGAGTAATTGTAATATCCATAAGTGGTATGAGTAATTGTAATATCCATAAGTGGTATGAGTATCTGTAATATCCATAAGTGGTATGAGTATCTGTAATATCCATAAGTGGTATGAGTATTAGTAATATCTGTAAGTGGTATTAGTATTTGTAATATCCATAAGTGGCATGAGTAATTGTAATATCCATACATGGTATGAGTATTAGCAATATCCATACATGGTATGAGTATTAGCAATATCCATACATGGTATGAGTATTAGCAATATCCATAAGTGGTATGAGTATTAGTACACTTAAGCTTATTTCAATTAGGAGAAAACAATAGAAGACGAAAAAAATTTAAGCTAAACTTTGCGGCCAAGGAAAGCAATTGTAGCTATTATTGCTCTGTAAAGAAACATACACATCTTATTCACCAAAGTCTTGCAGGGGTGGTGGGTGGAGGGAGTCTCTTGCACAACAAAAGATGAAGTACATGCATAGGTAAAGGGAGACAACTTTGCATAATTATTTTAATTGTCTACCTTTCATATATCATCAAAAGTCGTTGAGAAATTGCAAAGCACACACACTGACATGGCAAAACACACACACTGAGTCCATTTTTCAAATTTCATAACTGTAGTTAGTGTATTGATTAGAAATGTTTGTACAAAGATGGAAGTTCAAGCATATTGAATTTTAAATTCTTGTTCCATTCTGCTGTTATGTACTTTTCTTTGAACATTGTCCTGTTGAACTTGCTAAAGATGAGCTCAAATGGTGGAAGCCATATGATATACTAAATAACAAAGAATGAAATGAGTGCCATTATGATTATTATTATTATTATTATTATTATTAGCTGGTGCAACAGCAGCAAGCGGCAGTGATGGCAGCGGCCGCACAGGGTGCTTACCTGGCAACACCAGTTACACTTGCCCATGTGTCTCAGGTTGGCACTCTGGCAAATGGGCTTTCAACAGCAGCCCTCACCCCAACAACGGCATCCCTTGCTAACGGTAATATAAAAAAATAGTGCAATATAGTTTTCCTCATTAATAAAACATTTTGATTTAATTTTACTGTGAAGAGAATTAATGCAATTATTAGTATTTTTTGTGAAAGATAAAGGTATGAAAATAAATCAAAGCATACTATTCCATTATAATAACTGCTAAATAATGTTTAGACTGTCATTTTTAATATTCTGAAATAATCTTGCTGAAGTATATATGACTCTATATTGAATTATCTGTTACAACATTATTTGTATTATGCTTACTATATTTTCAATTGTTCATAATCATATGAAATTATACTGTTTATTTCTATAGGGACAGCAACCACAACCATCAATGGGGCACACCAAAGTATTCTGTCCCCGACCCATATGGCAGGTTTTTCTGTCCACCAGGCCAATGGACAACCCCCGGAAATTTACGCTAATGGCATTCCACATTATCCAGGTGAGTTTCTTAGGTGAAGACAAGGTTTTCCAAATAGGCATGCTTGCGTAGATTTAAAATACAAGGGTAATACTATGTGTGAATATATTCTTAAATTAATTTCTGAGCATTGTTTTATTACCTACATTACCAACACATGGTTGGAAAAAAATACCATGACACTTTTGAATGACAATCGAAGTAAGGGCACAAAAACTATCAAAAAGACTGTAATTTATAAATATATTTCAAATATAAGCATATTTCTTTTGTCTTTCTAGCTAGGACAGAGTGGCATAGCACTGTGATTGAAAACGTCATGAGTAGACAAAGCCCAAATGTGGAATGTGTCTTAACTTGACTGTGAATAATTGAGTTCAAGTATTGATGTTAAATATATACTTTTTTAAAGATGGTAGCTTTTGAATATGACTTGTGTGGATAGTTCTGCATAGTGATAATTTGTACCTCATCCTTTCAACAGGTAGTACATCACCTCAGTTTGTGACACAAACCATGGCAAATGGCGAGCCTCTGCAGGCATATGCGGCCATGCAGCCTTATGGGATAGGTAAGTCGAGGATATAAAATCAGTCTATTTTCCACTGCTCTTACTCAATATTCACAAAAGATGCTGAGAACAAAATTAAACCCAGACTCAAAATAAAAATCTATTTAATCACATTTAGTTTGCACTTAAAATTGCAATTTAATGAAATTAAACAATTGCAAATTTGTTTTTTTTTTATCTTTACTGATGAATACTCTTTAGTGCTGTCCTTCTCAAGTTATGGTTTGTAGTGACATCTGTAACAAAAGCTTCAGAGAGAGAATATGAAATTGTTTACATTAAACAATAATTGTCGATATGCAATAGAAAGCAAAACTACAGGTATAAAATATTTATAGAAGGAACAGTTTATAATGTCTCACTTTTGACTCTGTTTAGACTTTATTTGCATGCTTCATAACCATTTTGTGTATATGTATACAATTTCCATATTAAATATTTGCATTCATGCCTGCAAACATCTTTTCAAAAATACTAGTACATCAGATATTAATCGGCTATTTTATCCCCAATTTCAGCATACCCCCCTGCCTATGGACCAATTCAACAAGCTCTTGCACAGCATGCGGCACTTATACCCTCCGCTCAAAAAGAAGGTAGGTACATTTCCTAACCAAAAAGATCCTCTCTAACTAGAAGTTCCTAATTTCAATTCACATTTCCATTTATGATATGACATTGATCTAGATCTTTATGTTTTCATTAATTAATATATTGTAATGATCTAAACTTTTAAAAATTATATATTGCAAACATTTTTTACATAAGCAAAATTTGTTCGTTGAAACCAAGAAATGAATTCATTATGGATATTAAACTATTTAGCATGTTGATAAAATTTAAAATTTGTTTACCTTGCAAAATTTACTTTTAATAGAATAATGGTCATTTAGAACAATATATATCTTAAAATTGCCCACCCTAGTTGAACCTAAGTTTTTACAATTCATGTAATGAGTTTTTATGTAGGTGATAGCAAACTAAAACTTTTTTAAGAAAGTCAGACAGAATTTTTAACACTGTAATTTTCTTTTTCTTTTTTCTTACTGGCCAAAGTAATGTTTTTGGGGTGTTTTGTCTTGTTCTGGCATTTATATATACATTAAAATGGACATTGCAGGTAATGTTTATAAAGTTTAAGAGACATTTATGATGAAAAAGGTTTGTTGTTCTATCACACATTTGAAAATAAAATGTTTTTTTGTAACCTAATTGGTCTAGATATTTGCACCATCTTACCTCCTCCCCAGAAAATGGTGGGATATTTTAACTAAACTTTTTCTGAAATAATGCATAGATTTCATTCCAAAGATAGCCATGTCTCAGTGTGAGGTTGAAAATAACTGATGTTTTGATTCTTGAGCAAAGACAAAGGAATTCCTTAGCTTTTTTAAAAATGAAATCACTCTGTTGTTAAATCTACTAATGTAATATTTATCAATCTTGCTACAACATATTAATTTTTAGTTGAATAGTTTTGTTGTTATATCACATTGCCTTTCTCTTGAAAATTCTTTAATATTTGTCTACCCATGTTAATGTTGTCGGACAAGGTAATCCCATGTTATCATATTTACAGGTTATATATTTACAGGACCAGAAGGCTGTAATTTGTTTATTTATCACCTTCCACAAGAGTTTGGAGATGCTGAACTGGCTCAGATGTTCATGCCATTTGGCAGCGTCATTAGTGCTAAAGTTTATGTTGACAGGGCCACAAACCAGAGCAAATGTTTTGGTAAGTTTCTTTTTAAGTCCTGTAACAAAAAATGTTTCTTGTTAATGAAAGTTTGACACTTTTATTATCGAAATTGCATATTTTATATTAAGTTTCAAAAGTCAAGAATTTGAAGCCTTATAAAGATTTACATTTATATCGTTGTAAGAATTTAGAGAACATGTGACAATTACAGTGCCAGTGGTTGTACAAAGTTATTCCCCTTTTCACTATTACATTACTTCATTTAGATTGAATTGTGAAGTTTTTGTGACCATCAGCATCAGCAACTGTACTAAAAGAAATGGGAAAGTCCAGACATTTTTCCCCCATATTTCATTAACACAATTTTGTGATATAACTGTCTCCAGTGTTCTTTGACATGGCATCTTTTCTTCCACGTTTTCATGGATGTATTTCTTCATGATTATGTCTAAATCATTTTAAAAATGCCAGGGTGTTTAAAAGACATCACGATCTACATAGAGTCTTCCAATAAAATCCAATGTGTCATAAGGCATATATTTCTTATTGAAACTATATAGAGAAAGTGATTAATTGTCCTTACTTCACACCAGTGTTCTCTTGTCAAATGTCACTGTCTTCCATATTTGTAATAACAAGCAAAAACTATTTCAATCTGTAACCATAACATTTTTTCTCTGAAAATATTACCTGTCATAAAGAAAGTGAAGAACCATTTATCTTCTGGGATGATCTGTTGAAATATATATTTGACTGTGCTGGTTGAGTCGTTGGAAACTGCTTCATCAGATGATCACACCTCATGGTGACCTCAAACTATATATAAACAAAAATAAATAAAGGTTTTAGTTGGAAGAGGTAAAATCTTTACATTTTACCAAAGGCTTTACATATCTAGACACTGGTCATTTTTGATAAAAGGAAGCAACTAAATTGAAAAAGTAGGATGTACAATTGTTTGAAAAGGAAAGAATAATGATAAAAAGTATACAACTTTTGTACATAAATTCCAAAGAGGGCATTAGGAACCTAATGGGTGTATGTTGCAAGAAAGGAAAATGACAGGATGTTTACTATGACAAATTTTGTACATGAAATATGCTTTACATAGTTTGCTGACCATTGAATAGGATTTTAATTTGTTTATGCAATTATACCTTTATGAAAATATAAATGAAGATTTTATTCTTATTCAGGTTTCGTCAGCTTTGACAATCCTGCGAGTGCTCATGCTGCCATACAGGCAATGAATGGATTCCAGATTGGAATGAAGAGATTAAAGGTCCAGCTCAAGCGACCAAAGGATGCAAACAGGCCTTACTAGGTGACCGGCAAATTTGGTAGGTTTGTGTTCTTCACATGTGTTGCAGGTACATTATGATTGTACATGGATTTTCTAAATTAAATAGCTCAAATTTTTGCTGTTGATGATAAGAAAGTGTTGCATTTTTACATTCTTAAAAGGTATATACAATAGACATGTAGTACTGACACATGGCGTATATTCAGGACATTCACATGTATATAATACCAGATTATTTATATACTGCTGTTTAGTTATACTGCTGTTTAAAATCTATAGACACTTGAGATTTCTCAAGCTGATGAGAGTTTATTTTTGGGGTATTATTGTTTCTAGTGATTGATATTTCAAAATTACATAGAAAATCAAGATCCATGAACATTGTTTTGAAAAATGCCTACACAACCATGAACAAGGGAAGTTGTATTATATTGGGAGTCTTAGGCAATGCCTGATATTGTGATTGAAATTTCCTGATAGCAATAATACAGCAAAACTTCAACTGATGCTCTTCAGTGGGTCGATCTTAACCTCATTATTTCAACATATTTAAATAAATCATCCAAATATATCAAATGGGTGTTTTAATAATTGGTTGACATAAATATGAAACTCAGGAATATTGAATACTTTAAAAGAAATTAGAGAATTAGAGATTTTAAAAAATTGTGTCCATGTACATTTCCAGAAAAAGAACGATGTACTTGATTGGTACTTTTAGGGCCTTTTTAGAGTTATATCATTAGAAAACTTATTACCTCCAATATGAAGACCAATTGGTTTCTTCATACATGTTATATCAGTGTAAAGTATGTTTTTAATGTGTTTATGTCAAAAAGGCTAATTTATTTACTGGTATGGATTGGTGTCTATATTTACCTTTGTTCATCCATTAATACTCCTTATGTATGATAAGCATTAAAAATACAGTTACTATTCACTTTCATGCCCGTTTTTGTTTTTATTTAGAGGATTGTTAAAATTTTCATGAGTGATTTCATTATACAAGCACTGTTAAATTGTATTACTCTGTTTATTTTGGGGTGGTATGCCATGTCAATAATTTAACATGCAACATAAGCTTAATTTGCATAATATTCTTTATAGAGCTGAGGAAAATTCACTCTTGTTAGAGGGTGGTCAGCTATCGTTACTATGGCAACTATTCAAAAGGGCAGCAGACATATAGTAAGTCAATGGTGGGGTGAACAGTGTTGTTAGTCGTTATGGCAACATATTGTAAACAATGTGTAGATTTATTTCACGTAACCATGGTGATCCGGTGCTGCTTCTATGGTTTCTAATACATTGTATTTTTCACTTTTCTCGTTTAGTTTTGATATATTTTTATTGGACTGTTGAGGTGTTGTACGAGTAATTTTGTCTACTGTTTTATATTATAGCTGGTGATAAGTGGTGTTTGATTTCTATTAATAAAACGTAATGTTTGTTACTGCGCAGTTTTAATCCACAAGTAAAGCTTTAATTAACACCACCACAATTATTTTCCCACATTTTCTCTTTGAGTGCATTTGTTTTGTCTCTATGTTATATTAAAAACAACTAACTTGACTTGTTGATATTGTGCATGTCCTTTAACATTTCATCATTACACATCTCTATCTTACTGATCGTTAAATAATATATCATGGGAATATTATTGGAAAAATTAGGCAGCTCATGCATTGACATTTTACTTTGCACAAAGGGGCAAATAACTCAGTACAAATTCTTATTGCTTTATTGCACGTTGTATTGTTAAATATTGCCCATGCATAAATAGTGACGGGTTGATTCCATTCCAGACTACTGCTGATTTTTATCAGGCATTTTAAAACATTTTATTTTTGTAGCCAACATAAGAAATTCTGAGTAGAAGCTATTTATACCATGTGTTTTTGCCATACAAATCATCTATACAAATGACTCCTCTGAGTGATTTACAGACCTAGTTTGCACAGATTTTAGTATTAATAGGCTGAAATCTCTTTCACAGTTTTAAAAATCCTGTTTTTTTTTGTGTACATTTGGACAAATGTACATTTTCTTAAATATAGAATCAATGACATTGCTCAGATTCAATGCTGAAAAATATAGGCATTATCCCCAAACCATCTGAAATTGATGCAGAATGTTTCTCTTGAGATATGAAATATTGAAATTCAAATAAAATCAAACAAATGTTGTATTCCTGTCCAAAGTATTTGGCTCAGAAGAGTTATATTGTATATCATTTCTTTATTAAATTGGATAGTGAACAAACGTTTAGTTTAGATTTAATGTAAAATAAGTCCTTTGTCTTCATAAAAAGGACTTATTTTACATGTTAATGTTCCCAGCAGCTGTATGTGATTAGTAGAGGCTGTTTTGTGAATTTTTTTGTCATGTTTCAAACAGATGTTAAATTATATATGACTTACTAGTGATTCACGCTTCATACATTACGGGAAGATAGGTGGAAACGTTAATGTAGATTGATTATTTGATTAGAAAAAATGGGATTAATATTAAAATGTCACTGATTAAAAAGAACAACAAGACAATAACACAAGTGGAAATAATAATAATAATAATAAAAGTATGAAAGGGTGTAAAGCAAAATACGAAAAGATGGTAAACAAATAAAAATTGCAAAAACATTTTCTGGAAACAAATTGTGTGCTACTAGACCGAGATCATTAGTGAGAATAAATTTAAACTACATCTCATCTAAAAAGAATGACAAATTGTTTACAATTTTAATAAATCCTAAATGTTGGTAGAATGTGAAATACCTTTTATAAATCAAATTTTGCAGTCGATCTTGCTTTAAAATTATTTTTAAGTCTACTCATAAAAGAAATGTTGTCATCATTTTGTTTCAAGTTATGAAACCTGCACTACATGATTTAGACTGGATGTTCTTTTTGTACACTAAATGCCATTTCTTCTCACTAGATACATGGGTATATTACACTTATTCAGAATAAATTTTAAACAGTAAATATTTTCATTTTTTTCAGAAGCCAATTTACTTGAAACAATAGTCTCTAGGGTTTAGATATATTCATTCAATCAGTACCCTGCAAAAGTAAAAAAAAAAATCCCCTCAAAATCATCATATGATACGATCATTTGTAAACTGACCATCGTAATAGTTACATCGGAGGAAGTGTATGAAAGTAAACAATACAACCTTGAAAATAAGTTCATGTTATTTTTTGCAGCATCCTGCTGGTAAACATTTGAAATTTATATATTTTGTACCAAATAATAACCGATGTAGCCATGGAATTTTAAAAATAGAATTCATTTTTATCATATATGGTTATTACCCAGTATAAAGAAAGATTAACGTGTTTTCAAGTTATTTGCAAGACAATGAACTTGGTTCCTCTATCTTCTTCTTTCATTTTTCTATTTATAAAATCACAAATAAAACTTAAATAGTTTTGGTTTGTGATATTAAGTCATAAAATAATTGGAAGTTTATGTAAGTTATTTACTTTTGCTACTTTTTAAACGCAAGAAAGTTACGTTATGTAGATGTGGTTTTTTTTATGTGAAAAGTTTCATAGCCTTTTAAATATGATAAACAAAAATTCTTCAGAAGCCATTTTACTCTATATTATTATTATTATTATTATTATTACATCATAGAAATCTTAATTTTCACAGAAAGAAGTATATCCTACTTTCTTTGTCAATAGGTTTTAATAAGCGTTGATTTAAAAAGACTCCTGACTGTATTTTTAAGGATTTCTGATTTCTTTTCAGGACCAAGATTATCTAGTCAATTCAGCCAAAGGCACAGTCTCAAGCAAATGACAGAATATATATGTGTATATATTTGCCTGGAAAATGTTCAGGAAGAGATGTTCCAGACATACGGGAGTATCATGACAGTCACAAATGACATTTTGAACGAACCCACCGAGGTGTATATGTATATAGACTATTTATTTCTTTTAAATTATTTGTAAATATATTAATTAAGATAACACTGTTATAAATCAAATAGCAGGTCCTTATATTCCACCAATGGATATTAAAATACAGTTTTATTTGTTATAATGACCATGTTTAGCAACAATTTTGTGGAAAATGTGAGAAGAAAGGACATACCATGCTACCTAGTATCTTCTTGTTGAACATCAAAGCAGGTATTTGTAGGTGAACAATGTGACTTATTTATCTTTCATTAGCCCTTTTTCAGTGTGTTCTCTTTACAGTGCAATATGAAATAGGTTGGCATGGACAGTACACATAGATTATAGTAGTGCTAGATATAGATGAAATAGTACCTCTTTTTATATGTATATCGGAAAAGAGATCACAAGAGGATTGGGTTGTTTTTACATGATTAGAACATGTACTAAAATTCCTAACAACAATATGTTTTGCAAGGATTCAAAAATCGTACTTTCATACGTTTCTTAACAAAAAACATATTTCAAAGTATCATATCATATATTTTCAGTGGGAAAATTAATGATTAAGATTTAACAGACAATAGATCTGGAAGGTTCCTGAGTTAAACATTGTTCTAGCTATAAAACCAGTACATTCTGAATTTCAGCATGGGACGACCAAAACTAACTCAGTCAAAAACAGCAGTTTCTCCATTTGTGATCTCGTTTTCCTTGTATCATACGGATCTTTCAAATGTAAATCTACTTTCAAGGTGAAATTTGTCTCCGTTCGTATCAAGAAAGAATTTCCAATCAAATTCTATCCTTTGAGTTATGCCTTTTTCGAGGGTTTGATGGATTAAGTTCAAAACATTCCATTTTCATACCTTGAAGACATTTTTATATATGTATCATCGATGTCGTGGACAGTTTTGTATGTTAGAACAGTAGCACAGACAAAGAGAATATTTTTCGATGCCTTTGTCACATGCAGGAGTGACGTTATAGTTTTGCTCACAAAAGCCAAAAAAACATGGAGTTTCACTTATAGAATATCGACGTTGTTTTGTCACCAGAGTAAAGTTTTTTTATTGTTGATGCAAGATGAAAAATACAAAGGGGATACAAATACATATTTCTGGACTTTGTCCTTTTTATAACTATATTCTTGTTGTATTTGAAATTTGTTAAAATAGTACATTTTTTCTATGATGGGCAGTGTAGTAAAAATCGTCTTGTTAACATGATGCCTTTAGTAGGCAAGGTCTGTTCCATGAAATGTCGCCTTTTTCAGTACAAATGTTGTTGTCATAGCAACTTTTCATAATTTCGATGTTGTCAGGTGACGGAATTTAATGTGACTTGATTATCTAATGTGACTGAGCTTTTCCAAGTTTTATGTTGAAGAAAGGGGCATAACTCTAAAGGATCATATATTTTTCAATATCGTCTTGTGGTAAACAGACATGTTTAAAACACCATTCCCAAGCATGAAATCGTTATGATGTACAGACATTTGTAAATAGTATCACTCAAATCACTCAAACAATACAGTAGTTAGTATATTAGGATTTTCATCTTTTAGCGTAATTGAAACAATCATTATTAACATTTACTCTTTATTGTAAATATACTTATCAAATTCTTTTGTAACTTGTTCCTTTCTTATGGTCAATAAGTTTTACTTTTTAAAAGTAAGCACTTTTTTCAACATTGAAATTCAGTACCTCAGCCCTTGTGTTTTCAAGATTCTAGTGACTGATCTTTGCATTATGTTTAGTTTGGAATTTACAACAGTAATCACAGAAAGATCCTAATGGTTTCAAATTCTCCTGCTCATTCTATTTTAATGACATGGCGCCATATATATGATAATTTTGTTTTGACAAGAATTTAGAGTTATCAAAGCTTTAGATGTGTCGATATGGTATAATGCATATTGCAACGTTAAGATCCATTATCAGTTACAACATTGTATATTCAAGTAATAACATACCACTTTATTCAGTTTAGGAGTATATGATGTAATAGAGATTGACAAATTAAATCAAAGTATCTTCAAAATACTTTTGGAGACTATATAAGAATCAATGGAAAACTCACTAAGGATTACTGATAATATAACCATGTTTCTTGACACCACAAGGGCTGTTAAGTAGCTAAGTTGTATCTATCTATAGCATTTACATCTCTTTAATTACATGCATTATTTTTACACCAATTAATATTTATAAAAATATCATGAGAAACTTTCATCTGGCAGGAATGTTTCTGAAAATCAGATATATTATTTAAATTATTGGCATTCATATGATTTTAGAAACAGCAATGTATGTTGGTTTTATGAAACATTGTTTTGTTATACCTGAGGGAAACACTTTATCCATGGCAGTTTTAATTATTTCAGCACATGATAACGAAGGAAATCCTTCGGTTTTGAGTTTTAGTAGTTGATGTTGTGTCTACAGTGATAAACAGTGTTGTTGAATTTATTTACAGTTAACGGGTTTTGTTTGAACATCTGTTGCATTTCTGCATCTTTTAATTATGTAAAGTGGACAGTGTCTTGCTAAACTTTGTCTCATAATTCAAATAGGAAATCTTAGGACTTCTGACCATTAATAATCAAACACTGTATCTGAGTTATCTTTGAGTCAATATGGAAAAAAATAATTAGAAATCTTCAAATTTCAAATTCTTTTGTCCAAAAAGTCTATTTCAATACAATTTTCTTGTAATTGACACCAGTAAAATTGCATGACATAAAAAGGTTTATCAAACATGTACAAGGAAGTAGGCAGAAATGATCACATGTACCTATATTTTGACGTTCTGAATCTTTAAAAAATGTTTTGTTCCAAAAATGTTTCGTGATATCAAAGACTTGTTCACTTTACGTATATTGTAATTAGCAAAATGTTTTATTCCAGAAATTAGCAACAACAAAATATTTGTTGAAAGAAATCTTGTTATATTCTCAGTAAGTATTGAAACACATATTAAACTTGTTTATTGGCAATCGAACTATTGCCGCTGTGTCATCTGAAAATTATGTAGGCTAAAATTATATTTTGTTTAAAGAAAAATAATAGACTGAACAAATGTTTTATATTTATCATAGTAACTGACCACGTTGAAAAGATTAGTGACCTAGAGAGACAATTTGCACTACTTCTAAATGATTATGATGCACTTTTTTTCTGTTGATCATAAAATACTCGCCGTAGACTGAATCTATAGATTTTTATACAAGAATGCCTTATGGAACTGAATTACCTTCAGTCTTCTTTAAAATTGTAATAATCGTGTCAAAGCTGATGAAAACTTTGTGTAAGATCTTTAAATAAGATGAAAACTTTGTGTAAGATCTTTAAATAAGATGAAAACTTTGTGTAAGATCTTTAAATAAGATGAAAACTTTGTGTAAGATCTTTAAATAAGATGAAAACTTTGTGTAAGATCTTTAAATAAGATGAAAACTTTGTGTAAGATCTTTAAATAAGATGAAAACTTTGTGTAAGATCTTTAAATAAGATGAAAACTTTGTGTAAGATCTTTAAATCTTTTATTGTGTTGAATTTCCAAGTATAAAGGCATGCCTATAAACCTTTTTTTTTTCAACACAGAAAGTAATTTTGAGACAATCATGAAATGTTTTGGAGGTCCTTGTGAAAATGGCCAGCTAACAAGCTAGCAAGTTGTTTCAATACTTTCCCTTGTTCCTATTAATTCATAAGAAATTCTGTCAACGTTGATCATTATTTTTGTTGTGCTAAAAGTCTTGATCGGGTGTTGTGAAAAGAGACTTGAGCAAAAGGTGTAAAATAATCTATGAATAAGTTATTGAAAATGTTAAATATTCTTTAAATGCTGAAAGCAGATTCAATATTTATGAACAAGTAAGGAACTATTTTTCTCTGAAGATTTATTTATTAAGCTTTTCATTGTTTATCAATATATTGCCATGGTGAAATGGATCAATTAAAATCTTGCAAAAATTGCTTGGAAAAAGATATCCTTTAGACAATAATAGATTTTATTTATTCTCTATGGACTCTTAAACTGTACAGTATTCACCCTATGTACAATAAAATGCATACACTATAAAGTGTACAGTATTCACCCTATGTACAATAAAATGCATACAGTATATGAGATGTGTATTATCATAGACTGGAGGCAATAAAATAAGGCAATTTAAAAAAACTGCTAAATTACATTTTAGGTTGAACATAAGTTTTTACATTTGTGTTTAAAAGCAGCAAGGGTTGTACATGATTTAATATGATTAGGTAATTTATTCCAGATTAAAAAATAATTGTATGTGTTTCAGATTTAAAAATGACTGTATGTTAAACCACTTAAAATAATAATTGTATGTAAAAACTTGTTTGGAACATTTCAGTCTTGTGTTTCGGTATATTTAGTTGAGTTTTAGTAGAAAAGCGCGTGATTCGACTATACAGTTCTGAGCGTGTATTGAAAGCATTGTGATAATCTGGTGCCAGGTTTCTTTTAACATTGTACATAAGGTCTGATTCATTGCATTTTACTCTCTCTTTTAAGGGTAACCATTTGAGGTTTTCAAATAATTTTTCTCTGGGTGTTGAATATTTTTCATCTAAAAGACTTATAGCCAAATTATTTTGCAGGCGATAAATTCGTTTTAAAAGATAAGATGGAAAATGTCCCCAAATGTTGGATCAATGATCAAAATGAGGTAGTACAAAGCAATTGTAAAAAGCTGTATTATGTTCATATCAGTTGAAAAATCTTTAAAACATTTTGGATGGAAAAATCTCAAAGCTGTTAGATACAGGGATACACTTTAAAGGAAACGAATCCAATAATTTGTAGAAAACTGAGCTAGGATGATATTTGTAAACAACATTTGCATGGTTCGATTCTCATTTGGCTATTTATTCAGTAGAGTTTTTCCAACTGACCATCCAAAGTGCTTCATTTTAATTGGTCCATGACACTAATTAGTTGTAGAGATGTAAATAGTATTTAATGATAATTATAAGAAATTGTAAATAGTCTACAATTCATAAGCATTTACTGGCTTTTAACCTCAAATTCTTGATAATCTTGCTTAGAATGCATAATAGATATAATCACATTTTGTTGACAGATTAGCACAGATTTTTTTCATTCTAAGTACGTGTAAGAGAAACAGTACGTGACAGATTAGGACAGATTTTTTCATTCTAAGTACGTGTAAGAGATTATAAACAGAAACAGCTTATAATAAATACCATTGATAAGATTAAAAGTTTTACAGAACATTTCAAACTGAAATAGAAATTACTTTCACTTTGTTAGTTTTGAGCATTTCACAACAAATTCATTATCATCGTTGAGGTGATCAAGAAATATATTTGTTAATTTTGGTTGTGTTATTTCTGTTTCTATCAAAAGGAGCCATTACTGAATTTCAAATATTTTGAGAGTACGATCAAATTAATCTTTCAAAGAAAATCCATTTTACAACCAATGGTGCAATATCTTTTGTTTATTCTTATGTTTTTATAATAAAGGTTATGCATACATTAATTGTATTTGTGATTATTTCATGATTTATTTGTAGAGATTCATCTCTTTGCTATCAGATTAGAACAAATTTAGGTGTTCCATGTTTAGTATTACTTATGACAATATGTGTCTTTCCACTGCTTTGCTTGACTCATGTGACAGGCATAGCATAAGTTTAATCTTTTCCCATTTAAAGGAAATAATGAAAAATGAAATACAAAATAATTTCAGAATAATTATTTTATCTAGCACCCATTTACTCACTTTTCCTCATGGAGTAAAATTAATTTGTTGTCATAAATTTGAAAACAAATAAAGTACACTGTAATATGCTCTATTTAAAAAAATTAAGTTTCTCAAATATTACAATTTGTTTTTCAGGTAAACCTCAATATCAGACAATTAATTACCGCCTTATACTCGCTTATAAGTCGAGTCCAACTGCAAACAACATAGATCAGGATCTGCCGTCGCTTAATGTGCCGGCAGAGCAGGGTCTATGTTGTTCTACTGATTACTCCTAACAACTGCATAGACTCAGATCTGCCGGCGCATTATCTGACGGCAGATCTGGGTCTACGCAGTTTGCAGTTGGATTCGACTGATAGGCTGGAACGTGAAATGTAGGTAACTATGGCATACTTTTGACCATGGTGGGTAGCACCCTCCAAGAGGAACATGCCATTAATGTTTTGTGGCCGTACATACAGCAAAAAAAATGATGTAGTTGTTCGAGGGTGAAAAGTGTGTCATTGTGACTTACATGTGTCACAGGTGAGTTGTGCCATTCAAGATTAATACACCCATCAAGTTTCATGACTTTACATACAAAGGTGTCAGAGAAACTGAGCTAAATGCAAAGATGTAATGTTGACACCTATGTCAACCAGAACAATAACAAAAACAATAATAGCTGGAAAAGTGGTCCAGATGTGTTGCAGGGAAGACAAAAAATTCCAATGACTGACAACCTGATTTAGGTTAATGGAGCTTGTCAATATGTCCATTGGATATATGCTGTCAGTGTAGAAAGATGATCTTATATTAAATAAATACCTTGCACATTTTAGTAGTACATATAACAAGAGGGTATGGAAATGTGGTCATTTATACGTATGGAAATGTGGTCATTTATACGTATGGAAATGTGGTCATTTATACGTATGGAAATGTGGTCATTTATACGTAAATCTATTATCTGTACTAGCTTTCCACCATGCAATTTATATATTTTGCTTTGTCACAAATCTGTCATTAGTCACTAGAAATGATATATGCACACACGAGAAAGACATTGACTTGGCACCCAGAATTGACAATGCAAGAGTGAGAAATATTTGCATGATATATGCATGCTATCCAGGACACTTCAGGTAGGGTGGGGATGACGTTTGAATAACAAGCACAATATTACGCAGCCATAATATTTACGTACATGTATGTATAACATACTGTTATATCTCACTGTAAGGAACCTCATTATAAGGCAGTAACTTTTATAAGGTGGATAGGGCTACGGATCCCATTTTATTATTCAATACAGTGGTTTCCCTTCTGCCATGCAAATGTGGTCTTATACAAAAGGTCACCTCTGGCGAGGTGTACAAAATAGTACTTTTATGCTATCATAGTGCTGGGCAACATGGCCTTACAAAAGCATACATTTTTCCTCCCATGAAGCAGCCTAAAATAAACACCGATTTCGTCTCCAAAAGAATTAGAATGTCGTCTGGAAAACAGGCTGACCGCACGCACAGATTGTTTGCATTATACATATTTTTCGTTATAGTTACTGATATGCAGGCGGATTATGCATAAATGCGTATTTTTTCAGGATTAAAAAAAATACCTTGTTAAATGACTGCTTCTTTCTATTTCCTGCTTCTACTGCTTGATTTAAAATATTGCCAATCGGAGAAATTAATTACAACCAAAAATACCATTAAAATTGGTAGATATCTCCAATTTCTGTGCTGCTTTTGCCACTTTCCTTTAAATGCGATATTCATTCATTAAATGTGGATAAAGGTGAGGATATTTTGTCAAATCGGTGTGGTAGTACTGTGAAAATGCTGCAGATATTCGCTGACTCGCCTTTTTTTGCAAACCGGATTCTCTCTCTCTCAAGCACACACACACACACACACACACACACACACACACACACACACATTTAACCATGCTATTTTAAAATCTCTGTCTGACAATAAGCAGAAGGTACGATCAGTGTCATATGAATGAATGCCTGTACGTAAAGCTTAATTTTCTCTTTATTGCAAACACAAGGAATTAATACAATACATATAACAATTTGCTTTAACAGGTGACCGACAGTAAGATCTTTTTCATAAACAGGCCTATGCAATTATTAACACAAGGACAAAAACACACAGGAAATGTGACTTTCTAATGTTTGCAGATGAAATACTTGCTTTAAAGACAACAAAGAAAAATAAATCTATAGTATTTTGTCATTTTTAAAGCATGTTGATGAATTGAAAGGCATTTATATATCTTTAGCTTACCAGTTTTCCTTATGACATAGTCCTGTACATATTCATGTAAAGCTTGATGTCCGTCTATCAACATTTGCTATTTTCAATATCTTCTCAAAAGCAGATGGATCAAGTCAACAATATTGTACAGGGCGCTTCCTGATATCAGTGTCTTTGATATCTGTACAATATTGTACAGGGCGCTTCGTGGTATCAATGTCTTTGATATCTGTACAATATTGTACAGGGCGCTTCGTGGTATCAATGTCTTTGATATCTGTACAATATTGTACAGGGCGCTTCGTGGTATCAATGTCTTTGATATCTGTACAATATTGTACAGGGCGCTTCGTGGTATCAATGTCTTTGATATATGTACAAATGAAACCAATAGCCATGTCGTCGTGACAACTGTAAAATCATTGAAACGTCAGTCTATCTTAAGGTCGAACCAATATGATATTTATAAGCCATTAAATATGGCTGCCGTTATAAAAAGGCCTTAAAGGTCGTACTAATATATTTATAAGCCGTTAAATATGGCTGCCATTACAAAAAGATCTTAAAGTAAGATCTTTTTCAAAGCAGCCTTATAATTTAATTTGACAGAGATCGTTTAAGCATCATATACCTTTCAAATTTAAATAAACAGAGAATAAAGCTGAGCAACCATTGAAAATCCCTAGTTACATTTTTTGATAATGTAATGAAAGATATATTTTCTTTTAGACCCTTTAGCATGATTAAATAAAGCCAGCTTTAAAAACCAAAAACAAAACGAAACACCCCCAAAAAACAAAAAACAACAGAAAAACCCAACAAAACACCCCTCACCCCAACATAACAGACAGATTGGTATTAAATTCACATTAAAAAGTAAATATAATTCAGTAGTCTAAAATGAACGCCATCCAACGAGTGAATTTATTTCGGGAAAAATTAATATAAGTGAAAAGGTAACCAAGAAAACAGATATTTTATGTAATCAGGATTTTAACAGTTAAAAAGATGCGGATTTATTTAATAATAGTTTGAATTTTTGTAAGTTACTTGTATGGAATAAATAATGATAATTATTTTCCGTTTTTAACTTCTTATATAATTAATCAGTTGAACATATGCCTACAATATTAGTTGCTTGGCTGTGTCTTAATGAGAACGCTGATGAGAGATCCATGAGTTATTGCATGCAGAATCAGACTTTTTGAGGAGTGACATACTTTATGTTTGACATGTCCGCTTTCTGGGAGATAACAATAACTGACACAAGTATGCACAATAACACAGACACTCAAATAATAGATTTTAAAAAAAAAGTGAAACACAAAACATCTTGATTACAATCTTGAACTCACACATGTGAATTCCAGCAAACTTTCAGTGTTCACAAATACTCATAATGCATAGATTACTTTCGGACTTAACTCTATGACACTGGCGTGCCTCTCTCTATATATATAACTGAATAGGCCCAATCAGAATTATCTCCCCTGGCATACAGTGCTCTCTATTTGTTCTTTGGTATAGCGTTCTTTATTGTTTCTGTCTCGTTCAACCAGAAACTCACATGGCTCCGTTAGATCTCTGCCATACGATGATCTGGTAAAATGCTTCATTATTCGCTCTTACCGATAGAAGGCGCTTCTACCAAACTTTATAGAAGCAAAAGTGCACAGAAATTTCTCGTAGTCTCAATAATTATCTGGACATATATTCTGCAATCAGTGAAGCCAAAATCATATTGAAAGCTTTAAAGGTTATCATTAAACATCTCATTGTAAACGGACTCTGATGCATAATGCGTGTTTCAATCAGCCAATAAAACTGTTCATATTGACGCAAAACATGACGTCATATCAACACAATGACGTGTTATGTCATTTCATAGCAATCAATTTATTTTATTTTATGTTATTAACCCTAATCAAGCTATTTTTCAAAATTGTGGGAAAGTCTCGTTCTGCCGTTATAAGGGAAACTCACTTGCTTTTTAGTTATTTTCCAGACCATTGTATGGCGAAGATCTTATGGAGCCAAGAAAGAGTCTTGTTTAACAAGTATATTGGTTATCTCGTGGGGGGGGGGGGCGGGCCGAGGGGAGAGGAAACATTACATAATATTTTACCCTGGAAGGAAAATCTTGAATAAATGAAATATATTAGTTTTTGATTGGCCAGGTTTATATTTTTCATTTAGTGGATTTTAAAAATGTTTTGCTGCCATCTGAATCGCATTTTTGCAAACATCGCTGGACTTGGTTGTCTGATATGCTCTGGGATCCACTGCTGTAATGTTTGAGAACCCGTCAGTCTCATGAGACCATGGATCTGCACGGATGGATGTTGACATCTGCTTGGCAGTATATATTGTACCTACAGAGTCCGATGCAAGAGTGGCAGTCTCTGCCACACTTATTACACTTGTGATCTGTAGTTCGATAATTTCCTTGGAGCTGGTCTTTTCTGTGGGTCATTTTTTCTTCTGCTTTCCACCTCAGATCCCTCTCGTACTTTATGAGTCCCTCCTGAACCTCGTGTTGCCATGCACGTATATCTGAGGCAACCTCTTCCCAGGTGTCTGTTTTTATGCCAAGTGCCTTTAGGTTACACTTGCAATGTATCCTTATAGCGTAGATGCGGTCGTCCGACCAGTCTTTTCCCTGTTTCTAGCTCTGTATATAGGAGGTCCTTCGGGATGCGGCCGTCCTCCATTCTGGACACGTGGCCCAACCAACGCAAACGTCGTTGTCTAAGAAGGGTGTACATACTTGTCATCCCTGCTCTGTCAAGCACTGTGCTGTTGAGAACTTTGTCTCTCCAGGTATTGTTAAGGATGCGTCTGAGGCAACGCATGTGGAATGCATTGAGCTTTCTTTCTTGTTGTGTATACAAGGTCTAAGATTCACTCCCATACAGAAGAGTGCTTACCACACGAACATTGTATACTTGGACTTTGGTGTGTTCTGGCAGCTTGCTGTTGGCCCATACTCGTTTTATCAGCCTGGAGAGTGTGGAGGCAGACTTCCCGATGCGCCTATTTAATTCGCTCTCAAGGGAAAGATTGTTTGTGATTGCTGACCCCACGTACACGAATTCATGAACTACCTGTAGCTCAAAGTCCTGAATGCTGATTGATGGAGGATCATCAACACCCTGTCCCATCACCTGCGTCTTGCTTAGGCTGATGGTGAGCCTGAAGTGCCTACATGCGTCTGCAAAACGATCCATGAGTCGCTGGAGATCTTCCTTTGAGTGGGTTGTGACTGCTGCGTCGTCAGCAAATAAGAAGTCCCTAATGCATTTCACCTGCACTTTCGTTTTCGCCCTAAGTCTGGAAAGGTTGAAAAGCTTCCCGTCTAATCTAGTGAGAAAGTAGATACCTTCTGTGGATGGTCCGAAGGCATACTTGAACAGGATGGAAAAGAAAATACCGAACAGCGTGGGGGCAAGGACACACCCCTGCTTCACTCCGCTTCTGACGTTGAATTCTTCCGATATGGAGCCATCGTACATAATGGTCCCCTTCATGTCTTCATGAAAGGACAACCATTTTTTATCAGGATCTTGAAGAGTCCCTCCCTGCTAATAAGGACGAAGGCCTTGGTGAGATCAATGAAGGCGACATAGAGTTGTTTCCCCTGCTCTCTACACTTTTCTTGCAGCTGCCTAAGGGAAAATACCATATCGGTGGTGGATCTCTTGGCCCTAAACCCTTACTGTGACTCTGGGTAGACTCTTTCAGCAAGCACTTGGAGTCTCTTCAATACCACCTTAGCAAAGAGTTTCACCACTGTGCTCAGAAGGGAGATGCCACGATAGTTGTTACAGTCGCTCCTGTCGCCTTTATTCTTTTAGAGAGTGGCAATAAGGGCATCTTTCATGTCTTGTGGTACTGAGCCTTGTTTCCAGCATTGACAGAGGAGTTCGTGCAGTCTTGTGAGAAGGGTTTCCTTGGCGCATTTGATGACTTCAACTGATATGCCATTTCTTCCGGTCTTCCGGGAGCCTTTCCAGGGGCAAGTGCGTCTCGCGCTTGACTGAATTCTTCGAGTGTTGGCTCACTATCAAGCTCGTCCATGGTTGGTAAGCACTCCACAGCGTTTACAGCATCCTGACTGACCTTATTTTTCTCTTGAATAGAGCTCTGAATAGTGCTCCACCCAACGTTATATCTGCTTCGTACGGTCCGTTATTATATTGCCTGTGGTAGTCTTCAGCGGGACAGTCTTCTTTTGCGTCGGTCCAACAGCCACTTTGATACCATCACACATGCCCTTTTTGTCACCGATATCGTCAGAGGTCTGAATCCGCGAGCAGAGCTGAAGCCAGAAATTATTCGCACAACGCCGTGCAGTTCGCTGAACTTTGTTACGGGCTATCCTGAGGCCCTGCATGTTCTTCTCAGTTGGTGAGGTTTTGTAGACGGCAAATGCCTGTCGTTTCTCCTCGATAGCAGGGAGCATTTCTTCTGAGTGTGTTTCAAACCAGTCATTTGATTTTCCATGCTTTATGCCGAATGCTGAAATTGCGGCGGTGTGGATAGTGTCCCTAAGATGTTCCCATTTTTCATCGGTATATGTTCTGGTTGCGCAGGGGAGGGCTTCTTCCAAAATTCTGACAAAATCATGCACCTTATCTTGCTGGCAGGTCTTGCTCTGTCAGTTCGAGGTCTTCCCATTTTCTTGACGCTATGCAGTCTCTTTGGCTGGAGCTTCACTTTGCTGCACACAAGAGAATGATCAGTGTCACAGTCTGCGCTATGGTAACTGCGCGTTATCATTATACTGCTGAGGTTAGAGCATCTTGTCAGGATGAGGTCGAGCTGATGCCAATGCTTGGACCTGGGGTGTTGGTGAGGCAAGATTGTGGTGACAGCAGAGTTCAAGGAGGCGCTGGCCGTTCTCATTCATCTTCCCCCTCCCAAAATGTCCAAAGCAGGTTGTCCAGGAGCCATGTTCAGCACCGATTCTGGCATTGAAGTCACCAAGGATGAACAGTGGCTCTTGCGAGGGGACTTCTCCAATTGTAGCACTGAGATCATCGTAAAACTGGTCTTTAACTTCCGCGGAGTTTGTTAGTGTTGGCGCGTAGGCGCTGATCAGGCTAATCAATCCAGTTGATGTCTGAAGCTGAAGTTTCAGGATCCTTTCAGATCCTTCTGAGGGAGGTACAATGGAGTTAAGCAGACTGTTCTTGACAACGAAGCCAACGCCGTGTTTTTTTGGCTTGTCTAGAGGCTTTCCCTGCCAGAAGAATGAGTTGTCTTTCTCCCTGATTGTGCTAGATGCAGAGTCTTGTTTCTTGGAGGGCAAAAATGTCCATTTGAATCCTACACAGTTCATTGCTGATCACAGCTGTCTTGCGAGCATCGTTTATTTGTTGCAGATTTTCCGAGAGTCCTGGTGTCATGGCCCACACGTTCCAGGTGCACAACCTAAGTGCTGGTATCTTGCTTTTCTGTTTTGTCTTGCTTGGTGCAAACTTTTCCATCTATTTGTTAAGTATACACTGTAAGCCCCACGCACCCAGTGAGGCAGGCAGATCGTGGCGGGACAGAACCTTATTGACTGGGGGCTGCCCAGCTTGTGGCAGGCGGTATCTGTCCAATGAGATTACAGCATCTCTCCCACCGTCGAAAGCAGCCCCTGACGTCTCGGTTTACGCCAATCAAGCACTGAGACTTATAACCGGTGACTGCTACTTCCCGTGTTGTGTCGACGCCACATGGCGAAGCTGGAGTGTCCTCTCCAGGGCGCAGGCCTGGGAAAGTTTTATGGAGACCCTGGGTTGCCGATGCATCAAAGTCCCCCTCTCGGCCTCACTAGTAGAATCCAAAGGAGAGGAACTCCCAGTACATTTGGTACCATTTTAGCTGCAGGAGCTGCCGGAAGTTGCCATGTGCAGGCACATGACCGCCTTAGAGGTTCCACTCCTGATTTTTTATTTAGGGTTCACTCCCTTAGCCTTCGTCTCTCCCGAGGCACCCACAAGGCAGTGGGGTTATTTGCCCATAGCTGGGGATCTGGTTCACGAGCACCAGTATGTATCTACACGCCGGTAGTCCCGAATGCTGCGTGTCTGGGGGCCAGACCTCTTCTGTAGTTTAGCCTGAATCCGCAAGGTACTCAGTTTCCGTGTGTCGCCACGAGGAGGGACTACATGAAGCTTGTTGCTGGATAGGATATATACTGGCAGGGAGAGGCTTACACACTCGGCTCACCTTTTCGCATTGCTGCTAGCCAGCGGTGGAAGCTGAAAGCGAGAGCGACAAGCACTACTTCGCTACAGTGCCACACTAGACGCATCACAACAACCATTCTTCAACTACATAAAGGACTGTGGAGGAGGTTAAGGATGGCTACACGAATACACATCATGCATATCTAAGTGACTGAGATAAACAGGTAGGTTCAGAATAACTACGCTACCTGTCATTGATAAAATACGTATGGTTTTAGCTGTTTTAGGCTTTGATAAAAGTTGAGTCTTTTGCCTCTCTGCAAAGTAATATTATTTTCATTGTCTATATATTTTTAATTACTTTTTCCATTACAGTATGGTGAAAAAAGCCATTGATAATGCCATTACTCTATCCCGGTCTTATCAGTCGGTGACCATTTGTAATCCCGTGTTTTTTTGTTTTATTTTTTGTGTGGTTTTAACGGAATCTTTAGCACATTATCGGCTATATTATGCCGAGGAAAATGAGAGTTAAGTGCCGTTCCCAAGGACACACAGAGGCAGCCGACCCGGGCATTGACATACGATCACAGAAAAAATTGCTTGTAATTTTTTAAAAAGTCCGGCTTAAGATAATTGTGTTGTATTTTTTTTAACACGCCCATTTTCTTTAGCGTTTTTCAAAATGAAGTCCCAATGATCTTGCTTTCAAAGTCAGATTTTGGTTAACTTTGAATGACTAGGATGTTTTGTACCTTTTGTGAATGCATCTCAATCATAGATATTGAAGTGAAAACGTTTGAACACTGATGACGTCACTATTACATAATAATGATATAATCTACGTATATTTGAGTTTGAACAAGTAAAGAGGTAAATTATAAGGATATGAAATTCCGCAAAACTATACTTTTATTCATCGTAGAGCTGCACAGATTTCAACTGTTGTGTAATATTAAAGATCACTGTAGAACAACTCTAGCCTGAGTGTATGTTAGAAAGTTGGCACTTACATTTAAACTTACTTCACGTGCATCTGTGTCAAAATACGATAAAAAACTATTGATTATACCCAATGATGGTGGTAATATTTTCTCACCAAAGTCTCAAAGTACTAAAAAAAACAACAGTGTATTATATAAGCAGTATTTTGACGTCATGACGCCACTATGACAGTCTTCAAAATCAACGCACCGTTGAATATTCCAAACTCTTTATCTTTCAGCTGAAATATCTTTGGTGATTGTTTACGATTTAACAATATATATGTGGAGAGAAAATGTTGCACACACACACACACACACACACACACACACACACACACACACACACACACACACACACACACACACACACACACACATATATATATTTATATATTTATAGCTCCTTGTCACAAAGTACAAGGAATACAAAACAAATATATTTTTCAAAATGTCTGAGACAAGATTCGACAACTTAAACTTAATGCTTGCTGTTACAAGACTGTGTGTGCAATGAATACAGATTTCATATAAAATTATTCGGAAAACTTGAAAACTATATCATGATAGCATGTTCATGTAAAGGTTCTATGTACTGTTACGACTCTATGGTCTAAAATATGTAACATAAAGAAAGTGAAACCAACAAAATCAAGTAAAATCAGCAAGCAATTTATTTATAGACAATTAAAGTGAAAATTCATAAGACACTTACAATAACGTGAATTACAGTCCAAATAATCCTAAGTGTCCTAATCACAAGTCCAAAAATATATAATGTTCTTAATGAATTCTAAGAGCCTTGAATGTCATGATGTACCACAAGTCTTGAATATTCTGATGTACCACAATGATCTAATACATAATGTATCTGAATGAGTTCACAAAAATCCCAAAATACTGTATTAATCCAAAAATGAGTGAACACTAGTATTTCCAATGAATACTGTAAATAAATAATTCCTCTCAAATTATATCTGATTTCAACAACACATCTAAACTAGATTTCTTACTGACTGTTTTTATTAGAATCGAAATTCTAGAACAGGAATGAATTTGTTTACCAATGTCTGTATATAAATACACATGTCACGTCACAATATGAGTAATTCTAATGGAAAAATAATGGCCTACCTGACAATTCTCACATTAGAATATGAGCAATTTTATGGAAAATTACTTTGTGTTCCTGACTTTTGTCATAAGATATGAAAATAACAGTCCAGCTGCTAACAAAACCGGCCTTGAACTTAAATGCTGTGTAAAGATGTTGTTTACAAAATGACCATAATCTGACGAAAGTACAACATACAATCATGGACACATATTATAAATTCAATATACATAACAGTATAACTTTTACTATATCATAACTAGAATGAATATGCGTGCAATTGACTAGTCAACTGCAGAAAAAATGACTAGTAAATTCCTCTTTACACATAATAAATCTCTCTACCAAACGCAACGGTTCGTTTGATTACAGATGTACTCGCTGCTTTACTTTGTTTACATTTATTGTTCATATTCAGTCACACTTCATCATCAGTCTCATCCCCATACTCATTATCAAGACACAAATCAGAATAGTTCCGGTGTGATGAGTTGGTACAGTCGTCAGAACAACTACACACTCAAAGTACATGCCACATATCGATTCAAGCAACTGTACCTGTTGCACTTTCTGGCATGAACACTTGACGAGCTGCAACGCTGTTTCCGATGGAGATAGATCAAGTGACCAGGTAATCATAGTGGTATTTCCCAAATTGAAAAGACTTTGGTGGACGAACATCTGGCTAGATAGGAAGAATAAATCATCGCAATAAAAAGATAAGCGTTGAAAATATCATTTCGTGATGCTCCACCATGAATGAAATACATACACTTATAATCTTTAATGTAATTCCTGCAACTTTCGAATAAAAGAAATTGAAGAAATGATTAAGTTTCAATGGGATAAAACTATTACTTACATTGCTATCAGGGATGGCACATCATTTTTTGTTTTGCTGTCAGTGAGGCTTTTTATAACGTTATAACAACAACGGGTTTGATGGCAGTTCAAAATGGCCAAAATACATCCAAGGATGTTATCGAGCATGCGACAGAAAAAGACCGAGGGTTTTTAGAGTGATCAAGAGATTTTACTGGAATCAGTCTACCATCTTCATAAGTACAAATGTACTATGTTTGCGGTTGGTAGAATCGGTCTAGGTTTGTTAGCTTTCGCCATGATAGGACACCGCTCACAATTAACACATCTGGGTCAGCACCAACGAATGTAGTTCCTACTTATTTTTAGTGTATTTTTCTTGTCTGGTGGTGATCCGTGGCTTATTTTAAGGCATTCTTCGTGCTGATTTAGAGGAAATTGTTTATTCTTTATAATACGAGGATTATGGTGTGATTCTCTGTGTGTATTTTGGCTACAGAGCAAGGTGAGTAATTAGGCATTGACGCTGCTCCAGATGTGAAATCTGTGACCCATAGCACATTGCTTTGCTTATAGTTCAGTCCGTTACAAAAAATGCCGGATAACCGATGAAAAGAACTTCACTGTAAGTTTGTCTCTGAAGATACTTTTGATTAACATATGATTTATTTGGATTTGGACACACTGGAAGCCCAGTATTGAAAAAGAAATGTTGAGAATATATGTGGAAATTACACATAATGAACTCGTGTTATATGTGGGCGGAGAGTTCCTACAGTAGGAGGTAGCTTTTTCTCCTTCTGCATGCCTCTGAGAGAAAAGATACGACCAATTTGTTATAACAAACATATCATCTTTTCTTTTTCTCTTCTCTCTCTATTATTACATGTTGTGTAGAGCCTAACAAGAAACATAACTCATGCCGAAAACATACCTAAATCGATACAATAGAAAACTCATTATGCTGACGACATTTGTTACAACCAAGTTAGTTGTTATAACGACAGTTGAATGTACGTTTTTGTTTCTCACTTGCTTCAGTCATGGATCATTGATCTCGGCATTGGAAGGCCATCAAGAGCACGCATACCGCTGGACTTTCCATAGGCAGGAAGAAGGGTTTCATCTGTTGATAAAAGATGTAGGTATAACACCGAACTCAATATTTTCCAATATACACTTTTCTTCTGATGATTATGATAAATCAGGCCAAATAATTACTTTACGCAGCTCAATTATGTTCGCTCCTTAACTTATTCTCACCGGCCTTGTGTTTTGTTTTTATGAATTTCAGATCTAGCTTTTTCATGGACTCCAGACCGATATTCTACCATTAGTAAGTCTCTAATTGATCAAGTTTTGCAGTGACCATTCTCCGATATCCCTGGCTACTATATCTCTCTTGATGTAATAGGCATATTTGCCTTCGTCACAAGGTTGATAACTTCGTCCGTATGGATTATCATGGCACATGATGACTTCCTTTACCTTACTAGCTTTTCTAAACATTCTATTTTGTGTATCTCGGGATACATCATGGTGTTGATTTTTAGACTCTGTTGTCCCGATTCCACAGTGCGAATGAAAAAAATTCACTTGCGTGACATTTGCGGAGCAATTTGGAAAAATAGGTCCAACGCCTTCTCACTTTGGGTAATGTCAACAATACCGTCTAACACTTTCATAGACTGATTCACATGTTCCATTATATGGTCGGGACTGAAGTTTAGAATGGAATCTCGCTTTTATTGACACATTTGTTACTAGCTTCAAAAGCCCTCTAGATTTCTTGGTCATTCTTTTCCATCTCTTGCATCTCTGCACCGTACACTGGACTCAGTGTAGCGTAATCCAATTGATCGTGGGCAACAGTGTACTCGTTGAGTTCCTCCTGTACGTCGCAATCCTGGTAGAGAGACGCGAATGTGTGTAAGAATACGTTCAAACTGCTTCATGCTGTGCCAACCGCATGCTTGTCATAATCTTTTAGCTTTCCCAAAATGTCGCATCTCTCTAGAGTGCCCACCAATTTCGAATATGCGTGCCTGAGATTGAGACTGGTATCCCGTTTCATGAACTCGCCACGATGCTTGTTAGCTTCATCTGTAATCCTTTTTTTTCGTCTCGATATTGTTCAAGCAAAGATTCCAGCAGGATATCATATAGCACGATGTTTGCCATCAAGTGAGTCTATCGCACCATACAAGTGTTTTCCTTCAATAATTTGTGAAACTGAGGTTGGTGAAGACATTTTCGATTCAATTCAAGCATGGTCTGTGCCACTGCTTCGACATATTGACCGATTGCTTGAGAGATGCAAATATTGCGTGAAGCTCGACGATACAAAGTACAAATTTACCTTTCATATTTGCTCGGGAGAGATGAGTTGTGGGCTTTTTCGTACAACCGAATGTCCAGAGTATTAACAGGAACCGCAGTAGCTCAGTTGGTAGAGCTTTGGACTTGTAACCCAAAGATCGCAGGTCCGATATCTGTCAAGGCCAGCACAGCCTCGGTGTGTGGCATGACGCAGGCTTGATATAGCCTATACAATATTGAAAATGCCGTTCAATACCAACCAAAATAAGAGTAATAACTCTAAAACTGTTTTGTCCAACAACTTGCACTCTAATGTTCTGTGCTCGTTTGAGAGCTGTATAGATACCAACCCAAGATGTAGGTGAACTTTTAAGCATATACGACAGGTACGTTGGTTATTGGTTTCTTGTCAGTTATCTTCTGTCTTTGGTTTTGTTGTCTCATCCAATTGCTAGTCAACTGACTCTCTCCTCTGATGACAGAGGTGATTAAATCAAATCATCATCGTAGTCGCTTTTACATGAATTGACAGCTGCGACATTTGACTCAGAGAGTGCTTGTTCATATAGTTGTTTTTCCCGCTGCACAATTTTTGGGTGTACACGGTTTACGTTACAAGATTGGTGATTAAAGGCATTCCCTGTAAATAATTTTGAACTTGTTTCATCTTATTGTCTCTCCACAAATTAAAAAAAAATCTTTGCTCTCTCCCTAGAATATGTTAGCACTTTTTCAAGTGACAACAAAAGCATTTCTGATGAAACTTTCTCTTTAGACTCGGACTGAGATATAAAAAAAGTTACTAGTTTCTTGAAACCTTCGTCTTCTTGATGGGATCGATCACCACTGTCCATGACTTTAGTTTATATTACACTACCCAGAAAAAAGAAAAAAAAAGAGAAAGGATTTTTGACCAGTATTAAATGTTTCTAGTAAGAAAAAAGGTTTTCATTGTTATGGCCAATGTATGAAGCACTTTAAAAATCCCCATTCCTTGGTTTTGTGTGTAAGAGTGAGTTGCGTGCGTGCGTGTATCCCTATTCTAAATAACAAAATAACACAAAAAACACTTACTTTTTTCCATTCTGGTCTATTCTCATTTTTTTTTTACAAAATAACTCACCATGAACACCACATAACACTCCAAAAAAAGTTCATTGTTCACTGTCTATCTCTCTTGTTCTTGTTCTTCTTAATTTCTTCACAGGAATCAAGGGTTCTTTTTCTTCATTCTCACTGTCTTCCAACCATCTAACTTTCTTGCTTTTCTTGACGATATGTTCTTCTTCTTCTTCTAGGTTTGAAGATCCCTCAGCTTCCTCCCTCTCTGGTAGATTTTCTTCTTGTTCTTTCCGAGGGCACTCCGAAGACCAATGTCCTTTTTCTTTACAATGATAACAAGTATCTTTCCCTTTATCTCTGTTTTGGTTTTGACGTTGTGGACATTCTGGAGCCCAATGTCCTTTCTCTTGGCAGATATGACAAGTATCTTGACTTTTATCTCTCTTTTGTTGACGTTGTGGACATTCTGGAGCTCAATGTCCTTTCTCTTGGCAGATATAACAAGTATCTTGACTTTTATCTATCTTTGCTGTTCCTCGGCTTAGATAATCCCAATAATAGGAAGACCAATGTCCTTTCTTGTCGCATCGAGCACATCTTCTTGATTTTTCCATCTTTACAGTTTGAAAGTTCAATCACAAAGACTGATTCTGAAGGTAAGAAGGTCTCTCTATATATAGGTTCCTGTGTGAAACTCCATCAGATCTAAATCAGATTTCAAGATGAAAAGATCACGCCAAATCTATGAGAAAACAGAAGAAGAAGAAACAAAGACGGTACGACGACGAAGACTGTCCGTGCCGCCTGAAACACCGCTGGCTGAACTGCTAGCTCAAGTCCATGCTAGTGACTTCGAAGAAGAGATGAGTGAGCCTGAAACCCAAAAAACCCAACCCAAAGAATCCACTACCACCACCAGAACCCCTGACCAAAAAAGACCTACTACCGTGGCTCCCGAAAATTACTATCGCATTCGAGAGACGCAAAAAATAACCTCTCGAAAGTTTAAAACCACAGCCTACACTCACACGGTTCACTTCAAAGGCTTCAAGTCCGAAGTACCTCCCGAGAAAGCGGCGGGGTTCATTAGCGATTTGTGGGTTCTGTGTTACAGAACTTGAAACGACAATGTGGAGCCAAAGAAGACGATCGATTGAGACTGTCTATTCATCACGACAATTTGAAGTCGCCTGTTTGGATCGAGTTCAGCACCCCGGCAGAATTAACACCAGACAAAGTCATGTCCAAAATAGAACACGTTCAACAATCCAACGACAAGTTTACCATCACGGATGGAAAGGCTACACTTTACATGACTCACGTTGCTCCTCCTCGAGGGAGTGGACGAAGTAGGAAAGCGTTACTGGTGGACGACCTTCGCACTACCAAATTCAGTGTCGTCCAAATTGACAATACCCAAGACCAGATGTGCTTGGCCCGGGCCATTGTGGTGGGGGAACGTATGCCAACAAGAACGAGAGCAAAGAATGGAAAAGAGCCTGGAATAACATTCGACGATCGAAGAAAGCCAAACAACGAAAAGAAGCAGAACTCCTGTTGCAACAAGCAGGCATCCCTAAAGAGACCGTGTGTGGCATTTCTCAAATGCAACAACTTCAAGACGTCTTGGCTCCTTACTACACTTTGAAAATTCACCCTCAAGAAGTGCGCGGAGATATGGTGTTTCGAGGCCCAAATTTTCCCGAAGGAAAATATATTCACGTGTATTACCAACCACCAAGAACATTTCGATGCCATCACCACTATCACCGGATTTTTGGGATACTCTTACTACTGCGAGAAATGCGACCAAGGATTTAACAGTCGAGAGCGACACCTTCATTGCGGTCAGGGATGTCGGGGCTGTTTAGCGGCCAAACCATGCCTTCCTGAACAACACCACGTCCATTGTGAGACGTGTCAACGCACTTTTGTCAGTCCCTGTTGTTACGAACAGCATCGCAAGACACAAGGACACCAACAAAAATGTGCTTGCGACTTATTGAAATTGTGCTCCACGTGTGGACATCAAATTTGCACCAACGACCCCAAGAGACACGTTTGTGCTGGAAAGAAAAGATGTCCTATTTGCAAGCAGATGTCGAACTTTGATCATCGATGTTTTATTCAAAAGTACGACAAGACAGAGAAGAAAGAATTAAAGAGCGATCAGAAGAACAAGAACCAAGTGGATTTCATCTTTTTTTGATTTTGAATGCATGCAAGAAACAGGCATTCACATTCCCAATTTTTGCGTGGCTCATCGGGCTTGTGAGAAGTGCATTCAAGAAACGATCCATTTTCACTGTCCTCATTGTAGTCGGATTCCAGGAGGAAGTGAAAAAATCTTTCGGGGTCCTAACACTTTGTCCGAGTTTGCTGAATGGATTTTAGACCCCACCGACGACACTTGGAGCGAAGAGGACATTCAACGTTACGGAGACTGTCATCGCTATGCGACCGTCATAGCTCACAATTTCTCGGGATACGATGGACAGTTTTTGTTGAGATATTATTCGCAACAAGGTACCGAACGCCCTGAAGTCACCATGAACGGAAACAAGCTCATCTACATGAAAGTGGGTCAAGTCAAATTCAAAGATTCCATGAGTTATTTGGCCATGCCTTTGAGTCGAATGCCTAAAACATTTGGCATGACAGAAATGGCCAAAGGCTATTTTCCTCACTTCGTCAACACGGAAGCTAATCAACATGCCGTCCTACCTCATTTGCCTGACCTCCATCATTACGACCCGGACGGAATGCGCCCCGAACAGCGAGAAGCCTTTCACACTTGGTACTGCGCTCACCAGTCCAATCCATTTGACTTTCAAGAGGAAATGCTCACGTACTGTCGATCTGATGTGGACATTTTACGCCGTTGCTGTGGAAAGTTTCGAGAGTTATTTCTAGATCACGGAGACGTCGATCCTTTGAAAGATGCGTGCACCCTACCCAAAGCCTGTTCCTTAGTGTACACCAGAAACTTCATGCCCGAGAACAAAGTAGCCATCATCGACTCCAACACGTCTCTCTTTGCCAGTCGTCAATATTCGGCCAAAGCTTTACGTTGGCTCCATTACTTGTGCCAAAAAGAAGACAAATGGATACAACATGCCAGAAACGGAGGAGGAGAAAAGAAGATTGGATCTTATTCCGTGGATGGTTGGGATTTAGAAAACCTGCACACGGTGTACGAATTTCAGGGTTGCTTGTTTCACGGATGCCCTACCTGTTTTCCTGACCGAGACCTGAAAAGTCCTTATTCAGACTCTACCATGGAACAGTTGTACGAACAGACTTACCAACGACGACTCCACTTAGAAAGTCAAGGATACCAAGTGGTTGAAATGTGGGAGCACGAGTACGATCGACGTTTGAAAACCGATCCTGAATTTAAGAGCATCACCGAAAGTTACGACGTGGCCGACATCGAACCTTTGGATCCACGCCACAGTTTATTTGGAGGACGAACCAACGCCACTCGCTTGCTGTACGACGTAGACGAATCCAAAGGAGAAGAAATCAAATACATCGACGTGTGTTCGTTGTATCCTTGGGTGTGTAAATATGCTTGTTTTCCAACCGGACACCCTGAAATCTTGACAGAACACATCGACGTGGAACACATTCGTCAATACGAAGGATTGATCAAATGTAAAGTCTTACCTCCGACAAACTTGTACCATCCCATCTTGCCTCACCATTGCCAAAGAAAACTGATGTTTCCTTTATGCCGTACGTGTGCCGAAACATGCAACCAAGATCACCCCTGTCACCACACGAAGGAAGAACGCGCTTTGACAGGAACGTGGGTCAGTGCCGAATTGTTTCGAGCTCTGGATCGTGGATACCGTTTGTTGAAAGTGTACGAAATCTGGCACTTTCCAACCACAGCACAATACCAAAAGGACGACGCTACGAATCATCCAGGCATTTTCTCGGGGTATGTCAACCAATTTTTAAAACTGAAACAAGAAGCCAGCGGCTATCCCTCGTGGTGTCAGACTCCCGAAGACCAAGTTTGATTCAAAGAAGAGTACCGTGACGTCGAAGGCATCACTTTGGAAGACGTGGAAAAGAACGAAGGAAAAAGATCGTTTGCCAAAGTCATGCTCAATTGTTTGTGGGGAAAAATGGCACAACGACCGATCTTAACCAAGACGGAGTACGTGACCGATCCTTATCGCTACTTTCAACTGGTGGACGACAAAAGTGTACCAGTCAAACACGTCGAAATCGTCCGTGATGATTTGATCTTAGTCAATTTCGAAGAAGAACCCAAGTTTGTAAAACCTGACAAGTTTAGCAACGTAGTCATTGCCGCCTACGTGACCGCTCATGCTCGTTTGAAGTTGTACGACGAAGCTTTAGAAGTCTTGGGAGATCGTGTCCTGTACTTTGGCACCGACAGTTGTATGTACATCCATCGACCCGGTTGCCCAAACCGTACCATCCAAGGAGATCGTTTAGGAGATTGGACAGACGAGCACCCTCAAGACACCATTCTGAGTTTTGCCAGCGGTGGCCCTAAAAATTACGGCTACCGATACCGAGACCAAGAAGACCAATTTCACACCCAATGTAAAGTCAAAGGATTAACCCTCAACTATCGAACCAGCCAAGTGGTCAATTTGAGGTTTTGAAAAATGCTTTGATGTCTGGACAAGTGGAAGACTTTCGAGTGCAAACGTTAGAACCTCACAAGATCGTACGGTTACCTAATCACCAAATTGTCACTCGACCTTTACAAAAAGTGTACCAAATCGTGTACCAAAAACGAGTGAGACTTCCAGACCACACCACTTTGCCTTACGGACACGCCGATCTGCAGTATAAAAAAGGAACCCCTTGAACAGAAAGACAATACCAAGATTGACGATGACTTCAACAACACCGTGTGATGAACCTACTACTACAGACCTCATGTTGAAAGAATACAAATTTCCCGTGGTCTTGCCTGACTATTGTGATTGTGCCAGTCGCTTGAACACGTTTAAAAAATGGCCTAAATGGAATGGATTACCTACTTCCAACTCTTTAGCCAGAGCAGGATTTGTCTACTTTGGACAGGGAAACAAAGTGCAATGTTTCAGTTGTGGTGTAACCATTTACATGAACCCTAAAAATTCAGCTATCCTGGAACATGTCAGATGGGGTCCAAACTGTGCTTACCTTTCTTTGGCGTTTCCACCGATTACATTACAGTACTTTGCGGATGGTACAGTCGACAGGTATAAAAAAGGAACCACTTCCAAGCCTAACCATTCATTCTGACTTTCAACGTTGACCGAGCAAGAAGAAAAAAGATGAATAAGAATACTCATGCCACCCACCCACCAAGGGAGAAATCTAGTGTGAACTCCAAGTGCCATCACGACTTGGAGTGCGATGCAGTGCCATGCGAGGAGACGGTTTCCGTACGCTTTGGCATCAGCGATTCACACGATCAGACGGATGCCGTACGCTTTGACATCAGCGATGCAGCATGTGTGCCTCACCGTCCCTCTTACGATGCAGGACGACCTTTACTCTTTATTAATCGTGCCTGTGAATGTCATACCTACAGGAGTAAAGAATTGACGGTACCTGCGGCTTTGCCTGGTTATTCCAAGTTTGAAAAGCGACTCAAGACGTTCCAAGACAAGTGGCCTAAATATCTACTACAAGCAACTACTGCCAAAGCTTTAGCCAGATCTGGATTTATCTACTTGGGAGAAGGAGGTAAAGTTCAGTGTTTCAGTTGCGGTGTGAGACTTCACCAATGGGAGCCTACCGACTCAGCTTACATTGAACATGCCAGATGGTCTCCGCACTGTCAGTTCTTACCTTTAGTGGCCTTAGAAGAGTACGGGTACGATGAGACAGATGACAAGAAGAAGTAACATGTCGGATGATACTTTACAAGAATACATTCCTGGTTTACCTTGGGAGCTGCGAGAACGCATTTACCAGTATTTACCTAGTTTAGAAGACCGCATTCGTGATTTGCCTTTGAAGTTGCGAGAACGCATTTACGGAGAGTTTGTCCAGATCCAAGTGAAACGCAAACTCAAATTCATTCCTCGATTTTTAAACTACCGTGACTTCCACCGTATCAGAAGTCTGATTCTGAAGAGAAACTATCACAGCTATCGGGAAGAAAACAAAAGAGAGTTACTTCTTTCCAAGTCGGATACTTTACAAGAACACATTCGTGGTTTGGCTTTGGAGCTGCGAGAACGGATTTACCAAGAGTTGGTCCCGATCCAAGTGAAACGCAAACTCAAAGTCATTCCTCGATCTGTAAACTATGCTTACTTCCAAAGTATGAGAAGACTGATTTTGGGAAGATTCTATCGCTGGCACCTTGGAGAAGATTTTCACAAAAAATACCAACCTTGGGAACCTGGATATAAAAACCCACCACAAAAGATACCCACCTTGGGAATCTCACCCAATAAAATCTCACCATGTCAGGACTGTGGTCTTCACTCGTGAAACGTATTCCGTGGAAGGAAGTCAACGATCGTGTTCAGACCTTAGAGGATTATAAACACTTGATACAAGAACTGTTTCCATTAAATTTTGGACGCTATGTGGTGTGTGTCTTAGTGACTACCTTTCTTGGATTTCGTTTTCCAGGACATTCGTTGTGGAGTATTTTTGAGGATCAGTGTTTGTCTTGGATTATTTTGGAGGACCCGTGGTTGTTTTGGACTATTTTGATGAACCATCAAAAAAAACAACAACACATGACCATTCATGCTTTATCGGTACACGAAAGACAAATGGTACTCAAAGTGTTGAAAGTGGTGATGAAGACAAGTGGGGTACCTCCGTGTGAAGAAGACATTAGTCAAACTTTATCTACCCTTCATACCTTTCAAGAAGTGTGTATTGCTAGTGAGTTACACCAACAACTTTACAATTGGAAAGATGTACGTGACTGGAGAAAAATTGGTTTCAATGTTTGACTACAAGAAGTGGCCAAATTTGCCAAAGATCTGACCCGTCACTAAGTTTCCAAAAGTGAAATGGGAACCTATGTCACACAAAAAAATGACCTTAGAAACAATCCTGGAAGAAGAACCTGACACAGCAGAGAAGGACCACACCGTCGTCGTCGTCCAAATACAACCCCCTGAGGAACACACCCCCTCCTTACCGTCAGAGACATTTCATTTTTCCAGAACAAAGACGAGCAGAAGAATACTACCCCCAATGCCTGTGCCTTCCATTCCTAGGACACCAGAATGTTGTACATTGACTTGTTTGTACAGAACTTTAATTCTTTTAGTGGTAGCCTTAATCTTGTACCTGACCATTTTTGCGGTCTGCGTTTTTGTCCTTCATGACTTGTAAAAAAATATGTTTGTTTGTTGTGTTTACATTTTTACAAAAAAAAAATAAACGTGTATGAAACGTATAAAATGTCTTGGGTCTTTTGTCTTCTTCTCAAAATTCTTCCTACCTCAGTCATGGCTACATCTTCTACCTCGTCTGCCTCTTCTACTTCCTCTGTGGTCAAAGTGATTTACGAAAAGTTAGATCGTCCAAGTTGGGACGCTTTGTATCTGCGCCATCCTTTTAACATGTTGATTGCTGGACCTAGTGGTTCAGGTAAAACCGAATTTGTCAAACGTTTGATCGAACACAAATCTCATCTGTTCGATCGTCCACCTCAACGCATCGTGTGGTGTTACAAAGAGTGGCAACCGTCTTATACCTTACTTCGTGAAAGTCAAGGAGAAGCCATTTCATTTGTAGAAGGCATCCCTCGCGAAGACGATGGGATCGTGTCTGACGTGAGTCAAACACATCTGGTCATCTTCGACGACATGTTAGGAGAAGACGAAGAAGAAATTAAACTTTGGTTCACACGAAAAGGACACCATCCAAATGCCAGCATCATTTACATTACTCAAAATTTATTTCAACAAAGTAAAGCCCATCGGACCATCAGTCTCAATGCTCATTACGTGGTGTTATTTAAAAGCCCCAGAGACAAATCTCAAGTGCAAGTGTTAGCCAAACAGTTAGGCATGCCTTGGTTGAATTATGCGTACGACGATGCCACTCAAACACCTCATGCGTATTTACTCATCGACTTAAAACCTACCACTCCCGAGTATCTGAGATTTCGTACCCAATTGTTTCACCATTAGTGTCAAGAAGGAGGCCCCGTCATTTACACGTCCCCTTCAGCCACACTCTGAAAAAAAACTATAAAAACATCCACTACGTCATGTCTGTCTCATAGTCTTCGAGATGACTCCCTTTCAATCTCATCCTCCTGCTAAATTGATTCGTGCCTTGTATAGCATCAGTCGCGAAACAAATGCACAAGTCCGTGCTCATTTGTTAGAAGCTAGTCTTAAAGAAGTGTTACGATGGTTTACTTTGACGGCACATCAATTATTGCAAGGCATCATTCACATCCCTCATCAAACTCAACGTTTTTTTCAAAAACATAAAGGGGCGTTGTCACAACTAGCCGATCCTAGAATCGATCCACGGACTAAAAAACAACTCATTTTAACCCCTGGAGAGAGCGGTTCTTTAGGAGGGGTCATGATTCGTTCCCTTTTTAAATGGGATCCTAATGCCCAAGCCAAAAAACCCAAAACACCAAATAAAAAAGAAGAAAAGTCCCAAAAAGAAAACCACAAAAAAGAAAAGCCCTAAAAAGAAGAAAGCCCTCCATAAAAGAAGAAAAGTTCTGCCAAGAAGAAAAGAACACCAACCACCACCACTGGTACCCTCAAGAGAGGTACTGCTGCTGACAGGAGGACGAAAACGTACACCCGCAAGACACCACCACAACAGCCAGCAGTGACGAGGTCTCCTTTTGCGTCCACTTCTTCGTCTTCTTCACCACCCTTCATGATGATGCCTGCCAAATCGGACTTAAGACAAGTGTTTCCTAATTTGATGCAAAAATGGAAACCCATTTCGAAAGTCACCACTTCGGGACCCTCCACTTCGACTGATTTGGCCATGGCAGCGGCCGCAAACAAAGTACCTTCACCTAAAACCAAAGTCCAAGAAAGAACCGGCGTGTTACAAAGTTTAGTGGATTTATCCAAAGAAGAATTGAGACGATTTAGTCCATTGAAAACACCTCAACGTCGAGTGAGGCCTGTCATGAAGATGGTACGTCGTGCAGACAATCAATGGAGACGTGTTCCAGTATAAAATAGAAGGGTGACCTGCCAGAGACTTCAGACTTACTCCTCACCTCTAAGATGGCTCCCAAACGTGCACACCACCACCACCAAAGGAAGAAAACCAAAAAAGGACTTCCACCTCGTCTGGCGAAACATTGGGACGTCTTGTCTGTCCTAACCAAATCCAATCCTCCCATGCGAAAACAACTCATTCAAACAGCCCCCAAAGAAATCATCGATACCGTGTGTGAATGTTGTTTGAACGTCTTGAAAGGAACGGTACCATTGTCCAAGCTACAGAAACAAAAATTAGGTAAACATCGGAACGTTCTTCGTCAAATGGTGAAAAAGAAAATACCTCTCCAACAAAAGAAATAAATGTTGGTGCAACGAGGAGGATTTCTACCTATGCTGTTAGGACCGTTGTTAAAAATAGCGGGTCCTTTGTTAGGAACGATTGCTGGACCACTTTTAGGAGGTGTCATGCGATAACAAAAAGAAGATAAAAAGGACACCCTTCTCTGGAAAGACCACACATTTTTGTACCTTTGGATGAAATGGAAGGACGAAAACTGACTTTAATGCCTTACAAACGATGGATGGAATTTCATCGTTGGAACGAACAACGGATACCTCATTTACCACCTAATCCTAATCTCAACGAGATGTCACAGTTACAACAAGAATTACAAACGCTGATGGAACGAAGCGATTTGTCAGAAACAGAAAAATCGCAACGGTACGGTCAACTTTTACAACGTCTGCAACTCTTTCACCAAAAAGCTGTAGACGAAACAGCTCCACCCACTCTGAGAGATTTCAAAACCCTGATGAAAAGCGAACCTAAAGTCACCACCACCACTAAAACAGACACCGCCACAGGGATGACAGTGAAAGAAGAAGAAGAAGAAGAGTTACAAACTCCACCTCTTAAAAAAATACGAAAGTTAGCCACACCGGGTTGGATAAAAAAATAATGTCTACCCCATTGCCATCAGAAGAGAAAAAGGAAGAAGTGAAGACAGAAGTCAAAACAGAACCGATGACCCCTGTTCAAACATCCTCCTTTACACCAGTGGCTCGTCGGACACGTAAAGCATTGCAATCCAAAAAGATACCCCACGAAGAAAAGAGTATTGGTACATGGTTGACTTATTGAGGAATCATGGAGAAACTTTTAGCCACCATTTATTACAATCCTGGCCATGCTGCTGGTTACGGAGGAGTTCAAAAATTGTATCGAGCTGCCAAAAGTAAATTGAAAAGTGTACGTTTGCCAGAAGTACGATGATGGTTACAAGAACAATCGACGTACACGTTACACAAACCCATTCGACGCAAATTTTCTAGAAGTCCAACCCAAGTGGAAGGCATCGATCATCAATGGCAAGCCGATTTAGTCGACGTCTCTCAATTGGCAACCTACAATCGTGGTCACAAATATTTGTTTTGTGTCATTGACGTGTTTTCCAAATTTGCTTGGGTGGTGTCTTTGACATCTACAAGCAGTACCGAATTGGTACGTGCCTTAAAATTGGTCTTGAAACAAAGTGGTCGTCACTCTTTACGATGGCAAACTGACAAAGGCACCGAATTTCTAAACCAAGCTTTTCAAAAAGAATTGAAACAAAGACAGATTCATTTTTTTACCACCGAAAATCCTGAAACCAAAGCCAGTATCGTGGAACGTTTTCAAAGAACTTTGAAAGAACGCATGTGGAAATATTTTACACATCAACATACTCTCAAGCACATCGACGTGTTACCCCGTTTGGTCAAAGCGTACAATCAATCGTACCATCGAAGCATCGGATGTGCCCCCGAAGAGGTCAGCCCTGAAAACGAAGTGACCGTGTTTGATCGATTGTTTGGTACACCCCAGAGGAGACCACCTCAGAAGAAAACCTTGCTGGCATTGAAGACGGGAGATTGGGTTCGCATCGGAAAAACCAAACGCACTTTTGACAAAGGTTATTTACCCAACTGGACCACCGAATTGTTTCGTGTCACTACACCCGTGCGTAGACGCCATCCTCCCGTCTATAAATTGGAAGACATGCACGGTGAAGTGCTCAAAGGAACATTTTACTTGCCTGAGTTACAACGAGTGACCAAAAAAGAAGACGCCTTGTACGACATCGAAGGCATTCTCGAACAAAGAACACGCAAAGTAGGCAAACGTCGAGTAGAAGAAGTCAAAGTACGTTGGAAAGGATATCCTCCTAGTTTTGATTCTTGGATTGCTGCTTCTCAAGTCGTCGACTATAAAAAGAAAAGGAAGTAACCTAACATGCCATTCAACACAACCACGACCTCGACTCCTTCGCAGAGTTCTTCTCTTCAAGAATTACAAAAACAACCGCTCTGGGTGTGGTGCGGAGAAAGTGTGCCTAAAATCAAATCGTCTTTTTCTGCCAAATTTTTGTAGTGTATTGTGTCATCGGAGCAGCCATTGCCAATTTGAGTTTGCAACAAGAGGACAAACAATTGTGGACCATTTTACTCAGCAGTTGCATCTGTTATCTTTTACCCAGTCCCTCTTTGAAATTTACGACGACGGACAACAGTCACCACAACAACAGCAGCCAACACCTCGGGAGTACGACCAACGCCAGTCCACCTTCTTCCAGTCATCACAGCAGTCCTCTTTTGGAACCCTTTGAACATCCTTTGAACTCGAGTGACTCCTCGGACGCCAAAACCACTTTGGACCTACTATGAATGACCAATTTTATTTAACTTTACCCAGTGACAGTTCCATGGATATGTTTCCTAACAACACCTTATGTTGTTTCACGGCCAAATTACCTCAGGCCATCCAATTGGATCACGAAGCTCATTGGGAAGTGGCTTTGGTAGAAATCATTCATCCTACGCAAATCATGAACATCGACGAAGGTCAAAACACTTTCGTCGTGGAAATCTTGAACGCAAAAATGCAAAATGAGTTGGAAAAAAATGATCCTATACTTTACGAGTCAAAAAAAGGGTAGTAGATCCTAAATCTCCTGTCTTGTCGCAGTATACCATGAGAATTCCCAAGGGGTATTATTTTAGTGCTGAACATTTGGTGGAGACGATTGCAACCAAGTTCACAACCCAATTTGGCCCAGCCTTAACCAGTGCCCAAAAAGGGGTACGAATCGCTTACCATGCTGTGTCACGCCGTTTCATCTTGCAATTTTTCAAAGAGAAGGGGGAACTCATTGGCGAGAAAGACAAAGGCTTAGCCGTGGAGGAGAAAACACCCTTAACCATCACTTTTTCTCCTGGATTGTATGCTATTTTGGGTGGAAATAAATTGTATCCTATTCGAAAAATCAAAAGCAACGTAGAATTCGGAGATGCTTTTAAAACCCCTATCGAATTGAACGAAGGTTTAAATTTAATGTTTATGTACTCCGATGTGGTGGAATACAACGTGGTGGGACACACAACTGCGCCCTTACTAAGAGTCCTTCCTTTCAAAGTGGATTCTGCTGCTGGTGCGTACGAAGAAGGTGGAAACACGTTTCACGTTCACCGTGAATTTGTACACCCTCATTATCTTCCAGTCAGTAAATCGTATTTTGACAGTGTCAACGTTAGTATAAAAGGAGATTTGGGACAAAGTGTGCCATTCATTGACAAAGGAAAAGTCACGGCGAAACTACATTTTCGAAAAAGGTTCTCTAACGCATTGTAACATCCAAAAAATGTATCCAGTGTACTGAGGAGTGGCTCGACAACGAGGACATGGTTTAGGAGATATGTTAAGATCGGCTTTTCGGACGGTAGCCCCTATTTTGAAACCGATGGTGATTCGAGGATTCAATGCCTTAAAAGATGCCGCTTTGACGCAAGGAAAAGAATTTTTGCAAAATGTCCTCATCGACAAACAAAATCCCAAAGAAGCCTTTATGAGAGCAGGCAAAAATGTGTTGATGAACACTGGCAAAGATCTTTTAGGTCTCCTAGAGAGTCCTATAAATTCACTTCACGCTTCTGGTCCTGGCATTACTTCTTCCTCCACTTCACAGCAAAGACAAGGTAGAAAGAGACGACGTCGAAATCCCTTCAGAGTTCATAAAACACACGGTGGTGTTCCAAAAAAGAATAAGAAAAGAAGAACCGTCAGAGAATTAGACGTGTTTGATTACTAAGCCTTTTTGAAAATGATGCACCGAGATTCTTGCGAATGTACCAAGTCAGAACTGGATATGTTTACCATGCCTCCCACCATGATGACGATGCAAGAATCCCTATGGGTGGAATTTCATCCTGTATCGTCTTTGACGGATTCAGCTCCTATCGAATTTGAAATCAAAGGACAAACCGAAGATTACATCGATCTGAATAACAGTTACATGTACCTGAAACTCAAAGTGATCAAAACGGCGGACAGCACCCTTCCTGGGGACGGTGACCGAGTGGCACCCGTCAATAATTTCATGCATTCTTTGTTCAGCGAAGTAGATTTGTACTTGAATAACAAACTGGTCAGCAGCAGTTTGGATACTTACCCTTACCGTGCTTACTTGGAAAATCTCTTGACGTACGGAAAAGAAGCCAAGAACACTCATCTGGATGCTTCGGTGGTCTGGAAACCTGACACCTCGGAAAAGTTCAACGAGACAGACTTGTCAGTAGCGGCGAAGTCTACTGAGGATGGTAACAATGGTAATAAAGATATAATTCCAGCAGTCCCACACAATGTGGGATTTAACGACCGTCGAAAGAAAATCAGACGAAGTTTAGAACTGATGGATCGTTTGTATTTGGACATGTGGTTGCAAGACAAGTATTTGTTAAACGGAGTAGATGTACGCCTGAGACTGAATCATAGTAGTGCCGCTTTCCATTTGATGGCTAATGCTAACGAGTGGAAAACCATCATCCAAGAAGCCAGACTTTACGTGCGCCGTGTAGAAGTCTTACCTAAAGTAGCCAACGACATCAGTCAAACGTTGAGCAGAACCACTGCCAAGTATCCTGTGCGACGAGTGGAAGTGAAAACCTTTACCATTGCCGCTGGACTCCGATCCAAAGTCGAAGATCACGTCTTCCAAGGACAGCTCCCCAAACGTTTGCCGATTGGCATCGTCAGTAATGCAGCCCTCAACGGAGTCCACAATCAGAATCCATTCGAGTTTAAACACTACAACGTCTCCAAGATAGATGTCAGTCGAGATGGCAAAACGTTGTGTACCAGACCTTTTGAACCTAAGTTTACCGAGAAAAATTACTTGCGATCTTACCTGAGCCTGTTTGAAGCCACAGGACAGTTAGGTACCGACGATTATGCAGGAGGGTATGCGTTGTGGGGATTTGATTTCACTCCTGACCAAGGCAGCGACGAAGGACATTTCCACCCTATAAAAGCAGGCCCACTTCGTGTGGAACTTCAGTTTAAAGATCCTCTACCCGAGACAGTGAACGTCGTCTTGTATGCAGAATTTGATAATACTCTAGGAATCAACAGTTTGAGAGAAGTGATTCTAGACTATTAGAAGAAAAAAAAAGATGCAACACGTAGAAGAAGAACCTATGGTTATAGATAATGATGAGGGATTTTGTGAAGCACAACAGTCACAAACTACCACTGATGATGATGACGAAGTGATTCATCCAGAACTTCCAAAAGAAGAAGAAAACAATACTGTTCCAAAGTTTGTTGGATTTATTTCTCGATGGCCTGAACAAGAAAAACATTTAGTCTCCTGTTATGCTAAGGAATTGACTGAAAGAATTAACAGCTTGACCCGAGAACATTGTCATGGATGTCAAATCGATCATCCCAGTCAGAAACAACACGACAAATGTTTGATGATGACAGGCGAAGAAAAATTGGACGAATATTTGGAAGAGGCCTGGTCTCAGATCTCGGAAGAAAAGGTGTTGAGACAATGGTATAAAGACTTGCAGGATTCTTTTTCACCTCCACTCACTCCTCTGGAGATCCATCGCATCCTAGCTCTCATTCAACAGAGTACAGAAACTATCCGCCGTGAGAATTCGTGGAATTACTTGACAAAACCATTCAAATTTAAAGTCAAGTGTGAATTGATGACTTATTATTTCCTGTGAAACCAGAAAAAATAGATACCAGGGAACTTCATTACCTGTTGACTCGCAGTTCCTACACTTCTTCTTGGAATCCTGTGGTGTGTGCTAAAGATGAACTACCTCATCGCAAACCTAAAGACGTTCATGCCTATGTCATCAATACCGACGACAGTCATCGACCAGGAACCCATTGGGTAGCTGTGTACTTTCCCAACGATCACAATGGTGGTGTGGAATATTTTGATTCTTATGGATTACCTCCTTTGGAAGACGACATCATCGAGTTTATGAGAAGAAATGCCATCTCTACTCGATTCAATAATGCCCGATTACAAGGATCGGATTCTATGGTGTGTGGACAATATTGTGTACATTTTCTTCATCAACGCAGTCTCGGATATTCCTTAGAACATTTAGTGACTTGTTTTGATAGAGACTATGCTCGAAACGATGCTAAAGTAGAACGATGGTTTTGTGAACGTTATGGTTATCTCTTGTCTTTAGCTCAGAAACGTAGTGTGCATCAGAATGATGTGGATGTAGGAAAGTGGAAGTTTAGTTTACCTTCCCAACGTTGTCAACCCTGTAAATACGTTCCTGTTTAATATCTTGTTGGTTGTTAGTTTGAAATTTTTATGTTTAAAGAAGCTTCTTGTTGTTCATTAAAAATGTTGATTTTTTGAAAAAAAATGGTGTTGTGTGGTTTATTGAATTTGAAAAAAATTATTATGTTCTATCTCTCTTTCTATCGATCTGAAGTCACCACCTCTATCCATTTTCTCACTCTCGATCTGAACCCCATGTTTTCCATCGCGTCCGCGCTTCGAGCATATAAAGCGGTACGTTGGCTAGTGTAGTCACCTTTTTTTTTTTCGATTCATTCGTCTTTTGTGGCCCTTTAAAGCCAGACGTGTTTATGTTGTTGGGACTTTGCAAAATCAAAAGCAACCAAAAATCCGCTGACCGCCTAGGTCCTTGGGAGTAACTTCAAGCCGGGCTTGTTGTCCCATCCCTAGGTAACTACAACTCAAGAGTTCGCCTTGCAGCCCAGCGGTAGACTTCAAATTTAACTCCGAATCCGCCTTGAAAGCCATTTTCCAGTATCCCGCCATTGCCAGCCGTTGGTCCCGCCTTCCCGCCATTGCCAGCCAGCCAGCCTGTCCAGCCAATCCAGACAGCCATCAAATAGGAATTTTTTCAAATTTGTTAGGGTAAGACTGTTCTATTGGATTTAAACCTACGGGAATTGTTTTGTTTTGTATCAATTGGCAAATTTAGGATCCTGTCTACTTACCATTCTTAACATTCATACCTCTCTTCGTACCAATCTAATTTATCTGACCTCATAACTAATAATCTCAAATTAACCATAACCTAATCCTAATATTACACAATATAAACCTTAGCTTCAAAGTAATAGTTAAGCTGTAGAAAAAAAAAATAGCAACAACAACAACAACAACAACAACAAATTCCTTTTCATTCAACAGAAAATGAACAGGTTACTTAAAAATACCATATCAAACTCAGGGACAGGGGGAACGTCTACCCCACCAGCACTGTTCATGGGAAAAATTGGATTAGGACCGAATGTTAAGGCAACAATGCTAAATTTTACTGGGGAACAAAGGAAAATAACCCCAAGGACACCAAGCATATTGGACATTTCGGCTATTGAGTCGACAAATAGTGGGGAAACCCCCGACAGAATCCCGACATCAACAATGAACTCACCGCCAATTGAATCGAATGGGCTAAACATTTCCAACCAGTTGGATCGATCAGTGGAGTTTAGGGGCTCAAGAGGGGAGGGTTACAGCTATGCGGACCTTAACAATACTTTCCCTGAAATTCCATTCAATTCCCCAGACAAACCCACCAAACAGGTAATTCCATTCAATTCCCCAGACAAACCCACCAAACAGGTATCAAAAATCCCGATTGAAATAGTAGGCAATCAGGGAGAACTGAAACCAAATGAAAGTATGGTAACCAAGTCACATTACATTACCAAAAAGCAGAAGGAGGGGAAAAATAGGGGTTCAGACACGGTAATACACACTAAGGATAGCAGTGAAAAATCTGCCATAGAAACAATTGAGGGATTGAATAAACCACCTGGACTAGGCAGCAAACGTACGCGAACATCCTGGATACAACCTTAAGATCAAACCAAAAACCCACACAGCCAAAACCAAACAAACAAAAGGTCGTAATCCACAACAGCCAAGTAGCAGGGCGATCCAAACATCTTACAGAGGAAGATATAATTTACCCGTCACCGGTTAAGACACCAAAAACACCTCCAAAAAAGGAAACTAAAACCAACCCAATCCAAGGCAAAGGAAAGGGCCCACTGAAAGGGAACTCTAAATGTAAGAATCCAAATACTAAAGCAGTGGACTTTAATCAGGGGAAAAGTTGCCTAAAAAAAGATCAAAGCAACATCAACAACAATACCCCAAAAACTATTGTTAAGGACACGCAAGTCAACCATAAAAACAAGGAAAAGCTCCAAATCCAAAGCAAAACACACTCGAAACCTTATCACCCTAAACATCTGACCGCCTTCTTACAAGGTTTAAAAACTGACATAACTACTCTGACCATAAAAAGTATAACTAATGAACTCCTAAAACATCACGGTGGAGAGTTCATCATCGCTCAGACTAGGGAAAAATATCTGGTGATCAAATGTAGTACCACTACACAAGTAGCAAGATTCCTCGAGGTCACAACAATTGGGCCTCATAGAGTTTCAATCACAGGACACAAGGGCATAAATCAAAACACCCAAGTAAAGAGGAAACCAAGCCAACCAACATCATTCAAACATATAGTAATAATTAACCCTGCAGTAGACCCCAAAACAATAACCCAACAATTACAAAAGCAAGGGCATGAGATAGACCATGCTATCCGGTTAAATAACAAAAAGGGGCACAAGTCGCTGGCAGTCCTATTACATCACAAGAAAAAGCCAGACATCACAAAAATGGTTAAACTAGGGCCTCATGGATGTTGGTACAGACTGGAGAAATTCCAACACAAAGCAAGGTTCTGTACCAAATGACAAAGATGGGGTCACTTTTCCACCTTATGCAGGTCACAAAAACGTGCGCCAAATGTGGAGGGAACCACAATGGTCAATGCCGCTCAATAAAACCGAAATGTGGAAACTGTAAACTAGGACATATGGCCAATTCAATGGAGTGCCACTTGGCTATCAGAGAAAAAGCAATAGTTGAATTAATGTCAACTAAAGGAATAAATTACTCAGAAGCAAAACAAAGTTTCATCAATAAACAAACAAGCGGAAGCGAATGATCGCAACCATACGCTAAACCAAAAAAACCATAATAGGGAAATAAATAACAAAGGATATCGAAGGAGCCAGTCCCCAGTCAAAACCAAAAAAGATAATCAAAATCAAGTTAAAACTATAAACCATCCGGTACACAGCAAAAAGGCCACTCCAGCACCAACAATCAATAAAACACAGATTCTGAATACCAAGAACAGCAAAAGTATTGAACAGACACAACCAACACCTGCCCCAAACAACCCGGGAACTCAGGGGGGAAAACCCCAGGTGAATCCAAACATAACCACCGAAAGTAATTTAGCAAAAGTAAAAGCAGGTAAAGTAGCAATGATCTCAATAGATCAGGTGGTAACCCTAATTAGAGATATTTTAAACGAGACACAAAGCCTAACTGAAAACAAAGAATTATCATTTGATAATCTTTGCAACAAAATTGTCGCCATTGCGAATAAACTGCGAACTCAAGTAGAGGGTAGAGGGGGGAAATAGGGAATTAAATGCATAACATAGAAAGCTAACATAAGTATTTACAAAAGTTATAAACGTAAATAGATTACAACAAGTATGAATACAAAAACATCAATAAATATATGGCAGTGGAATTGCAGAGGCATTAGATTACATGCCGCAGAACTTGCAATCAAAATCTTAAAAGATAACAACAAACCGGACGTGGTGTGCTTGCAGGAGACCCTCCTAAACGATAAATCCAAAAATCCACCAAAAATCTCGGGGTACTCAACGAAGTACTGCAAGCATAGACCAGGGGGGAAAAATGGCGGAGGCCTAGCAATATATGTTAGCGACGCCATCTCGAGTGAGTCCGTAGAGATTGCTCGACCAACCACAAACGAGAACATTGCCCTCGAACACCAAACAATTAAAATAAATACAGGGAACACTCCGTTATTTATAGTAAATATGTATGACCCGGGGGGGGGGGGATGAATACACTGAAACCGAAACCTTTAAATCAATAATTAATAATCTAGGAGAAAACACCATAATATGTGGGAATTTCAACGCCCACAGCAAACAGTGGGGAGGAGACAAATTGGATAGGAGAGGCACAATTATTGAAAAGTGGGTCTCGACCTCCAATTTGGGTATCCTAAATGATGGAAACGGCACAAGAATCAACCCGACAAACGGGAAGATATCAGCCATTGATCTTACCATATGCACACCCAAGATCGCGGAAACTACCGACTGGGAGGTAGATCAATCAGGGACCCTAGGAAGTGACCACTTCCCAATAAGGACCACTTTCCACACTAAAATTCATAAACACTTCAAGACTAGCACTCCCAAATGGAGATATGACAAGGCGGACTGGGGGTCGTTCCGTTCTCTCTGCGAAGAGATTGCATACGCTCGGCTACACAGCGAAGACATAGACACTTTTTATCAAAATATAATAGATGCACTGTCATCAGTGGCCGAGCGGTGTATACCAAAGACGGGAGGAGGGGCCGGCAAACAGTCCATACCATGGTGGAATAACGACTGTAAGCAAGCAATAAAAGAGAAAAAGAAAGCCCTAAATAGGTTCAGGCATATCAAAAACTCCATTGACTTTCTTGCTTACAAAGAAACAGAACAAAATACAAAAAACATCATAAAACAAGCTAAACAAGCATCATGGAAGTCATTCTGCTCATCTCTAAACTACAAAGCCAATTCAAAACAAGTTTGGGATAAGATTAAAAAACTAAGGGGAAAAGGAGGGAAAACATCCCCCAAACTAGCAGGGCTAACCATCGATTTGGAAAAAGCCGAAAAATTGGCCCAGCATTTTGCTAGTATGAGCAGTAACGGAAACCACTCTGAAAATTTTAAAAAACATCGTAAAATGGTAGAGGAAAAATATCCCCACTTGTTCGCGGACAAGGGAGAAAAATCAAACCCCCTAAATATTGAATTCACCCTATATTAATGGAAAATGGCATTAAACAGGAAAAGTAAGACAACAGCACCCGGGGAAGACACGCTAGGTTACGACATATATAAAAATCTCCCTGAAAAAACGGCCTAGATGGTTTTATGCATGTTGAATGCCTCATGGAGGACGGGAAAAATTCCAAAAAAATGGAAACACTCAATAGTAGTAGCAATCCCGAAACCCGGAAAGAGCCCAGCAGACATAAACGCATACAGGCCGATATCCCTAACAAACAGTCTCTGCAAAATCATGGAGACCATGATAAACAATAGGGTTAAATACCACCTAGAAAGCAAAGGGCTGCTATCCCACAATCAAAGCGGCTTCCGTAATAAACGATCCACATTGGACCAGATAATGCGACTGGAGTCCAGCATCAGACTCGCATTCAATGTCAAAAGAAAAAGAGACCGTAACCTAATCGCGATCTTCTTAGATCTAGAGAAGGCTTACGACCTAATGTGGACCAAAGGACTTATAGCTAAGTTGAATCACTACGGAATATCAGGCCGACCACACTCTTGGATAGCGGAATTTCTCACAGGTCGAAGCATCCAAGTCAGGGTTGAAGATAAATACTCAGAATGCCAAAATGTAGAAAACGGCACCCCCCAGGGGAGCGTTCTGAGTCCGACCCTTTTCAATCTAATGATAAATGACCTTGAGAAATCGATCGACCCGTCCTGTTTGGACCTGTCTCAGTTCGCCGTCGACAGCGGAATCTGGAAAGGGGGAAACCCCGACAGCGAAGCTGTGGTCGGAGAGCTGCAGGTGGGACTTGACAGGATCGGTAGATGGGCCGACAGGTGGGGTTTTAAAATGTCACCTGGAAAAACAGTAGGCGTCATGTTTTCCCCCAAAACAAAATTAAGACATAAACCCCCAAAATTATATTTAAATGGGGTCCAAATTAAATTTGAAAAATGTGTTAAGTTCCTAGGCATGCTCTTTGACGAGCATCTAACCTGGGAAAAACACATAGAAGAACTAGTGAGACGATGCGGACAGGAGCTAAACCTCCTCCTCTGCGGACCCCGCAACCCTCCTAACCCTATACAAAGCCTTAGTTAGGTCTAAACTAGACTATGGGTGTCAAGCGTACATCTCGGCTCTACCCAATAGTCTTAAAAAATTAGATGCGATCCAACGGAAAGCTCTAATTATATGCACTGGAGCTCTCCGAAACATTTCCGGGGAAGAGCTCAATGTTCTAACAGGAGAAACCCCCCTCAAATTGAGACGGGAGGAACTCCTACTGAGATATAGTGTCAGGATTTCTGTCCACCCAGATACGCATCTTACCCAAAAAGCCCTCAAAAAATGCGATAAACCATTTCGACACAAAATATTAAAAAGCCTACCAGGAGGAAAAAAAAACACATGAACTTAAAAAAGAATTAGACCTGCACAATTTCCAGGCGGAAATTATTAAATACCCTGACAGCGCCCCATGGACAAATAAGCCGCCCATAGTAAATCTAAACGCTTTATCATATGGAAACAAAAACGAACAACCAAATGAAATGAGGGCGAAAATCGTGGAAGAAATAGGGAACAAATATGAAGGGTATACCGCCATATATACAGACGGCTCAAAAACCTCCGACCCAGAACGCACTGCAGCCGCAGTGGTTATCCCTGGGGAGGGCATCACGCTGGGGGCGAGACTTCCTGATCTCTGCTCTATCTATACAACGGAATTCTGGGCTATAAAACAAGCCATTGAGTGGGCCCTAGAAACCAAACAATCAAAAGCAGTTATCATCAGCGACTCCCTTAGCGTGCTGCGCTCCCTGGAATCGGGAAATTCCACCAGTAGGGAGAACATTCTCCGAGAAGTCAGCTTTACACTAAAAATTTTAGATCAAAAACACCAGACAGTGGAATTCATGTGGGTACCCTCTCATATTAACATCCCTGGAAATGAGAGGGCCGATAAGGAAGCAAAAAAAAAAACAAACTAAATGAGGCCGAAATCCAAACTCTGGACTATAGCGCCCATGAGATTTATAGTACCATCAGGAAAAAAATTAATTTAAAATGGCAGTCGGAATGGGATAAATCCAACAAAGGGCGCAAACTCTACGATTTGCATAAGAAAATTAACAGAAACATTGAATTTCCAACACTGGCAAATCCGCACGACTACAAAATTATAAATAGAATAAAAGCGGATAAAACATTTCTAGCAAACAGCTTTGGACAATATGTGTCGGGACTAAATACAGCAGGAATTAACTGCCCACACTGCCCCACACCTGAAACCTTGGAACATGTTTTTAACATCTGTTATAAATACAACAATGAAAGGAAAAAATTCCAAGAAAATCAAACCAAGCTAAAATCCCCAACTACATATCCGGATTTCCTCAAAGAAGGAAATAAAAACATGAAATCCGTATACACCAACATAGTGGGGTATATCTCAGAAATAGGAAAAAGGGGCAAAATATAATTATAAAAATACCTAATAATACATAATCACAACAAAAAACGCTTAAAAATTATCTTAGTAGATAACAAAACACTAGCGGGATAAAGGCGAAGGACAAATTCCCTCTTAAAGGGAGTACCTTTAAGGAGCTGGACCCTTTATCCCTGAAAAGTGTAAAATAAAACAGTAGAAATAAATAAAATACATTTAGGCAATAATAATTTACCATGATATTAACAAAAATCCGGGGATATAAATTAAAGACAACATTAACAGACCTAGCACCGGAAAAGTCTCTTTCTATTCTAACAAAATATATACCATCACGACATCGATCCCCTACCAAACAAATAACCTTAACCTCTGTCGTACGGAGTGGGCTCTGGTCTGATGCGAGATTTTCGGTCACGCTTTTAAACAGGTGCTAGGTATCATACTAGCATTCACCTGGGCGGAATCCCTGCGTATCCTCAAGGTGGGAGTGATCGTAGGATTTTCTGCTACCCAAAGCACTGGTGCCTGGAAACATACGGGCATGCCAGGACTGAATCCTTGCTAGGGCCGGAAGACTAGTCCTGAGATAGTCAGTCTCTCTCTCTCTCTTTCTCCCTTTTTTTTTTTTTTTTCCCTCTCACCCATAATGAATGAAAACTACATTCTTTCAACCCTAATTATCAAAACAATAAAGTGATCATAAACCCTGATCATCAGGCCCTCTTGCCGCACAAGGTGGCACTCGATTGGAAAAGATCAAAATTAAACTAACTTATATAAGGGCGGTATATTACATGTAACAACTATACCCCAAAATAGTAACAATATAAGGTGGTCATAAACCCTGATCATCAGACCCAGCCACACAAGGTGGCACCAAATTGGATAAATTAACTTAAGAATATAGTTAGAAATAAAAACCACACGTAAATTAATCACATAAGGTGGTCACAAGTCCAAACCATCAGGCCCAAACTGCACAAAGCGGTTACTAAACTTCTGAAACGTTTTTAATATTAAAGTACCTGTACAACTAAATTAGCTTTATAAGGTAGTTCTAAATCCCGAACCATCAGGCCCAGCTACACAAAGTGGCAACTCCCCCCAATTTTTTTTAATATTTTTTTTTACAACGACAGCCATTGTTTTTATATATTTTATTTTTCTTTCTTCTCTCTCTCCTTAACCAATAACAACAGCCATATGATACAAAACATAACCTTCAAAATTTGTTATACTTCAACAAATACTTTCTTCTTTCGGCAAAATTTATCTAAATTATTAAACGTTAAATAACCCTGGACCAGCCGGAGCAACCTGAGACGCGACGGCGCAGCCAGCCGACCCTTGCCTCCTTTTCCGCGCCCTGACCGAGTCATCGCAACAAATAAGTAATCCTGTAAACATTGCGGTTCTATTCCTATGAACAGGAAAAATTATTCAAAAAAATTTAGAATTTAAATACACGCACCCCTCCATATCACTCCTTCAATGAACCCCCTTAGTGGGGACACCATGTAGCGATGGAGCGGTGCGAAAAAAGCGTCCATACACGCAAAAATTTTCAGTCTAGTGGATTGCAGCTCTGTAACCCACTGGACAAAAATAATAAGTGTGCATAGCACACATTCTAATCCCTCATTGCGTGCTTCGCACGCAATGGGGGTAAATCGTCGTACATGCCAGAATGGGCGCACACGACGTTAATTTAAGCATCATCATCATCATAGTGTAGTCACTCTCGTTGACTCGTCAAGATCTCAACAACACTTCAAGAAGATGGCAGGCAAGATTAGTAAACTGAACGAAGCTATGGTGAACATGCAGAGGGTGAAGCATCATTTGATGGAGACCAACCCTGAGAGAAAGACAATGATCTTCCTACAAATGGCTCATGATCTGGTGGAAGAAGTCATGAGGGAAGAAATCATTAGGGACAGAACGGAATGGGAAGAGAGACAAAGACTGCAGCAGCAGCAACAGCAAAGACAACAACAACAACAACAACAACAACAGCAGTTCCAACTTTTGCAGTCCATGAAACTACCCGACGGAGAAGTCAGCTGTAAGATAGATTGTGATGAGTTTGCCTTCTCTTTTACCAGAAAGAGAGCTTGTCTTAAAACCGTGAGACCCGTGGCCAAACGTGGCCGCCCTGCTGCAGCTGCCGCTGCTACCGCAACTAGAAGTTAAACAACATAACTTCTTAGCCCCAACGGTCCTTTTCAGGGCAACCCATTAATCAAGAAAAGATTAATTTTCATATCATTGCCATATATATATATATATATGTTTGTGTTTTTACCCACCAAACAAAAATCCCTTCCCCCCCAAAAAAAAAATAATGTTTGTATAGAGAGTGTGTGTTTGTGTTTGATAAAAAAAAATATAAAAAATGATAGTGTGATTGTGTGTTTGATTAAAAAATAAAAATAAAAAAGGATTGTGTGTTTGTGTTTGATAAAAATAAAATAAAAAATAAAAAAGGGTGGTGTGTTTGTATGTTTGATAAAAAAAATTTGTAAATGGTGTTTCTTTTAGGTCCGCGCACTGGGTCTGTGTTTTTAGGGTAAGGGATGATGGAGTGCAAAATCCGCGAAGCCTAGAATGACGTCATAGGGATGACGTCAGACGCGGGGTAGTGGGGTGATGTTTTTTTTTGGAAAGGGATGTTTTCCTTCACGTCCGCGCTTCTAGTATATTAAAACAACACCTTCCCCGATAGAGCTACCCCACTTATTCATCAAGATGAACAAGACCGAAATTATAAGACAGATTCGAGTTCATTTAGAGGTGGCCTGGCACCTCCTCCATGACCTGGAGAAGAAGGAGAAGGAGGAGAGGGAGAAGAAGATCGCAATCAAACCGCATCCGATGATGGAGGAGGAGGAGAAAGAAAATTGGGATCCTGAAGCGGACCATCCTCCGTTTATCCTAAACAACAACAACAAGCGCTGCATGAGTACAGCCACATGGAGGGGAAGCTGTCCCGCTTGTCGGGCAAAGCCAGGGAGGTGCCCGCACCTCTAGATAAACTCTAAAACCCAACGGCCCTTTTCAGGGCCACCCATTACTCAAGAAAAGATTAATTTTCATAGAATTGCTATATATATAGGTGTGTTTGTGTATGTGTGTGTGTGTGTGTGTGTGTCTTTACTCCCTTCAAAAACAAAATTAGCCATTCCCTGGTATGTGTTTATATAGAGTGTGTTTGTATAGAGTGTGTTTGATAAAAAATTAAAGAAAAAATAAAAAAGGATGGTGTGTTTGTATGTTTGATAAAAAAAATAAAAATTTAAAAAAGGATTGTGTGTGTGTGTGTGTATGTATAAAAAGTTTATCAAAAATACTTTCTTTTAGGTCCTCGCACTGGTTTTTTTGTGTGTTTGATAAAAAATTATGTTTTGGAAAAAGGGATGTTTTCCTTCACGTCCCCGCTTCTAGCATATAAAGCGGCGCCTTCCGCAGTCGCGCCATTTCTCTGTTCACCCCGAAGCGCATCTAACTCAAAAAGCCCTCAAAAAATGCGACAAACCATTCCGGCATAAATTACTAAATAACCTACCAGGAGGAAAAAGAATTCGAGAATTAAAAAAAGAATTAAACATGCAAAATATCCAGGTGGAAATCATTAAATATCCAGACAGCGCCCCCTGGACAAATAAGGCCCCCATAGTAAATTTAAACGCTTTAAAATATGGGAACAAAAATGAACAACCGAATGAAATGAGGGTCAAAATTCTTGAAGAAATAGAGAATAAATACGAAGGTTACACCGCCATTTATACTGACGGTTCAAAAACTCCCGACCCAGAGCGCACTGCAGCGGCAGTGGTGATCCCCGGGGAGGGCATCACGCTGGGGGCGAGACTACCTGATCTCTGTTCTATCTATACAACGGAATTCTGGGCCATAAAACAAGCCATTGAATGGGCCATCGAAACCAATCAAGCAAAAACAGTTATCATTAGCGACTCCCTTAGCGTGCTGCGCTCCCTGGAATCGGGTAATTCCACCAGTAGGGAGAACATACTTCGAGAAGTCAACCATAAACTTAAAATGTTAGATCAAAAACACCAGACAGTGGAATTTATGTGGATACCCTCTCATATTAACATCCCTGGAAATGAGAGGGCAGATAGAGAAGCCAAAAACAAACTTAATGAGGCCGCAATTCAAACCCTGGACTATAGCGTCCAGGAGATATATAGTATCATCAGGAAAAAAATAAATCTAAAATGGCAGTCGGAATGGGATAAATCCAACAAAGGGCGCAAACTCTATGAACTGCATAAGAAAATCAACAGGAAAATTGAATTTCCAACACTGGCAAATCCGCACGACTACAAAATTATAAATAGAATAAAAGCGGATAAAACACTATTAGCAAACAGCTTTGGACAATATGTGTCGGGACTAAATACAGCAGGAATTAACTGCCCACACTGCCCCACACCTGAAACCTTGGAACACGTTTTCAACATCTGCCATAAATACAGCAACGAAAGGAAAACATTCCAGGAAAAACAAGCAAAGCTAAAATCCCCAACTACATATCCGGATTTCCTCAAAGAAGGGAATAAAAACATGAAATCCGTATACACTAACATAGTGGGATATATCTCAGAAATAGGAAAAAGGGGCAAAATATAATTATAAAAATACCTAATAATACATAATCACAATTAAAAACGCTTAAAATTATCTTAGTAGATAAAAAAACACTAGCGGGATAAAGGCGAAGGACAAATTCCCTCTTAAAGGGAGTGCCTTTAAGGAGCTGGACCCTTTATCCCTGAAAAGTGTAAAATAAAACAGTAGAAATAAATAAAATACCAATAGGCAATAATAATATATAGATTTACCATGATATTAAGAAAAATCGGGGGATATAAATTAAAGTTACCAAAAACTAATAACAACCACAACAACAACCAAATTAAAATCCCAAAAACAAAATAAACAAATAGACTTCATTATTATTAAAATAAAAAAAAAACAAAACACTAGCGGGATAGAGGCGAAGGACAAATTCCCTCTTAAAGGGAGTGCCTGTACGGAGCCGGAACCTCTATCTCTGAAAAGTGTAAAACATAAGTAAGAAATATTATTATTACTCCCAGAACTTAGACCCTTACTATGAATTTACTGTAATTGCAAAGAGTAGGGGTAATAAATGTTAGTAAGCACAACTGACTGGAAATTTTTTTTTTTTTTTTGTTTGTTTGTTTGTTTTTTTTTTTTTTTCTCTCTCTCTCTTTAACACATCTGTCGAACTTGCTGGGCTCTGGTCTGACGCAAGATTTTCGGTCACGCTTCTAAACAGGCGCTAGGTATCATACTAGCATTCGCCTGGGCGGAATCCCTGCGTATCGCTAAGGTGCGGGTGATCGTAGGATTTTCTGCTACCAAAAGCACTGGTGCCTGGAACCAGACGGGCATGCCAGGACTGAATCCTTGCTGTGGCCGGAAGACTGGTCCTGAGATAGCCGATTTCCTAAATTTTTTTTTTTTCTTCCCCTCTCTCTTTCTCTCTCTCTCTCTTAACCCTAAAACTATTAACATAATGAGGTGGTCATAACCCCGATCATCAGGCCCTGCCGCACATGGTGGCACCAGATTGGGAAAAAAACTAAACCAATTTAACTACATCAGGATAGTATTAAAGCATACCTGCTGCATCCCCAAAATATTAGCAATATAAGGTGATCAAAACCCGGATCATCAGACATAGCCTGCACAAGGTGGCACCAAATTGGAAAATTTAAACTTACTAATTAGATAGACATAAAATCTAATGTAAATATCAAGCATAAGGTGGTTACAAGTCCAAACCATCAGGCCCAAACTGCACAAAGCGGTTGCAAAATCTATGAAACGTTTTAATATTAATTAGGAAATTCAGTCTTAAAACTAGAATAAAGACAAAACCTGTATAACAAAGTAATCAATATAAGGTGGTTCTAAATCCCGAACCATCAGGCCCAGCTACACAAAGTGGCAACTCTCAAAGAAGAAATAGGATAGAAGGAGAGGAGAGGAAAACAAAAGAAAATCTTTATGTTTCTTCTTTATTAAGTTTTCCTTTTTTTTTTTTTTTTTCCCCTTCTCCTTACCTCTATTCAATCAGCCAAATGGTACAAACATAAGCTTCAAAATTGTTATATGTTAAAAATACCTTCGTCTTTTGAACAAATTATCCAAATTACTAAATATTAAGTAACCCTGGATCAGCCGGAGCCAACTGTGACGCAACGACGCAGCCAGCCGACCCTTGCCGCCTTTTCCTCGCCCTGACAGAGTCAACACAACAAATAAGTAATCCTGTAAACATTGTGGTACTATTCCTATGAACAGGAAAATAAACAATCAAATCGCAGAATTTAAACACACGCACCCCTCCAGATCGCTCGTTCAATGAATCCCCATAGCGGGGAAACCATGTAGCGATGGAGTGGTGCGTAAAATAGCGTCCATATACGCACCATTCCGTCTAGTGGGTTATAGCTCTGTAACCCACTGGACAAAATTAATAAGTGTGCACAGCACACAGTTTAATCCCTCATTGCGTGCTTCGCACGCAATGGGGGTAAAAAGTCGTACATGCCCGAATGGGCGAACACGACTAAAATCTAAATATCATCATCATCATCATCAGTCGCGCCATGCACACTTCAACTGAAGAATGAATACGATTGAATTATTGCAGGAAGCCTGGGATGTAATGATGTGTGTGGAGTCCTTGATGGAAAGGATTGAGTGTTGGTGGAGATATCCTGCCACCAAGCCATACGTCACCAGTCAACTAGCGGCTCTCACTTCAGCGAGGAGGCTGGTGAACGATGTCTTGGTGGAGGAAACCCAAAAAACTTCTTCGGCTCCTTGTCGAGTGGGGTTTATTAAAACGAGCCTCGACTTACTGGATGGAGTGGAATACTTCCTACATCAAGTTCAAAACGATGAATGGTTGTATCCACCCCCCAGTAGCGCCAGGCGAGAAGAGGTGAACCTTCACATCGTCAAATTATTATTAAAACAAGTTTTGGAGAAGAAGGAACAGGCCAGGAAAGAGAAGGAATTTCAACGCCTGAATTTAAACTGGATGAAAATCCAGGATAAGTTCAGACGTATGGCACATCCCGACTGGCTACCCAATCCACCACCACCACTCCAGAAGAAGAAAAAATCTCACACCACCTTCCTAGGCTTCTTTACTCAATGTTGGAGGAAAAAGTAATCCTCCTCCAACGGCCCTTTTCAGGGCCACCCATTTTTCAAGAAAAGATTAATTTTCCAACGATTGCCATGTTCCATTTTTTTTTTCCGCTGGTACCCCAAGTGCCCCAAATGCTAAATTTCCGTTGGTACCCAGAGTGCCCCCCGCTATGTTAAATTCCCGCTGGTACCCAGAGTGCCCCCCGCCATGTTAAATTCCCGTTGGTACCCAGAGTACCCCCCGCCATGTTAAATTCCCGTTGGTACCCAGAGTGCCCCCCCGTACCCAGTTACCCCACCCCCTCTTACTACTAACATACCAGAACACAAATCAATCTCGAGTGGCCGTGACTGATAATCATGCGACAAAAATGTCAAATATAAATGAGTCAAACAATAACCTCAATCTATGTTAACCTCTGAAAATAAAAACACAAGACATATGTTTGTCTCTCAAAATACACAATGCAGATAAAATCTATTTTTGTTAGTTTGTTTTTTAATACTCAGTGGCAACTGATAACAAGGTACAAGGGAGATAACTGCTTTCTGCGCCAAAGGTAAAGAGTGGGTGGTGTCATTTATAACATAATACCGCCCTTAGTTCTGGAAATAAAAAATGCCAAGAACAAACATTTTGTGTGTGACACATATTTATCAATGTTAGCTGCTTGATTGTATTTAAGATACTTTGCACACGGGATCGTTTTTTGTCTATAAATAGACCTGACCTATATGAATTCATGTCCTTTTTTGAAGCATTGGGATGCTTTAAATTTCTTTAACTTTAACAGCTTGAATGGATGTCGTGGGCAGCATATGACGATATTCAGGTCTATGAAGAAACAATTACAATGCACATTTTTGCATATTGTAGTCTTTATAGGAAGCTCAGCTTCACTATGGGGTATCATGTGGACATGCGCTCTAGTTGTTGCCATAATTGGCAGTCCAGCTACTTCTACTTTACTGTGGGTGAGCTTTAACGTTTTTTTATTCATATTTTGTGACAAGGAATAAGTATAACTTTACTTTACATAATTCTGAGTGTGTCATGAGGTATTTTGAAATATCAGAACTGAGTAAACTATTTTAGGGTAATTTAGATGACTATGAAATAGGTTTCTTATCTGATTGGAGCGAGCGGTTAGTTTCGAAGGGGAAGAACTCTGTTGGATACTTCCAGGTGTTCACAAAGAGTGAATAGTACAAATCTATTGCTTAATCGCTGCAAACAATTCATTCTTTGTAAACGTCATTAAAGCAGTCACCACCTCTACAAAAAAAAATAAATAAATAAATAAATAAAAAAAAAAAAAAAAAAAAAGACAAAAGGTATGGTATGTTTTCAAATTTGTCTTTTTAATTACATTTGGCATTAAATCTTGTACTCTTTTTAGTTTATTTTCATTCCTTTTTGTGTTCAAATTCCTTTATTTTTGGTTCTTTGTTCCTAATTTCTTAATTTTTCTTTTTCATTTTAGTTCATTTTTAAATTTAGGCACACCATCTAAAGTATAGCAATTATCGTTACTAGTGATTATTATTATTATTATTATTATTATTATTATTATTATTATTATTATTATTATTATTGTTAAAATAGCTATTTAACAATGCTAATTAAAACTAATTCAAACGATGTGAGCAAGACGTTTTCGTTACAAAAAATGTACTTTTCATGACGTGTCCTGAAACATGTAGTGGAAGAATTGACTGGAAATGTTAAAAAGATTATGAATTCAACGCTGATGTTACCTCTCATCGGATTGAATTTTGCGAGCTGCAATGAACTTTTCGGTGACTTTTGCGCCCTCCCCCCCCCCCCCACCACCACCAAGCAGACTCGTGTGTGTACAGTATTGGCTGTTCTCCATAACTTGGAGGAATCTACAGGTACAACAACGTCAGTCTCACGTGACGTCATGGAAATGTTTTGCATAGGGGCAGCGTAAAAGGAGTTTTCTTTTTTCGATGAATAGCAAATATATTCGAAGTTTTGAGGTTGTTTTAGGAAAAAATTATATTTCGTCGACTTCTTTGATTTTATACTTTGAAATTTACATTCACTGCCAAAATACTCATACACAGGAAAGAACTATAAACCTGTAATAGAGAACCAGAAAGGCAGGTTTTTTAGTTGGACCTCGATGCGGATATTACGCGTTACCATACGAATCCGTTATTGATTTGTTAGATTTTAAATGAACATGTGTTTAAAATGCGCGATATCTTGAGGATGTGATTTGGTTTACACGTTTCCGGTATCAATGTTCTTTTTTTCCATGGGCACACAAGCTTCTTAAAGTAACTTATTTTATAGAATTAATTTTTCCAATACATTTCTAGCATTTTGAACATCATAATTTGTAGAAACATGAGATATGTGTAAAAATACATTATTAAATTATCGACCATGGACTTATTAATTATTGATTTGTCGATCATAAAGAGTTTTACATTTGATTTGCCTTATCAAAGGCAATTTACATTTGATTAGCCCTCATGAACGGCGATTTACATTTGAATTGCCCTTATGAAAGACGATTTACATTTTGCTTGCCTTTATGAAAGGCGATTATTTGTTCTTCATTCCTTGTACCATGCTTTATAATTCTTGACTGGCAGGCAGGTTTTTGACATTATTATTGTACGACGTCAATGTAGACTGCCCATTCTACCTGTTATAGTCATGATTGAAAAATTAAACTGCCTAAAGTTTCTTAAGTACACCTACATTTTGGAAAGGAAGGGCTTATTTATCTCTCTAGATAACTTTTACCCTTGCGTCGGAACATGTTCTACCGATAGACATTCACACTCTTTGTCATAATCATCTGACATTTATATATATGAATGTAGTCTGCACCATATACCTGTTATAGTAATGATTTAAAAAAAAACTGTCTAAAGTTTCTTTAGTACAAGTTCATTTTGGAAAGGAAGGGCTTTTTATCTCTCTAGATAACATTTGCCCGTACGCCGGCACATGTTCTACCGAAGGGCATTAATTCTCTTGGCCAGAATAATCTTACATTAATATATATATGAACTTTCATCCACCTCTCGTGTTTAGTGTGTTTTAATCCGAAATGGCCAGCATACTTCCTATCGTTTGTTTCATGTGGTTTACATTGACTGTTATGGGGTCACGTGAGTACATATATATCCACCATGGATGTTACATTTCATGCTCATTTTAGGTTTAGAAAGCAAAACCTTTATTCACAAACATCTGAAATTACGTTTGAATAGAATTGAATACAGCAGTGAATAATTGTTGTATAGATAGGAAAATATAAAATACATTAATTTTACAAAACACAATTCCTCTTTGAGAACTTTAGATACTTCATTTTTTGTGAACGTAGGTGAGATATATATTCAAATAATGAAGTGGTAGTTAGATATAATTTTTTTCTCATTTTTTTCATTTAATCTTATTCGGTTTTAAGACACAGAAGGCAAGGAAAACGCAACGATTCTTTGGGATAAAGACAGGTATCAGACATGATACGAATCTACATGATATTTTCTTTTTATTTTTGTATATGTATCAGATGTTGTAATTTAATCTTATGCTTCCATCAAGCAACTGGAAATGTAAGTCCAAATATTTTAGAAGATAATGTCGTTTTATTAGAATATGTAGATAAACATATACGGATTCTTTTTAAGAATTATATAACTCCATTATATTTTCAGACATACTTTCTTTTATGGCAAACAGGACATATAAAGGAACAAAATAAGTCTGGAAAACTTACATGTATTCTATGTTCGGTCTATACATGGCATTGTAAAAAAGCACTTAAAGTGGCACATAAAGATATATTCAAGTTCCTCAGTATTAACATTTCGAGTCACAACAGTGATCGTCGAAGCTTTTCTTACTACTGGCTAGTTTATGATTGCCAGAGGAAATTATTTTCTCCAGATATATTTCAACAAAAGTATCTTGATTTTTGGTTGCACTATGCTGCTGCCTGTCATATGGCCCTGTCTTTGGTGATCGCCTTTGACTCAGGTCCATGTGGGTGTGATAGTTATAAAACAGGGTGGACAGAACGTCAGTATTTTTTTATATATTTTATGACGAGTCGCTGAAGCTTTCAGATGTTGTCAGAGCTTTAAAATGCGACAGAGGCTGGCTCTCCAGTTGTGATGGGCATCTGCTTCTATATATCACAATGGCTTGCAACGCAATCTTCAATGTACCTGCATTCATGTATCACATCATATTGCATCCAATAGTTCTTTATTTAATACATTTGCTGGAGGGTGAGATCGTCTACTATGTTCTTTATCTTTGCCATATTTTGGGTAATGTTCATATTTATTACACTTTGATAACTGCTGATATCACTTGTCACTTGCCACAATCTGATATGTATCACCTCCTAGTAGAGCAATGTCATAGGCATAGTCCAGACCTCAACCTCATATTCAGAGACCTCCGAAGCCTGAGTGTGCACTTAAAAGTTATGGAGTTTCGTGAATACGGGGTCACGTTTGTAGGCTTTCATGCAAGGTGCCTTTGTTTCAATTAATGCAAGAAGCAAATGCAACTCTTGGCAAGTTGTTTTCTCTAGCACTAGATCTATAAAAATCCCCAAAAGAAACTGCGGTCATACGCATCAATATCTGGCCCTTGTCCTTTCTTTAACCAACTGGATAAGTCACACAAAAGCCAGATATAAAACTCTTCCCATCATACACGTCGCTGATGATCTGGACGATCTTGTCGGATGAACCGAAGGATGCACCGTAGAAAATACTTATGTACCATGTCAAAAGCTGCTTTGTCCTTCAGTGTTGATATCTACTGAAAGCTGGTTTCGAACGAATATTGCTGTTATTGATATAATAGCCGTTCCTTGAATGACTACCCATTTAGTTTCTTCTGAGCATCTTCTCTGTTTGTGGCCTGCATTTGTATAGGGCGTCTGTTCATAGGACTTGGGCTGGGGTTGAAGTAGCTTGATTCCTTCTGAGTTATTGCATTATGTATTGTTCCCTGTCATGAACAGATGAAGAAGAGATGCACATTTCCAATCTTTAGGTTAGGATATAAGTTTGGTCCGTTTATCTAACAAGGTTGATACCCAGATAACATATACTTCCAACTATTCGGTCGTCAGTCTACGAGGTGGACATTTCCGCCGCCAGGCTCCCTTACAAAAAAGTATTATTCCTTTGAAAAGGAAAGGACTGTGCCGCACATAATTTATTATGCTGCTACTGCATCATTCTGACAGACTTGAAAATCTATTCCACATATTTTCTTTTGGCCAAAAAAAATAATAAAAAAAATAAAAAAAATAAAATGATATTAATAAAAATAAATTTAATAATTTCTACCAGTATGACGTACAAAAGTGATGCTTCCAAAACTACGCGCGCAATTTATAATTTTTTCTCTAAACAACAAGTAAATCAGATGTAGATATAGCGATCTTTCTTATATCATATCCATTCCACAATATTATGAAAATACAGATATAATGACAGTTTAAAAATTTAATATTGGCACCACAGCCAAGTTAAAGACAGTACTCACAAATAACTTGTTGGACGATATAGTTTGACAAAACTGTTTAACTCAGAATGTATTCAACTGTAGATGGAGGTAACCGTGGTAAAAGAGGCTGTCCAGTGTTTAACCCAGTATGCCCATGTTCAACGTTTGAGAATGGCTGTTTCGTCTGCAAGTGCTTATCAGGTACTACACAAATGTTACTGACAGGAAACCCTTGAGACATTTGGTATTGACGGCAATAGATTTTCTGAAGATATTTAACCGTATAAAACTAATGTCTACAAAGTTGGAAGAATTCACAAAAGAATTTTGCCTTCTGTACTCAAAACGTTTAGGATATCAGAACAATATTTAGGACATTTTTTAAAGAGAGAATTTTCGTTTTCCAAGTTTCGAATTACAATAAATTGTGTTGTACATTAATGGGACAGTAGATGAATATTAGCAAAATGTGATAGAACTATATGGAAAACATTTGACCCTTTAATATGTCGTACATGGTTATAAACTTACTATTATAACATAGCTCTAAAATGAGCTACAGCAAAATTATGGCGTTAAAAGAAAGGAAAATGTACACATGACTGGGGTAAAATGTAAATGGGGGCGTATGCATTTGATTAAGCGGCCATAGGAGAAAAAATATTAACAGGACAAATATGCAGCACGTGCATCAAAAACAACGAATTGAATTAGTGTTTATCTTTAAACAGGTGCAAGATAGTACAATTTATGAGAAAAAACCCCGATGGATATTTGAATACCAGGATGATAGAAAACATAACAATTGTATTCAGTCGTCTGTTCGTCCGTTTGGTTGCAAAGATAATAAACTTATCTTGTGCATTATACAGGTCTTAGCTAGTCACCATTGTTTTCAAAGCTCCACCTACAGCATATTGGGTTTGTTCATTTCTTTTTTACTGCCCCAGAGCAAATAAGCATACCATTGCATCTAATTCTGCCTCAATCAAGGTAAATCAAAGTTGCAGCTCGGTCCAAACGAGTGAAGAGTTCATTCTTCTCGGTAACAACATATTGCAACATTTATAAATCTATCATTACAGAAAGATCAAAACTTTAAATAACCCATTTAAATTGTTTGTTTTGTTGTTGGTTTTAACGGCACTTTTAACACTTTATTGGGTATTACATGCCGTGGAAAAGGGAGCTAAGTGCCTTTCCCAATGACACACCAAGTCAGTCGACCCGGGCTGACCTGGGCGGGTATCGAACCCACTACACGTGGATTACGAGTTCGAAGCTCTAGCAACTTAACTAAGTCGGCTCCAAACCCATGAAAGGTAAAACGTTTCCATCGAACATACTTTGTCGAAATTTGATAAAATAAATAAACAGTCCTGTAAAAATATTCCAATAAAAGCTGCATTGCCGTGCAAAAGGACAACAAAATTGTATCACGATAAAACAACCAGACGAAAAGGTTACGGTGTCAGAAGCAATTGGGCGGAAATTGATTTGTTAAAGTTTCGCCTTCTTTTCCTTCAGAAAAAATCATCCTGGTTCAACCAAATTTGATATTTTATAAATTAACATTCTTATAATTTGATTCATTTTATTTTTATATTAAATTCTTTCGATAAAACTGTAACACTGTGGTTTATCAGGTTTTTAAATCGACTCGCATATCATAAAGAAGTTAGATTTTATGCTTGTTGCTAACAAGTCCAAATAATTTTGTGTCTCTCTCCCAGTTTCAAGTGGTGCGGCATCAGACAGTTTCAATGGGGCAGGTAAGAAGTCACATAATATAGATGACAAATCATGAATGTGTGTATGTATGTATGTATGTATGTATGTATGTATGTATGTATGTATGTATGTATGTATGTATGTATGTATGTATGTATGTATGTATGAATGTATGAAGATGAAATCATTCTTACCTAATTATCAATCACTTATACCTTTCCTAAAAATTAGTTTATATTAGGGGTGGAGGAAATTCGATCTTCCAAGTTCCGCCCGATTTTTCAACTGAAAAAAGTTTATTATTTAAAAAAATGTTCTCTTAATTAATTTAATAGCTTGCATTTTCATATTTATTTTTAAACTCTTTCGCTAAAACATGAACACTACAGCGTATCAGGTAAAATCGACATATGTGTCCTTAAGAAGTCCTGAAGTAGGTCGCAAAATGTTGATAATGACTGTGCTTTCATCTCTACCAAACCTATCATTACCTGATGGATTTTCTAACTAAGTTCAATATTCTACAGGTGCCCCTAATGTATTCGGTGGCTTCATACCTGGCGTTTTTCCTGGTGGTCAGAAATCTGGTAAATATGAAAGACTATTTCCTCATATTGATTGTCTACATGACAATTATGACGCACATTAGTTTCATGTATTTCAGTTGTAGTCAATCTTTTGACATTATATATATATATATATATATATATATATATATATATATATATATATTTATTTATATATATATATATATATATAAAATAGAAAACGACGAGGTTTTAAAAATAGTGTAAAAATATATAATAGTGTAGTACATTTTAATTTGGGCGTTGGTTATGCAATGTGCAAAATGCATATATTCTAACAACATCTTTAAACAATTTGTAGAATAATAACTAAATCAAAAAGTTTCATTCAAGCGGTTTCGCCTTTTTGCTGCCAATGACCCCCTCCCCCTCAAACCCGCCCAAAGAAAGAAACAAGCAAACAAACAAACAAGTTAAAAACCCCACAAAACAAGTAATTAAAAAAAACCCACCCAAACCCCCAACCCAATTTAATACTTTGTAAATAATTTTTTTTTTTTCATCATTTATTAAATTCTTTCTCTATAACTTGAACACTATTGCGTATTGGACTTTTAAATCGACTAATGTATCATAAGGAATAGATTTTACGCTTTCTGCTAAAAAAAGTCAAAGTTATTTTGTGTCTCTCTCCTAGCTTCAAGCGGTGCGGCATCAGACAGTTCATCTCGGGGAGGTAAGAAGTCTTATATTCTAGCTGACGCAACGCAAGTATGTATGTATGTATGTATGTATGTATGTATGTATGTATGTATGTATGTATGTATTTATGTATGTATGTATATATATATATATATATATATATATATATATATATATATATATATATATATATATATATATACTTAATTAACAATCACTTATACTTTCCTATAAAAGTACTTAGCATCAATGGCTAAGGAAATTCGGTCTTCGAAGTTCCATATTCTTTTTCTGTAAATGAAAATAATAAAGACACAAAAAAGTAACAAGCCAAGTTTATAATTGAAATATTTTCCCTTAATTTAATTAACAGATTGCAGTTTATCATTATTTCTAAACACCTTTTTATATACACATGTTTATTCACGACTAGTAACGCAAGAAAATCTGTCTTTGGGCAGAAATTTGCATTTTGAGATTTTGTGAATTTCGGAAATACCTTTATTTCTTGAAAAAATGTAGTCTATTTCACACGAAGATCACCAATCTTGACAGAAATACATTTGTTGGAATGCATAATAAAATAATAGAGATTCCTTGGACGACGCCATGTTGCCCGAAGCGACATTTTTATGACGTCGCGGCAGATCTGTATATATATATATATATATATATATATATATATATATATATATATATATATATATATATAGAGAGAGAGAGAGAGAGAGAGAGAGAGAGAGAGAGAGAGAGATGATATACATTGTTGAAGACCAATATACAGTTTTAATTTCATAGAAGAGTATATACGTGCTATTTAGATATGTTGTGTTGTTCGTGCTTAGAGTTCGAAGATGACCACGACATCAATAACTGGTTTGGTTTCTGTGAGTGGCTGATCAGGCCAATTTGTGCTCTGAACAGTCTGTGACACATTGGACAGGAGATGCCGCTGGGGGTTGCTTGATCAAGAAAAGATGTGCTGAAGTTCTGAGATTTACGCTGCTCGCGCTTCTGCACTGCCTCCGCAATTCTCCTCATTTCATTGTCTGTCGCTCCAGTATGGATGAGACTGCGCCAGGTGGAACGATCATGTGCGAGATCTTCCCAAGACTCAGGGTCAATGTTGAAGTGTTCCAAGGATGATTTGAGGAAGTCTTTGAAGCGTTTCTTTCCACATCCATGAAATATATTTCCCTCCTTTAGCTCACTGTAGAAGATTTTCTTTGGTAGTCGCTCGTCTGACATCCTGGTGACGTGATCTGCCCATGTCACATGTGATTTCATCAGCAGAGTGTGGATTACAGGAATGCCTGCCCGCGTGAGAACTTCAGTGTCTGGGACCTTGTCCTGCCATCTTAGCCCATGTCAGAATGGTTTACCTTCTTGGCATGGCGTCTGCACACCGTCCACGGTTCGCATGCATACAGTAGGGTCGGAAACACAATGGCTTTGTAGACATTCAGTTTAAATTACAGACTGAAGCCTCGGCGCTCCCACACATTTGCACGTAGTCTGCCGAAAGCCACATTTTTTTTGGTAATTCTGGCGTTGGTTTCATCATCAGTGTGGACTGAACGTGACTGTACTGACGAGGTAGGTGAACCTTCCCACTGCCTGGAAGGTTTGGTCATTCATTGTGATGGTAGGTTCTACATAAGGCTTTCTTGGTAAAGGCTGATGCATCACTTCTATCTGCTTGATACTCATTGTGAGACCAAAATTGTCACAAGCTAAAGATAAATGATGCATACTCTGTTGGATGTCAGACTCTGATTTGGCATTCACGGAACAGCCGTCAGCAAATATGAGATCACGAAAAGTCCATTCCTGTAACTTCGTTTCTCCCATAGTGTCCTCAGATTGAAGATCGTGCCATCAGTCTGATATCTGATGTCGATCCCAGTGTCAAGTCACGGAAGGCATCTATAAGCATGGTAGAAAACATCATACTCAAGAGAACTGGGGTCGATTTCAGGACTGGCAGGTTGCACAAATGATTCGTGTCCTTGCCTATGTCTGCTCGCTACCCCATGGCTTTGTTTTCTCGCCTTTAAGTTAAGAATAGTGCAAGTTCTTATTGCGAAAGCCGATGCTGGTTAAAGAAGCTGAAAATCACGACGCTTGTGCGTTGACGTTGAGGCCCTCACACCGGATGGTGTCTTAACATAGACGCAAAGCTAGTTGTAAAGCCTTCATGTGAGACTTTAACGGGAACCCCATGAAGGGCAGACTGATTAATGCCGCCATTATATGCCAGTGCAACTCTGTTTACACGAATTTAAAGCGCTGCCCATGTGGAGGTTAATAAAGTAAAAACCGGTGTAAGGGGTCGGTGATAGTGTCGTTATTTTTGCTGAGTATAGAACTACCAACTTTCTGAAAGTTTTGCGTTAAACTCAAGCGATAGTACGCAAGCGCATTTATTGCGGTAATTTCGCTGACTGACGTGATGCTGTCAGCCGTTAAGTGTACAACCTTTAAGGTGGCAGCAATGTCTGCACTTGATCTGCCCTTTCTAGTATTGCTCGCATCGTGACTGAGAGTTTTAGCATCTGGGGGGACATTAAACGGGGGTGATGGTCCCAAGGCGCTTGCAGCGCTGTTACTAAAGAAGCAAGGACCGGGTAGACTCATAGTGTGTTGTTCTTTTTACGCACTTTTCTTATATTTTAAATGTGCTAGTGCACTCCAGCATGTTAACTGGCGAATGTCGTTCGTCCAAAATGCGTATCGAGCAGTCTACACCAACGTGGGATTCTATAGGAAACATTACGCGACACACCATAGGACTCATCACCCACACAACTAGCTTGTAGCAGGGTGATGTTTTTTACTTCAACAATATTCTCAGTTGAATTTATTTGTTCGAGGTGGACATAAAGTAGCGGGGCGTTAATAAACGCTCGGGTATTGGGTGCCATGTGCCTGCCAGCTCCGTAAAATTCGCGTAAGTCTTTAGATCCAAAGATGGGGACGAGCGCCTCAACATAGAACTGATAGTTTGGGTCAGTGAGCGTGATGCTGACCCTCCGGGTAGCTGCGTTCTTCTTTGCAGTCAATCGAGAAATGGCATCCTGTGTTACGTTTTTGAGTGTATCGATGCTATAATATCCATCGGAAACGTCAACGTCTCGATATGCAAACAAACTCGAGCCATTCCACTTCTCCGCTGCGTGCTTATTGTAAAGGGAGTCCGGAGCACCGTCGTTGTGATTAATAACCAGAACACCATAGATCATAACCAGCAGCTTAGTTTCAGATTTACAAACCTCATCAGCAACAATGTACAATTGTAAAAATACTCGGCCTCGCCATCGTCATAAAGATCAGTGTGAAGCTTGATGAAAAATATTTGGTCTGCATTGACGATGCAGATATTTGGGGCGTCTACAAGAATCTTTGGCTGACCTAAAAAGAGCTGACTAACGCTGCTTATCGTGGTATACAAAACGCCAACACTGCCGCTATACGTGTCAGTGATGACAATGCACTACCCAGTCCGATGCGTCTATCGCTGCCGTGTTTGTGAACCGCTTCTTCTTGCCACTCGGCTTCGAGTTGCTAAATGATCAGATGCCATACTAACAGTCCGACCTTTCAGACCACCTCACATTCGAGCTGACGTTTGACGACTACGGCAGGATAATCCAGAGCACTAATAAGGAGGCGAGTCTCACCATCAGCGGTATTTCTCTGTTGTTCAACGCAGAACTCACACGCATGATCAGGCAACAGTACATGAATAAAGTGACTATTTTGTAAACCCGAGTGCTGCGCCGTCACAGGACGGAGGGGATATCAACCTAAACACGCCGGCAAAAACCATGAAGGCGATAGTGTTACTCTTCGAGAATGCTGCAAAGAGTGATGCGTTTGGGCGTGATACGGAAAATTTCTTTAACCCACGTATTAACAAGGTGTCGGTGACGATCGAGGGCATCCCAAACCAGATCTATGCCCAGGGGAAGTTCAGATACCAGCAGCTGGACGAATCCTAAAATAATGGCGAATTAGTCTATCCAGGACAGGGATCTGAAGGCGATTGATGTTGGTGTCTTTTACCAAAACCGGTTTGCCCCTGTCCCCGATATAAAGTCAACGGAAGACCACATGCTCCACGAGTCAGGAAGTCGTATCGAAAGCGCTACAAATAGAAAAGATGGCCCAGGCGGCAGTTATGTTAAACATGTACATGTTTACCACATCATGGGCGCACAGCTCTACACACAAAATAGCTAATTCCTAAGGTCATATGCTTGCCAGCACAAGTTCGACGCTGAACGAAGGTGCAATGCCATCTTTGATAACTTACAGCCGCACTGCGCCAAGATCGTCGGTCGTGGTAGTTGCGGCAAGAGAGTGTTTACCTACGAACTGCGCAAATCTGCATTTAAAGTACACTTTAATTGTATCATCATTATCTGCTCTGCTATACACCTAAGCATGGCATACGACAGGCCGTGAGCCTGCGGGGGAGAAAAAAGAGGCAGTATTTCTGGTTAATATTGGGGTTATAATCTGGATGATCTGCTTTGTGCAGTCGCTAAAATGTTCGAGGGAGCCACCGCGCTTTTTCTACTCGACTATTGCTTTTTTTCTTTCTGGCATCTGGCACAAGTAAATTGCCCGTACTAAGCGCGCCTATGTCAGCCGCCATGCCGGCATTAGCATGTGGGTTATAACACAAAAGTACAACGTAGCTGCCTCGTGGATAGCCCTCTTCTACTGCAGAGGCCTATGAGGTTCTCAGGAAGGAGTATTTTAGCAAGCTGCTTCTGCGCATAGACCCACCAGAGTCCTACGAATTTGTCGTCACCGCTCCACATGGTTGTTAGCTCGTGAAATGCAGGTAATGTAGTGGCTTCATACTTTTTACGCCACCAAGCACGCTATAACACTTGGGACCCTAACCTAACAAAGGATGCTAAGCTTGAGGCAATATGCTACATCCTGCAAGGTTACTGGAAGCGCATGGCAGCGGTAAAAAAGCGGGCAAAAGCGGCCAAAGTCTAACAAGATGTTGGCAGGGCGTGGCGCGAAAAGCAGGCCATGTGGCAGGTTTACCAGCCGCCACCGCGTAAACTCCCCCGACAAATGTACAAGTATGAGCTGACCGTGTTTGATGAAACGGCACTCGCACTTGTATGGTAGTCGTTTCAGCTATTACTGTATTTTCTGGTTTCTGGTTGCACTCCAAACAGATCAACGTCACATTGTCCTTCAAGTCTCCCTGGGTGTTGTCCAGGAGGTCTACACTGAACTGCTGAGAGTCTATTCGTTCTTAGACCCAGAGCATTTAGATGTTGTAGACGGCACAGAGGTTATTTTCTTGCTGCTTGAGGCGGATTAGGTTGTCGACCTTGAGTGTGCAAGCACAGTGGAAACTAGTGCCAGCGCGGAAATGTTCTTGGTATTTATATGCGACAAGCTTTTGCTTTATAGCCTTGCGAATGTCCTGCTCGATAGGCGCCCGCTAAACCCTGGCCCCTTCATCCCGTGGCGCAGCGACACGTTTGAGTTGAGACAGGTATTCTACGCGGGACACAACTAAATATGAGAGGTTGAACCATTGGGGCACTCGTCAATACTTCATATCTTACGCGGGTTTTTGATGGTATGCCCCTAGATACTGTGCACAATAATTCCATAGCGTAAACGCCGGTCTGCGCTCAGCAGGGACAACAAAGCACGTTTGGCGGCTACTACAAAGAACCCATTTATGATGTCATTTAGAACAAGCTCCCGCAGCACGCTTCGTGTCCCTGGAATGTAAACAAAGATATTTTGGCACGGCTGTCCAGTGGGTGCTACATGATTGGGATCGGCGTGTCTTGAAAGTGCATTTTGTGTCGTTCGAATAAGAGTTTCTTAACCCTGTCTTGCATCGCTGTGCGGGATGCCACCTATCCGCAGGCTTCCATCGCTCCGGGAAGAGCCTTGTAAATTTCCTGGTACTGGCCAGCATCAGATTTTAGACGCATTTTCTTTTTAAGGGTTTATAAGAGCCTCGTCCTTGGTACAGTAGTGTTCCTCAACATCTTTGTAGTATTCAACATGCTGGCGTAGCCATTAATGTGGCAACTCTCCGGCTGAGGGCCGTTGTTGACCTTGGTCATCACAGCAGACAACTTGAACAATTCGAGAAAGGTCACGAGAATGTATGAGGAGACTGTCCAAATCTCGTTCCATATAATAATCAGCGGAATGTACGTTTGGCCCATATGTTCTGGCGTCCAGTCTTTTTGTCATTCCAGCGAAAGAAGCTTTGGCAGGTTTGTTTGCGGATATCTCTACCGTACAAAGGCCGCACCTGCTTCGCAATCTCTTTAGCTAGTAAGTGGGTCGGGGTAAGAACGAGTAGATTGCGGTCACAAGAGACAGCGATTGCTCTTGTCGACTTGACAGAGCCTCCTCCGCCGTTGATATATGAAAGGCGGTGCGTTGCTAGCTGATCGTCGGTCTGGAAGCCGTTGAGTCTGGCACTTGTTGCATTGCGATTCCCGCAGTCCAGTACTTGGGCTTGAGTATGTAGGCTGCACTGTCATTGGGGGTTAGGAGCTTCTCAATCTTAATGAGCCACTGTCAACAGGAGCAACAAGCCCTACAGTTTTCACACTGAATGCCGGCGTAGCAGTAGCAGACGGCAGGTTCGGCCTTTGCATAGGCTTGAACACCGTCTAGTCGGATCATGTACTCCGGTTTGGTGTAAATAGAGTCCTTCTCTACCCGCACTGTCTCAGTAGAAAACCTTTGCAGCATGCTCATAAGGTTAATTCCCACGTATCCAAGCATAGAAACATGGAGGTGGTGGGGCGCTTTGTCCTAGCAACCAAAGAGTAGTACAGCCAGCCAATTTCCTCCTCAGGCAGCCAGACTTTGATCTGTTTCTTGAAGTAAACGATGGTCTTTTCCACCACAAGGTGCTTAAGCACGCTCGTCTCAACCATAAATTACAGCAGAGCGATGGGGGCTCAACCACGGTTGTTGCGGGCATCTTCAGGTCTGTTAAAGTGGCGGCCAAAACAGGCAGAAATAAATGGGTGAAAGTCGGGGGCAAAGGTCCAAGAGAGCAGTTGTGCAAATCCCGTGAGGTCTTGAGTAAGCACACTACATGGCTAACCAAGCCGTTCAAAGTACAGCAAACACACCCTCATACCTAAGCAGCTACAGGGGTAGCAGGCGGTGATGTCAAGGCTCACGACCTGACACAGCTTGTGTGTGTCCTTCAGCAAAGCCGCTGGTGTGGGCTTTCATTTGTTTCGCTCTTGAGCAACGCTAGAACTGGCAGAGGCCACGCTAAAGACTTTGGTCATCAGCTGCGGAACGAGAATCTGCGTATTTGCTGCGTGTCTTGATAATATGCAGGCGCTTCTACCGAGTTCTGAACCATCGACCGTCCGCCAGCACAAACCGCTCAACAAGCTCGGGGTCTAGTTTGTTGTCTCCGCCGCCAAGAACCCATACTGCCTTTGGCTTGCCTTTCATAATCTGTTGAAAAGCGTCTCAGACGTCGCCCTCGTAGTACTCAATGCTACGCACCCAGGCAAAGTGGAGGTTTCTTGGCCAGGCGTGACCGTTGTGAACAGCGAGCTATATTGACCGATATTCGACACGATACTTGCCACTGTTATAAATGTCACCGCAGGCGATGTCCTTCAGGACAATTGTACGCTTGAGAATATTTTTTTGATCGTCTACGTCGTTGATGGTTGCATTTGTCTCGTGGACTCGCCTTTCCTATTCCGTACCTTTTTGGCAGCGGGCCCCTGTAAGACCTTGACCTCTAAGGGGTTTTTCAAAGTGTTCTACTGCGCAATGCAGTTCAGGTCACCGTCTCTCAAAGGGGCTCTCGAATGGCGTTGAGGCCGTACACTATTGCAATCTCCCGGTAATTATTTTCATAGTAAGACTCGTCAATACCAGTTTCGTATCATGCGAAATCTCAGCTACCCTTTCGCCCATGCGGTGTTTTGTGTTCACAGGGTGAGTCTTGTCAGTTACATTCCTCTCCCCCTCTTCATGCTTCTTATTGTAGTAGATACATTTAATGCGAATGAAAAACTCCTTGTCTGTCGAAAGGACCGCATGAAGGATGGCAGAGCGTGTGTCAGTCATTTGACGATTTAAGATCAGGTGATCGCCTCGAACTTGGTACCGCGGCATAATGTCAAAGTTACCAAGTATGAGCGGGTCGTCCTCTTTGATGCAAAACGTGCTAAGGGCGTACGCTGCGTCGTCGACTTTAAACTCTTCCTTGGCGTCGCGAAGATGACGATACCAATCAAGGTCTAAGTTTTGGAAATAGGCACAGGATGCGGCGCTACTTTGGCAGGTGTAAAGGGAACTACGTGTCCCTCGATTTCAATAGCGCCCAGGCGGCCAACTTCTTAATGCAGTGTCTGCTTTGCCAGCAATGCTTTCTAAAGCCGAGCAAACTCTGTCTGTTTGCGGTCGAGTTTCTCCTGGAGCTGCTGCATTGTTGTGCAGCTCCTGTGACAAGGCGTTCGAACCCTCATCAATGCTTTAAATTCGTCGCGCAATACACGTGCTTGTTGTGCATCTGTTATTATGAACGGGTACATCTTAGCGGATAAACTTTCTTAAAATTTTTAAATAATAATGGCAGCTAGCCACAGAAATTCTCCGTGCAGCCGAGCGTTTTGTTCTTTTCTAAGGTGGGCACGTAAAGTCTTCGAACCACAAGCCCTCAATACCCTCTTCCCCCTGTACAAGGAAATGTTCCATCTCCCCTGCGAAGTCGCTGTGCATGTACTTTACACTATTCGTTCATACAGCTCTTTCCACACCTCTCAGTACTTTCCACGCGCAAGTGTTTTTGTCCCAACGCATGCTAATAGGTATATATACGCTCTATATACCAGTGAAGATAGTGGGCCGGTTCTAAGCGCTCTCCTGAGATAAAGCACCTTTTTTGAATATATATATTTTTTATATTTTTTTCGCGTTGGTAGTCGCCGCGGGACGTATTGAGAAAAAAACAACAAACAAACAAACAAACAAACAAAAAAAAACCGCGGTTGCTTGCTTTTGAGTCGTTTTGGGGTGTCTGAAATGGCGGTTGGAGGCTCGCCGTCGGCCTCCCAGTAAGTTATTCCAATCACCCTTCCTGCTTATCTGCATATGCTTCCATCGACCAAATTCACAGAGTACCACTAGACTCTTCTGCTGGCGAATTCTTATCGAAACATTGGATACGTGTCGCTGCACACCTCTGACATAACTCGATTTTTTCTATCATAGAATGCGAGATGCCTGTCCATAGTTCATATCCGTACAGAAGATAAGGTAGAATAATTCTCTTGCAGATTTTAAGACTTGCTAAGAGATTCATTCCGTCGTCTCTGATACCAAAATAAAAGGAGTTTAACAGATGTTTGTCCTTAACGCATCCTTCTTCTATAGCATGGTTTGGTTTTAAGATGTGTGTAGATACGCTGACATACTTCTTACTTTTGGATGCGGGAATCGTCGATTTATTTAATAGAAAAGCGGGGAACACGGCCGATATTTGTTAGCGAATAAAACAGTGCAACTCTTCTCTGCGTTATATCAATGTCTTCACTTTTTGGCGTAGTTAGAAACTTTATCAAGCAAATGCTGCTTTAAATGATGTGAATTAGTCATTACAGTTGTGTCGTCCTCTAATAAGACGCAAAGCAAATAAAGATCAGCAATTCTTATACCACGCAACGTTTGATTAAATTTAGTGACCATATCATCTATCATTGCGAGCGCACCTAGCAGGACCGCACGTCCCGATCTATGCTATGCTTAATAACGAAACGTTTACACTGTTTTGTTGCAAACAAAGTAGAACATGTCAAGCTCTCGAACGAGCCTTTCATGATGCACCATGTCTTTCCTTGGATTCCAAGTTTCTACAAGTTGTAAAATAACCAGTGTCAGACTGTATTGAATGCTTTAGCGTTATCTAGAAACGTAACGTAGACAAAGATATATCTTTCCATATAATAGCTTATCGCTTCCTTGATACAGAAAGCTACAGTTATACTACCACAGTTGTTTCTAAAATCCTGTAGGTTTCTGGAAAGAAATTGGCTCAGAACAACTAACAAGTCTAAAGTATGTGCTTTTTTTCTAGGACTTTCTGAAACACTGGAACTATATTAAGATCCCGATATATATTGCAATTTTGTTGTTTCTCCCAATTTTAAATAGAGGATATTTTCTTTTCCTTAGTTAATATTGGATATATTTCATCGTGTGGTACAAAAAATATGGTATTTTCACGAGTGGCGAAGCGGTATTTACGAAGACAAAAACCAAAAACAAGTTCTTATTATTATGTACCAAGCTTAGAAGATTAAATTTACTCTTCAGCACCCACCGCTAAACCCTTTTTCGTAACATCATCTGACTTTCAACTGTATTCATAGGCTAATCATAAAAAATATATCAGCGATTTGAGAGAGCGGTAAGCTTGTGATGACCTAATCTGTTGGAATAAATGACAATTTTGACATTTTAAAATTATTTTACCATATCTGACTGTAAAACAAGTCCTATTCAGCAAATGCACCACCACCGCATTATTAAAGTCATTATCAAGCCAGTACAGGGGCTATAGCTTTAGAGACGCGAACGGCGTCCAGTTAAATTTCTTCGGCAAAAAATAATTTCCATGCCTGAATGGTAATACAGTTTCCATTTATTTTTTGTAGCTCACAAAGTACTCGTGTTTCTTGCCGTAAGTGTACCTTCTGTAGACACACACAATCAAGCGCCGCATGGCATTCTGGGAAATCGTGTATTTTGACATGTGAAAAAATAATATAAGGATATATTTTTCAGACGTGAAAATGTAGAAATGAAAAATTATGAAAATTATTTCGCCAATAATTTTCGATATTTCACACTTATAATAAAAAGGTATAGTACTACGCCTTGTTTAATGTGGCTAGGGTACTTCTTGGTCTCGTACACTTTTGCAAATATATTTTCAAGTAATCATACACTGCTCGAAAAGTCCGCCAAAAATTAGTGCTCTGCAACTACCCGGTCGTGACCATAGACCTTATCTTTCTTGAGAGATCTAACCGTAGACCAATTTTTTCTTTTGTAGGGATTTTATCAACAAATTTGTCAAAGTGGGAATAGTTTTCTAACTGTATTTTGTAACCTCATATAAGTCCATCTGGCAATTCTCTCATCAAACGAATAAATAGAATCAAGTAAGTGACAACCTATATTATTGATTTACCCAAAATTCTCGAAAAGAGTCAAGGTCGCGTACAGTTTTACCGTTCGCTTCGATTTCGGAAGTGTAATGTTGCTTGGATCTTTGATTGAGTGCCAACACTTATAGAACATGCAAATATCAAGTTGTGCAGACTTTTCAAGCTCGCAGAATCGCTCGCTATCGTACATTTCTTTAGCGTTTAATAATTCGTTTGAAAACAATTTCTTCTGTTTCTTATAATTTGCGTATGACAGGTATTCCCAGACTCGTGGTCTACAATTCGAAATTTATTCTATACGCTTCTACCGCATTTCCGTGCCAAACCTTTTTATGTTTAATAGCTTCCAAAACGGGTTAGCACACGGGGAAAAAATCTGTTTAGGCAGAAACTTAGAAGCCAGGTGGTGTAATTTATTATATATTTCATAATGAAATATTGAAATATATCAGCGAGAGAAAAATCATATCGCCACACTGTCGATACCACTTGTATCGCCACAGTGGCGATATCACTTTTGGAACTACTTTCTTTTTCCATTTAGAAAGTATATCTGCCCTAATGCACGTTTTTCAGACCTGTATTTCTATTTGTAGGCCTATTTCATTTTTTTTCTCTCTCTGTCTCTCTCTCTCACCCTTGTTCTGTCTCTCTCTCTCTCTCTCCATCAGGATGAATAGATCTTAAAATGTGTCAAGACTGTTGACCCTCTATTATACATTTACGTAATCAATGAGAAGGCGCCATGAAGAATGCCTAAAAATGAACTCCAAACAACAAAAAAGTAGGTTTGAAGTATTAACTTTTTTATAATTAGTTTTCTACATGAATCATGCAAATTGTCAGCGACTGAACTTACATGACCTGTTGCTATTCGATATTCTGTCTCCCATACAGTATTGTATACCTCTATCACGCAAAGATAAACGGTACATATTTTTAAAAAAAACTCTTGATTACATATAGTAATAAAATTGTTTAAGTAGCGATTTTAACGATCATTATAATCATAATCATGTCTGAAAACGATGGAGAAATCAGGCATTGATTAGTGTCGATTGCAAACCGAAAATAAATGACAATCGAAATTTGGGTGCATCGTATGTTACTGAAATAGACGGCAAACTTGACAAAATACAAAATTCACGTTTTAATGCAGAATTAAACAAACGTTGCAACCAAAATCCTTACAAGTAAACTCACAATCATTAAAATCTGTTGTTTAATGATGTTACGCTCTGAAGTCTGTTGGAGCGTTCTGTCATGTTTCTGCAGTAATGTATACACTGTATCAATCCGCGCAAAAAATATGTTAACGAAAATAAATATCTCTTCATTTTCGTATGAAGATATTCATTAATTTGACAAAATACACAATTTGAAGCATTATATGTACAATCTAAATTTTAAAAAGTCTCTGTCCTAAAATTATTCTAAAATTTCGTAGTAATACAGCTGTTAATTGTAATGACAAAGAAAGGAAAGAGAAACAAATCCATGCAAATCGAAGGTTTTTGCCTTAAAATATATAATAAAAAGAAAATTTACGTTCATTTTAGTATGTAGAAGGAAATATTTCACTCGTGACAATACAATGTTTCCATTTCACTCGTGAAATATTTCCTTATATCTATTCAAAAAGCGTAGATATCCTCTATATGTTTATCATATACTGAATAATAACATAAATATCGACATTGTTTACTCGCTCCACCGTGTCTAGTAGCGTTAAAAAAAGTAGGTGCGCGTCGCTTTCTTACACATACTTATCTATTCTGTCGATGTTTGATTTCTCCTCCAATTTACGGATTTGATTATATGTAATTTATCCTTCGTTGTTGTATGTACAACTGGCCTGACTAACTCTATTTTTACAGGATGATGATCTGAAATATTCAAAGGATGATCATCTATGATATCGGCCTTAACCACTAAGTCGACCATACGTTTTTGCAATAGTATATGGTCTATCAGAGATTTCGATTTACCATCAGCTGAGAAAAAAATAAATTCCGGACCAGTACATATGGATTGACTGTTAAAAGACACCAAATAATTTTCACACAAACCTCTTCTAGAACAGCACCTCTAGCATTTGTCATTAAGCCCTTGGTTTTGGAGTCAAATAATGAACTTAACTGGACGCTGAAATCTCCCGCGATTATAGGAATTTCCTGTTTTACATGTCAGGTTGATCTTACAATTCTCCTACTGTTTCAGCGTCACTTGCAGCTGGGAAATTAGTTGATGACAAAAAGGCTCCCAAAACAAAATATCTGCATTTATTGTTCCATTTTACTCCTCTCCTATTAACTATGTCGTTACCAGTGCTCAACAAAGGAGTAACACAAAACGACGTTCTGTAAAGGATTGCTATTCCCCCGAACCCAGTGTGTCTCAGTCTCTCTTCAAAGTGTGCATTAACCTACTTCTGAAACAATGAGAAAGATTTAAGTAAGGGATGTATGGTGTCTAGGAAGTTAAGCTGTTCGGGCATAAGCCAGCGCTCAGGGAGTACTGCAATTTAAACTTTGTTTAATAACGAGTGTACGTAAGGTGAAGCGTACATTACCCCTTGTCAATTCCATTTAATTAAATGAAATAAATGGTCAGACATTTTACGGGATAAGGAAACAATTAGCATTTAAACGAAAGCAAAGCTTGTTAGTTGTTGAACCATAGTCTCTGAATATAATTTGCTGTTCGTTTCTCTAAATTCAGTGACAACACATATTTTTTTTATCAGTATACTTCTCATACCATTCTCTTGCCCATACAAAATCTGGCCAAAAATCTTTCTTTAAAACATTTTCAAAATCTGGATAATTTATAGTGACCAAAACAGTAAAAGTGTCTTTTACTCCTCTTACATGCCAATATAAAAAAATATGAATGTACAGTAATTTTCCTCCCTTTATTTTAGCGTGTTTTCTGATACACGTTCTCCTCTCCTCTCTGTCTACTGGTATCATTGACATTAGTACTCGACGCTCGAACGAATAACACGCTGTTTCCTGAGGCCCGTAGTTTCTGATGATTGTGATTAAATCGATCTTTTTATTCTAGTAACCTCTGCCTCTGTCCTAGTAGTCGATGTTGAGGTTGATGATAGCTTATCACTGCTGCCGTTGCTTTTCTCGTGTTTGTAAGTTGAGTAAAGATGATCACTGCTGTAACCTCCATTATCTTCAATTCCGATAGATTCCTCATTCGAAACATGTCTGGTGAACAGGTGCATCGCATATCCTTGTTTCGAGCCGTGGGACTACAGCTGATAGTTTTTTAATTTTTTTATTTTTTATAGAGGATAAATACTTAGTTTCTTCGACAGATGCTTCCTCTGTTGTTAACATCCGAATCCACATTTTTTTAAATATCCTTTGATCCTTCATTTAGATGTTTATCAGCTTAATCAGGTGTCATTAAGAAGTCTTAATATCTACCAAACATATCATTACCTGATGGATTTTCTAACTAAGTTCAATATTCTACAGGTGCCCCTAGTGTATTCGGTGGCTTCATACCTGGCGTGTATCCTGGTGTTCAACAATCTGGTAAATGTGAAAGATTATTTCCTCATATTGATTGTATACGTGACAATTATGGCGCACAATACACGTTAGATTCATGTATTTCAGTCGTAAGGAATCTCTTGACATTATACAAAAAGCCCGAAGAAACGACGAGATTTTAAAAAGTGTCAGAGATTTGTCGATATTTTCTTTAATAGAAATGTTGTATTACACTTTTAATTTAGAAATAGGTTATAAAATGTGTACAATGCAGAGATTCCAACATCTTTACATCTTTTGAATTTGTCAAATAATAACCAATCAGACATTTTCATTTAAGTGTCTTCGCTTTTTTCCTTCGAATGAAAAACCCAGCCCAGTGTGATACTTTATAAATGAACATACTAATAATGTAATTGTTTTTATTTTTATATTCATTTATAACTTCTTTTGCTTCAACTGGAATACTACTGCGTATTAGGCTTTTAAATCGACTCTTATATCAAAAAGAAGTTACATTTTATGCTTTCTGCTAAAAAAGTCAAAGTTATTTTGTGTCTCTCTCCTAGCTTCAAGCGGTGTGGCATCAGACAGTTTGTCTGTGGGAGGTAAGAAGTCTCTTATTCTGGAAGACGAAACGCATGTATGTATACATGCATGTAGATGACATAATTCATACGTAATTACCAGCCACTTACACTTTTCCAATAAAAGTGTTTGACATTAGGTGAGGAAGAAATTTGATCTTTCAAGTTCCAGCTTCTGTTTCTTTATATGAAAAACATGTAAAATAAAATAAACAAGCTTATAATTGATACAGTTTTCCTTAATTTAATTAATAGCTAGTAGTTTCATATTTATTTCTAAACTCTTTCGGAAATTTAATACGACTTTTTGTCTCGGTTATATTTATAAAACATTCCAGAATTTGTTATAGTTTCTGCTAAATTCCGTGTCAGTTTCGCAATTTTAGTATTATATTCAGTTTCGGTCTAAAAAAGACAAATAAGACTGTGTGTTGTCAGTAGTTGTGGTTGTTGTTCAGTAGGTATGGTCAGTAAGAATGTGTGTTCGATTCAATGTTGAATTCCCTTAGATTCCCAGAGTAGCTCACAATGTTAAATTCCCAAAGGGCTGCAGAGTATCATTCTAATGTCAGATTCTCTTAGGGCCTCAGACTGCTCCCCAAAAAATTGACATTTTAGAGGTCACAATTCAAGATGATAGGAGAGTTGAGATTCTCGTAGGGCCCTAGAGTGCCCTTTGGGCCCCAAAGTATCCCCGATAACTACCAATTAATCGTTTCATGGTTTTACATGTAGTTTATTATGTTCTGCCATTGAAAAGATTAAATTCACCACTAATTCCTCTTTCTGTATTGCTACTAGGAATTTGTTTTATTATTATTTTGTTTTTAATTTTTTAAAACTTTTCTTGAATCTCTCAATTTTTTTGGCTTGCCTGGTTCTCTCTCATTCTTGGTTTGGTTTCAACTTTTATGTGCTACGCATTTCATCTTATCTATTTGTAGGTGTACTTAGCGTCAACACTATCAATTGACCACCAATAAATCCTCTTGTGACAATATAGATGCAAGTGGTTGTCCTAAATGTTGTAGCTACATAGATTGTAGGTCCTCATAACATGCACAGCTCGATTGGATTGGTTTTACATTTAGATTTTATTGATAAGGCATTAATGTTTGTTGTCTGATCATACGAAACTTTAAACAGTCTATATTCGTAATGCTCAGTGACTAAAAGTAACATTCATCGCTAGACTCTAGTGTCAAGTTTGGGACCAATGAAAATGAATTTCCTATATATCCAGGCTTTCAATAAATCAATATACAGTTCGCGGTAAAATACACAAGCATTAACTTTTCTTAAAAGATTGCCGTGTTTAAATCTGAAACGATTGCATTCCGGATCGAACATATTAATCGAAGTATACTACCAGGGGTGTTACTGAAGAAGGTTTGTGGAGAATATGTGTACTTTCTTAAGTTAAAAATGTTTGTCATGATCATGTTCTCAGAGAAACAGTCTGAATATTTGAAAATAGTACTTGTTTTTTTCGGATGGCTGCATTTTGTAATAAGACATAGGTTTATTGAAAACACTGCTCGATGGAGAGAAATCACGCAAATCATTGAGCATACATTCGAAGGAAAACAAGGTAAAAACTATTCAGTGCAAAGTACACTAATGCTGGAGTAGACTAGGGCAAACAGTGCATCACGATAATATTGAGAGGTCATACAATTTCAAGCTGGTCTTGTTTTATTTAGTTTTCAAATATGTTATATTTCTAGTGCTACCATTCTGAAAACGGCTTATCTAACAAATAGACAAAAAACAAAACAATAAAAACCCATTTTATCAATGGGTGAATATACCTTAGCATTCTGTTGATGTAGCTCCTTGATGGAAATTTTGTTGAAAACACTATCATTTGTTAATCATGCCGAGGCATTTAACAAGACCTTCGGGACAATATTAAAAAGAGGCACTGAGACAGTGAGCTTCGCATTGGGAGCATTCTTTTCCGGCGGAAACACGCCATAGTCGACAAGTTTTAAGTGACCAGTGACGTGAAACCTGTCTCCACCAATCGGCATGTTACCTATCATAACAGTTCACGCCTACACTTCCAGAAAACGTGCGATTTTATCCAATTGAAGTGTTTGAATCACTAAAACCTGTTTTGCAAGCCGTGCATAGATACATTGTCGTTTTTGATAATTATCATAAAAGCTGTCCTCGTGGAAAGGCGGCAATTATGTACTGACCAAAGCTAAAGTAAAAACAGGACTTGCTGCTGATTCTTTTCGGAAAGAAGTGGAGTACATCCAATCGTGAAGCTGTAAATGGAAGCAATAGAACGCTACCTCTAGTCCAATAACATAAACAGATATTCTTGACTGTAACATTGTCACAGCAAAACTTAAATATATACCTTTGTGTCCGCATGAATTTATCTCATGCTAATAAGATTATTTAATAACTAAAAAAATGTAGAAGACGAGACGCTTGAGGTTTTAGAGTTGAATAAATTATATTAATTTTGTGACATGAACATTGTGACATGTGCGTAAAATACCCATGTCACAGTTTATACAGTGTATATTTAATTAAAATACCCATGTCACAGTTTATAAATGTATATTTAATTAAAATACCCATGTCACAGTTTATACAGTGTATATTTTTTATTAAAATACCCATGTCACAGTTTATACGGTGTATATTTAATTAAAATGGAGCATAAAGAAAAGTTTTTCATTGCAAATGATAGTTTAAAAAGAAGATTTTGAAAAATAGCATTTTGTTTGAACTGAATGTATCAAATTCAGCTTTACTTGACTATATACATTGTTTCTTTTACCTTTAGTATCCGAATATAGATTTAGCATGTGTTACTAAGAGTAATTTATATATAAAATGAGTAGGATTCGTATGAATTATTACCACTGTCGTTTTTCTTTTCAAATGGAACTAGTTTTATTCGGATGCATAGGACTTCAAAAGACAGATACAATAAATAGACAGGGTAGTAGACATGTATGTAGATAGGCAAGTGTTAGATAAGTAGATACACAGAAGGATCGATCAATCGATGGATAGATCAGTAGATAGATTGATGGACAGATACATACATATATACATACATACATACATACATACATACATACATACATACATACATACATACATACATACATACATACATACATGCATACATACATACATACATGCATGCATACTTGTATTAAGGTGTTGTACTCCAGTAGTTTAAATATTATACTTTTAAAATCAAAACCTTTTTCATCCATTTATAGAAATGTTTGAAACAATCCATTTGTTCTTAAGAAATGATTTCCGGTATTTTTCATAATAAAGTGAGTAGATTGCATATCTCATTTGCTGGGTCTTAATCAAAGCAAAGAGACACAAAAGGTATGTTACCTGCAGTTCAATAACGGTTGTTATTACATGATTCCTGTGAAAGACGCTTTTGTCACTGGCTGACCCGATGTCATGTGATTTGCGATCATTCATGCCATTGCACTGTCACGTCAGTCGATATAAGGTTTACTGGTTCCTAAAACTTCGTATACACTTAAAACAAAAATCAATAGTTGTATTGTTATCAATTTTAGAAATACACTAAAGTCTATATTTGTTTTATTGCGCTCCAGTTTAAGAGCAAACATGAAAGTCTAGTTGTAGGATAGATGTTTTAACATGGAACAGTCTTTGAGGGATTATGTACATTTTAGTTGCAATGTTGTTGCTAATGAACGTTAAACTGAAGATTGAAGGCTCTAAATCTACCACTAGGAAATTCTAATGATTAGAATTACCTCAAACCCAGCTTAACCATATCAGGTATATTAAATTGACCGCTAAAATATTTTATATCACTAAAACTACTTCTGATTGCTTTATACCAGCAAAATCAGCCAATTTAATTGGTACCTAAAACTTTAAAACTGTTTCGAAGAAATGATTTATAATGAAATTTGATCGAAATAAAGCAGCTACTAATGTTTATTCTCTTTAAGGATCTCAGACCATGGATCCAACAATTCAAATAACGACGAATACCATATTGATAAGCGCAGGGACGAACTCAGCCACTGATACCACTACGCTGGCCTTAGAATCCACTACAACGACACCTACAACTCCAATTACAACACCCTCCACAACTCCACTGACAACACAAGAATCGCACACCATATCGACGGCAAATCCATGTAACATGATAAAAAACATTTTGAAATATTTATTTTTTCTTATAAGCTCTCGACCTAGATAATAATTGTTTAGTTAATTCTACACAACAGAGGCATACGATTGAAGTATCCGTTGATTACCGTATTGTTTGAATAGCCTTTACATGTATGTCACCCTAGAACTATCTATATTTTAATTTGTATTACATAACAAGGTCATGCTACTGAAAACTGACTGATGACAGCATTTCACATTTGAGCATTTAGAAATATTGGACGACTTTACACCCACCCTTATGTTGTACTTTGGTATAGCTTATATTTTGCATGGATATTATTTAATCATCCCTTGAACAATGTTACCCGGTACATTGCTATAAAGGTTTCATTTTGCTGATTCTATATAACGATTGAAAACAGTTTAAGACTCTTTGTTAATGCCAGTCTGTCACTTTTGAGCATTTTGATATATTGATAGTTTTCTCACCAAACCTCTTGCCAGCGGCGCAATAACTAATATTTGACATTGGTACTATTTAGTCATCATTGGTACAGTATTTTTCATTAAGTATACGTGGTTTGGCTGATTCGACAACATAAGGCCATACATTTGAAGAATCTGTCTGACAACAGTTGAGTATTTGGAGATATTGAAAGTTTCCTCGCTCATGCCGCAATTTCCTCTCCAGCTATAGCTAATATTTGGAATGGGTATCTCTGTATCATCCATTGCACTATGTCGCCGAAAACCGTTGAACCTTATTGCTGATTCTACGGTACAAGGCATACGATTCGACTTTTTATTTTGACAATCTGTCACAATTAGGCATTTTGACATATTTGCTTCTTTTCTCACACCTCCTTCCTTCTTCTTAAGCAACAGGTTTGTTTGTCATTGATATATTTTCTTCATCCTTTTTCGCAAGTCGTCTGTAACCTATATATTATTTTATTGCTGATTCTACATTGTAAAGCTTTCTGCAACGGCCCTAAAATTATTGGACTTACGGTAAAATAGCAGAAATATGAAAATACGATCATTGCGGTCAGATCCAGATATTGGCTTGTCAGGGTTTGGTCTGCGTCCCAATTTTCATAATTAGACTAAGTAGAGTTGGTTAGGGATCCAGACTTACTTTACAGAGACTACCTTAGATGCTTTAATTTTCCCGTGTTTTTCATGCAAAACACCTGTGTAATCAAGCTAGTCAGTTAGATTTGAGCAGTTAGCGATATTAATAGCATTTTCACCCGCCTCTTTTCCTCTGATGTTATAGCTTATATTTGGCATGAGTATATTTAAGTTGTTATTTGTAATTTGTCAACAGTAATATAAACAGTTTATTTTTGTATTGATGCTACATGGGGATAGAATACTATTGACGAATCTGTCCCATGACAGTCTTTCACATTTGAGGATTTTAAGAAATTGTCAATTATATCAACCAGATCCCTTTACTTCTTTGTAATTACCAATATTTAACATGGGTATTGTTTCGGAAAACATTTAAGCTTGCAATATAAGGTGACAAGAGTGCAATATTTAGTCCTTCCAGATATAAAACAAATTCCGAATGACCAGTCAATAGAAGCAACATAATATCGTGGATCTTCAGTATTTAGACTTGATCACCCCTCTACACGAATCGATTTTTGCTAGAAACTTGACCTTGCCTGATGATAAGAGAGATACTAGGTCATGCGTGAATATACAAGGGCAGTGGTTACTGACTTTACGTGTCAAGGACGATATCAATCCATATAAGCGTTTCTGACTTGTGGCATTTATGATTTTATTTCCAAGAACGTAACGTAACCAAGATTTTTAAATGACTTTGACCTTGCTTGAGGGTTTGAGGGTAAGGTAAGTGTGCATTGATATAAAAGGGCAGAGCTTCCTAATCTACATTTAAGTATGATAGTTATCCTTACATGTTTAACACTTATGACCAAACAGAATAAAGAACGTTAATAAGACATTTATTCAAGAGTTTAAAATGTTATTGACATTATTTGAGGGTTAAAAGGAGGATAAGAGTGCACGAATATGAAATGTCAGTGGTAGGGCACTCAACACTCAAAATGCGATATTTAATACCCCTACCAGGATTTAGGACTTTGGAAAAAAAGAAGAACAGTCAACCATAATCTTACTCATGACATTTGTTATGACCTTGACCTTGCATGAGGGTCGATGGACGGTAGGAATGCAAGAATATGAAGAAATAATTTCTAGCTCACTTTATAGTCCAAGTTCAATAGTTATCCCTTAAAGCGGAGTTTGACTACTGATCAAATAGAAAACAAAAATAAACAGAAAACAAAACAAAACAAAACATTATTTCAAACTTTCATTATTGACACATACGAAGATAGTAAAACCTATGTATTAGCTATGCTAGAGCAGGCAAGACAATATTTTTTAAGTCAATAGGGTTTGTTGCCTAGAGTCTTATTCAAGTCAATATATTTTAATTTGAAAACTTTATTTCAGGTGATTACTAAATAGAACCAAGTAATAATAAGCCGCTCTTTGTGTAAATTAAACAGTGGATAAAATAAAAGCTAATATTTCAAAATTATCAATAGTGACGAAGTATAGAAGACATTAAATTATAAGGGAAGTATTGTTTTTTCCGCAATATGAGTATAATTACCTGCTTCAGTCTTTTCAGTAAAGCTGATAACATACGTTAACGAATAAAAAATAATAGATCATGCTGGCATCATCTGTATGCGTCCACGGCTAATATGATTTCTTTACATAGACAAGTCATCTACTCCGCCAAGACTTTCCCTTGGTCATAATATTCTTAAGACGGCTACATTCTCGTCTTGATTTGTTCAGAAGGGTAATAATAAAACATTTTTGTCTGCACAGGTTGTGGACCTTTAACTCTTGGCTGTGTCGGATCTGCCTCTTGCAAAATTAATGATAATTCTTGCTTAGAATGCAACTGCTCTTCAAGTAAGTAACTTTATGTCTGTCTTGTTAAAGTGTTATCTTTGATGTTTATATAATATTATAAATATTTTAGGAAATTATAAATGTTTCTTCACTTTAATATTTGCTTAAATCTTAATGATATCAGGAAAAACATGTTTAACTAGTGTCCTTGAATTAGGTTGTTTTGATCAATATGTTTTCTCAATTTGAAGGTCAAGGTTGATTTTTGTTTACAAGTAAAAATTCCATTAAGATGACTCATGTTCTAGAACATTCTGTCATGTGACCAATCTTTATATATGCCATGTTTGGTGGACATTTGTTCAGTTTTGACATTACCATCAGTCTTGTAAAGAGCTATTACAGTTGTGAAAATTCATTCCAAATTCTAAGAGAGGAATTATTTTAAATATTCATTGGATTATAACAGTGCTCATAAACTTTTGGATTTTGGATTTTTAATTGATGATTTTGGAATTTAAGTGAACTTATTCAGATATTTTGGAATACTTCATTTTGACATCAGCACATCAAAGATTACTAGTACATCAGGACTTTGGAGACCATTAGCACATCATAACATTCAAGGACACAGCCGTGAATTCGGAACATTCTATATTTAGGACTTGTGATTAGAACAATCATTCTTATTGGATTATTAGGATTTCAAAACACATTACTGTAAGTGACTTTTTGATTTTTCATTTTAATTATCTAGTAATAAATTGCTTGTTGATTTTTACTTGATTTGTTGGTTTCACTTTCTTTCTGTTACATTTTTCTTAGACCATAGAGTCGTAACAGAAATTGGGGGCTCGTCGTCGTCCGGGATCTGAATTTCTTTAAAGCATATTAGAGATATTAAATTTATCTTTGAAATTCATATTGATTTTGTCTCGGAGAATTTTTTTTTGTCTTTGGCAAAGATTTTTAATAGAGAATTTTTTTTGTGTGAAACCAACAAGCATTTACAATGGCATCTAATGTTCACAATTTCATTTAAAAACCTACCCAGGAGGGGTTAGAGTGCATGAGAAAGGATGAGTTGCTCGAGCTTGCCAGAAAATACAGTCTATCTGAGGCAAAATTATCATTGACAAAACAGGAGATAAAGATTATTTTGATTCAGTATTTAGTAGGAAAGGGAATTTTTGAAAATAGTGCTTTAAGTTCGAAGAGAAAGCCTGTATCTGGTTCTGACAGGAAATTAAGGGAATTAGAGTTAAAGAACCAGATGGATTTAGAGTTAGCAAAGCTTCAGATTCAGAGACAGAGAGAAAAAGAAGAGAGGCAGATGGAGAGAGAGAAAGAAGAGAGGCAGATACAGATGGAGAGAGAGAAAGAAGAGAGGCAGATACAAATGCAGAAAGAAGAGAGGCAAATGCAGATGGAGAGGGAGAGAGAGAAAGAGGAGAGACAGATGCAGATGCAAAGAGAAGAAAGGGAAATGCAATTTAAGTTAAGAGAATTAGAACTGGCAAGCAGAGCACACTCCACTCCTTTAAACACAAGTTCAGGTTTTGATGTTACTAGGTATATTAGGTTAGTACCCCCTTTTCAGGAAAAAGAAGTAGATAAATACTTTCTTCATTTCGAGAAAATAGCTGAAAACTTGAAATGGCCCAGAGAGCATTGGACTTTGTTATTACAAAGTGTACTTATTGGCAAAGCTCGTGAAGTCTACATTTCACTGTCAGTACAACAAAGCACTGATTATGATGTGGTTAAGGAGTACATCTTGAAAGCTTATGAGTTGGTACCAGAGGCATATCGACAAAGGTTTAGGAATTGTAGAAAAGAAACTAGACAAACTCATGTCGAATTTGCAAGGGATAAAGAACAACTATTTGATAGGTGGTACTCAGCCAAGAAAGTTGATCAAGCTTATGATAACCTCAGACAGCTCGTATTAATTGAAGAGTTCAAGAGGTGCATCCATAGTGATGTTAAAACCTATCTTGATGAGCAGAATGTGGAAACTTTGGAAAATGCTGCTCGTATGGCTGATGATTATTCCTTGACTCACAAAATTTCATTTGGCAATAAGTCGTCCTCTCAGCAGTTTTCTGGTAAAAAACCATTTCAATCTCATTCGAGTACTTTCAAATTTCACAACAGCACAACTGTTAGGAATCAAACATCTGATAAGACTGATCAGAAATCCTTATCTCTTCCTACGTGCACTTATTGTAAAACGAAAGGGCACGTTATTTCTGATTGCTTCAAGTTGAAAAATAAGCAACAGAGAAAAGACAGAGCTTTTCCAAATGCTCTTATTTCTACGAGGTCAAGGTCACGGTCTTGTATTGAAAGCAATACATTTGTTGGGTCAAACAAACCCCAGTCTGATTCTATTTTGGAGGCTTATGAACCATTCATGTCAGAAGGTTCTATATCACTTATTGGTTATTCTGCCAAACCTATCCCAATTAAAATATTAAGGGACACTGGAGCTTCTCAGAGTCTTTTATTATCAGGTACTTTGCCTTTGTCTGAGGAGTCTTCTTCAAGTGAAAGTGTTCTTGTTCAGGGAGTAGAGTGCGGCTTTGTAAATGTTCCTCTCCATTGTGTAAATTTGGCATCAGACTTAGTTTCTGGACCTGTGACTGTTGGGGCAGTGACTTCTTTACCCATAGAGGGTGTTCATTTATTACTAGGCAATGACCTAGCTGGAGATAAGGTTGTGGTTAATCCACTTGTAACTGACAAGCCTTGTTTGGATAAGAAAGTTGATCCTGTCGAAACTGAAATCCCTGATTTGTAACCTGCTTGTGCAGTTACTAGAGCTATGGCAAAAAGAGCTCTTGAGAGTGATGTTGATCAGGATATTATTCCTTTAGCTGACACATGTATTGGTCAGTTTTTTGATGAGGTCACCTTCTTCTCAGGTATTGATCAATCAAATGGTATTGATCACAGTGATCCTCTTTTGGCAACTCATTCTCTTTGTTCTAATCAGGATGACAAACGACAATCCCTTGTCGTTGAACAGGAGCAAGATCCCGAGATATCTTGTTTGTTTCAGAGGGCTATTAGTGAAACTGAATCCACACAAGTTCCAGTGTGTTACTTTGTGAAAAATGGGGTCCTTATGAGGAAATGGAGACCACCTGATGTACCCGCTGGTGACGAGTGGTCAGTGAGCTATCAAATTGTTGTTCCTAAGTCATATCGACAGGAAATTCTTAATTTAGCCCATGAAACTCCTTTGGCTGGTCATTTAGGAGTCCGTAAGACTTATCACAAGATCTTGAATCATTTTTATTGGCCGAAACTCAAAAGTGATGTTTCTAAATACTGCAGATCTTGTCACACTTGTCAAATGGTAGGAAAACCCAATCAGAAGATACATAAGGCTCATCTGCAACCTATTCCTGCATTTGATGAACCATTTAGTAGAATAATAGTAGACTGTGTTGGTCCTTTATCTAAAACCAAGTCATGCAACCAATACTTGTTGACCATCATGTGTACATCTACAAGATTTCCAGAAGCAATTCCTCTGAGAAATATAAAAACTAAAACTATTGTGAAAGCTTTGGTGAAGTTTTTTACACTTGTTGGCCTTCCCAAATCTGTCCAGTCGGATCTAGGGTCAAATTTTATGTCTGGAATTTTCCAAGAAGTTATGCATGAATTAGGCATCCAGCAGTTTATATCTTCTGCCTATCACCCTGAAAGTCAAGGTGCTTTGGAAAGATTTCATCAAACTTTGAAGAATATGATTCGATCCTATTGCTTTGATACAGAAAAGGATTGGGATGAGGGTGTTCATTTGTCGTTGTTTGCTGTTAAGGAATCAGTTCAAGAGTCGTTGGGTTTTAGTCCCTTTGAACTAGTTTTTGGTCATACTGTCCGTGGACCATTGAAATTATTGAAAAAGAAACTTCTTTCAAATGAAGATTCAAAGATTAATCTTCTTGATTATGTCTCTGATTTCAAATACAAGTTGTCAAAGGCCTGTGAAGTAGCAAGAACTAATCTTCACACTACCCAGTCAAAAATGAAATTAAGGTATGACAGAAATTCACAGGAAAGGAGTTTTAAACCTGGTGACAAAGTTCTGGCTCTCTTTCCCATACCTCAAAATCCTCTTCAGGCTAAATTTTATGGTCCTTATACCGTTGAAAAGAAAGTAAATGACTTAAATTATATCATTAACACTCCTGGGAGACGGAAACAGAAACAACTTTGTCATATAAATATGTTAAAGGAATATTTTGACAGAGATAGCCCAGCTAATTATTCTGTTAATTTAGTTGTACCTGTCCCACACAGTGAAGATATCAACGATGGAATACAATCAGACTATAGTGACTCTGGTATAATCAATCTTCGGAATTCAGAAATCTTGAACAACCTAGACCAGAAACTTTCACATCTACAACAACAGGAAAGAAATGAACTAAAACAGCTATTACATGACTATGAGCACTTGTTTCCTGATGTTCCAACACGAACAAGTAAAATTTATCATGACGTTGACATTGTAGATTCTGCGCTTGTGAAACAGCATCCTTATAGGATGAATCCTCTCAAACAGAACTATCTGAAGAAAGAAATTCAGTATCTACTGGAGAATGATTTCATAGAACCAAGTAAAAGTAACTGGAGTTCACCATGTATTCTTGTTCCCAAGCCAGATAATACATTCCGTATGTGTACTGACTATAGAAAAGTCAACAGTGTCACCAAAACTGATTCATTTCCAATCCCAAGAATGGACGATTGCATTGATAAAATTGGGAATGCGGAATATGTCACCAAGTTTGACCTTTTAAAAGGATTCTGGCAAATTCCATTGACGGAAAGGGCAAAAGAAATTTCAGCATTTGTAACTCCAGATGGACTTTATCAATATAAAGTCATGCCGTTTGGAATGAAAAATTCACCTGCAACATTTCAACGTCTGATGAACATGATAACATTTGGTCTTGATAATTGTGACGCTTATATCGATGACGTCATTATCTACAACAACACCTGGGAAGATCATTTGGAAACCATTCGAAAATTCTTCGATCGACTCAGTGATGCGAATCTGACAATTAATTTGAGCAAAAGTGAGTTTTGCCATGCTTGTGTCACATTTTTAGGACATATTGTGGGACAAGGTCAAGTTAAACCTATAGAAGCTAAGGTCAAAGCTATCTCTGAATTTCAAGTTCCAATTTGTAAAAGGCAACTGATGCGATTTCTAGGTATGGCTGGATATTATCGGAAATTTTGTTCCAATTTTTCCAAAATTGCTGAACCTTTGACAAGTTTATTGAGTAAGAAAACCAAATTTCATTGGTCTGACAAGTGTCAGGAATCTTTTGACAAGTTAAAGGCCATGCTTAAGAATGCACCAGTTCTTTCTGCACCAAATTTCAGCCAATCATTTAAATTATCTGTTGATGCAAGTGATGTAGGGGTTGGTGGAGTATTGATTCAGGAAGACAAAAGTGGTGTTGATCACCCTGTGTGTTATTTTTCTAAAAAACTAAACAAGCACCAGAAAAATTATTCTACAATTGAGAAGGAATGTTTGGCTTTGATATTGGCTTTACAGCATTTTGAAGTGTATGTCACCTCAGCTCTTTCTCCAATTATTGTGTACAGTGATCACAATCCCCTTACTTTCATCAACAAAATGAAAGATAAAAATCGGAGATTGTTGAGATGGAGTTTGATATTGCAGGAATATAACATTGACATCAAACACATCAGGGGAAAAGACAATGTGATTGCAGATGCACTCTCACGTGCCTAGAAATGTAATATTGCTTGATGTAATTAGGTCCAGTATCATAAAACATGTTCTTATGTAATTTTGGTTATTATAGTATTAGATGTATATTCAAAAGAAAGCTTTATTACATAAATCTTTCTTTTTCTTTATGAAGGGAGGTGTTATGTATGATGTTTATATAATATTATAAATATTTTAGGAAATTATAAATGTTTCTTCACTTTAATATTTGCTTAAATTTTAATGTTATCAGGAAAAACATGTTTAACTAGTGTCCTTGAATTAGGTTGTTTTGATCAATATGTTTTCTCAATTTGAAGGTCAAGGTTGATTTTTGTTTACAAGTAAAAATTCCATTAAGATGACTCATGTTCTAGAACATTCTGTCATGTGACCAATCTTTATATATGCCATGTTTGGTGGACATTTGTTCAGTTTTGACATTACCATCAGTCTTGTAAAGAACTATTACAGTTGTGAAAATTCATTCCAAATTCTAAGAGAGGAATTATTTTAAATATTCATTGGATTATAACAGTGCTCATAAACTTTTGGATTTTGGATTTTTAATTGATGATTTTGGAATTTAAGTGAACTTATTCAGATATTTTGGAATACTTCATTTTGACATCAGCACATCAAAGATTACTAGTACATCAGGACTTTGGAGACCATTAGCACATCATAACATTCAAGGACACAGCCGTGAATTCGGAACATTCTATATTTAGGACTTGTGATTAGAACAATCATTCTTATTGGATTATTAGGATTTCAAAACACATTACTGTAAGTGACTTTTTGATTTTTCATTTTAATTATCTAGTAATAAATTGCTTGTTGATTTTTACTTGATTTGTTGGTTTCACTTTCTTTCTGTTACATTTTTCTTAGACCATAGAGTTGTAACAAAAGGTATGCTGTTACATCTGTCAATGACACGAGACATCTTGGGAATGAATCAGAATGTGTGTAATTTAGACGATACTGAGGACGGGCTCATTTGGTTTTGTTGCACTGGAAATTGTTTCAATGAAGTTTCAACAGTACCAAAATTAGTGACTGTACCCTTTAATAGTGTCTACTCATCACGAATGATAGCTTGAAAAATATGACTTGCCCGTAACACTTATTAAAAAGAAAGGAATAAGAGTTTACTTTTTGAACTTTCAGTACGATCGTAGATAATACAGGTAATTGGAGTAGAGTGTACACAACTTAGCAATTTTTCAACTTGTTTACATTATAATCTTAAACTTTTTTCCCCTCTTCCAAAATAATATTGAAGATAAAGATTTTCGGTCTATGTCAGGCGTGTATTCCTTTCTTCTAAAAATCATATCCATAGCAAACCATTTTTATGAATTTTCAAACGCAAATACCAAAACTGGTTTCTTCTAATACATGTTGATTCTCGGCTACCATTATATCTAAAGAAATGAGCAATAGTTTATCAAGAGCAGGTGTTCTAAAATAATAAAAAATGTGATAGGATAGCTTAAGAGATGTTGCTCTGTATCATATGGACATTTTTATTATGTTATCATCCAACTTTGGTGATGTTATCAGTTATTTTCTAATGTACAGTCAGTTGAATTGTACGTGGTTTCAAAATGAAAATACGGTGTTTATTATAATACTTGTTTGAAAATTGTAAAGCTTCTTTACTACTGATAATTACTATTCGACACGATATATTCTGACATCATATATAATCAAATTATTTAAATATTTATGTTCTTGACTTGCTGTTTTGTCAAGTTTTAACTTTCAACAGCTACACATTGAATTTGCATAATGTTTCATGCTGCTATTAAACACCATTATCGGTAAAGGTCAGATAATCACATAAAGTACTCTGACCTGTGGTCACAATTTGTACAACATACCGGAAGTACCAAACTGTAATTCTCAATATTTTAGAAGATGGTTTCTAAAATAATTTTTGTTTAGATTTATCTTTGACTTTCTTAACCTTTGCAACTTAAAATATGAGATCATGCGTCAAATGTCCTAATTAGGAGACAACGTTTGTGCAGTATTTACTCAGATGCGACCTTATTGGATTTAGAATGAAGGTCGCTCATTGTCTGAAAATAATTACCCCCCACCCCACCAAATCATTAACATAATTTATCAAAAAGAAGCCTATGTATGGGTAAATTGTACGCATTAGTAAAGGCTTGTACCTAAAACCATCTTTGTTATATCGCTGTCAGCGCACAGGTACTTGTGGATATAAACGGGGAGATCTCAACGGCTGGACGCATACAAAGAAACTTTTTTCAAAATCGAGGCGCGCAGCACGTCATTTTCATCGTTTTAAACGTTTCCTCTTGGATAGATCATTTATAAAATGTAAGCGTGATTTGCCGATTTGACCACACAAGTATAGTGATTTTGCTCAATGGGAACAATGGGAATTTAATTACTTGTCTGTGACGATATTCAGACTCTCAAAACTGTTGATTTGTTCTTATTTATCTTAGATCTTTGAAGAAGGGATGTGGGGGGGGGGGCTTGTGATTTGTTTTGAAAAATATTTCCCGCCCCCAAATAGCTTGAGAACAAATATTTAGTTTAAAAAACCCCCAAAACACCCCCTCCCAACCACCCCCCCCAAAAAAAAACAACAACAACACCCCACCCCCACAAATAAAACAAGCAAAGAAACAAACAAGCAAATTAAAACGATTTTCTTTTGGTTAAAGAAAAAAAAAACGGTTGGAAAGAGAATCACACCCAAGAAATGTAATGGTTAATCTCTTGTTTCGTTCAAAAGTGTAATAATCCCAGACACGTGTAAAGGTTCGAAGGTCGGGGCTGTGGATTCACCTCTTTACAAAATCTACAAACAAATATCACTATATTAATAAATAGCTATGAGAGAGAGAGAGAGAGAGAGAGAGAGAGAGAGAGAGAGAGAGAGAGAGAGAGAGAGAGAGAGAGAGAGAGAGAGAGAGAGAAAGAAAGAAAGAAAGAGAGAGAGAGCATGTGCTGTGTTTTTCAATGGTGCAATATGAAAATATATTTATATTAATTCCCAATACCAATAACAATTGCAGAGATTTTACTGATCAAATTAAATGGGAAGAAAGAAAGAGATAAAGTATAAATTATTTTCTGGTACAAGGTCGTAGAAACTTTATATGATATTTTTACATGATATGCTGATCATAATTTTGTCTAGAAACAACTTGCTCTACTGAATCACATTGATGTAAATCACACGCTTCTTCAAAAACGTTTCGCCTTCAAAGCGCTTAAAAGCGTTGTGTTTTTCTACTAAATAACTGATGTTTAAAGCTTTTTTAAAATGTGATATCTGAGGATTGGAATTACAATAATTGCACTTATAAATGTAATACTTGGTGTGCAATAAGATAAAACTGAAGACATTATATGCCTCTTGTCTATTGTATATATCAAACAATACCTTTTCTTTAGATAAATTACAATTTTGTATATGAGTATATTTATTAGCAATCAGTGACACAAAGTCTGCCCAAAACCTCTGAACTATGTTGCATTCCCCAAAAAGATGACATATGGATTCAGAAAACTGCCCACAAAAAAAGCAGGTATTACTAATTTTAAATAAATATTATTTATTTGTGGAGACTTTGTTAATCTGAATGTAAGATAATTTTTTATTACCAATCGTCATCTTCTATTTGACCAAATTCTCTGTACCACTTGCCTCATGAGGTATGAATTGCCCCATTTTTGATAAATAGTTTGTAAATACTTTTGCAACCCTTTTTGTCCGCTACCATGTAAAGTAATTTAGAGCTGATACACATATACGGGAGTTTTTCTGTTTGTCTAATATCAACTTTTGTCTGATATTCAAGTATTGCTCTTATTAAGCCTTTGTATACTAGACTATTTGTTTGAATTGAAAAAAAGAAGCTCAAACTGATTCTTATGAAATCACTGTTCACTAGCCTCTACTAAGTCGTTAATTCTTCTAATTCTATGTTCAAACCAATTCTTTTAAAAAATAACAGATTTACCACATATTCTGATATTGTAATTGTGCCATATGGACTATCTAAAAAGTCAGCAGGTGTATCAACTGAAAAGGTATTTTCAAAATTCATCCATGCGTAAAAATCAAAAAGTATTAAGTAAACTAATTTTTTTCTTCAGACAAGTCTACCCCAAACAATTGGAAATTAGTAATATTTTGGCATGATGCCTCAAAAATGTGTTTCAATTTTGTAGATGTAGTTGTAAGTCGTCTAATCCATGTTCTCTTACAAATGCAGATACATATATTTATTCTCAAACCTACCAAATCGTAATCATTATTAACTACTTTTCCTCTGATTTTATCAACTGAATTATTCCATGTAAATTTATAAATTATATTGTTAATTTTGATAAGAATTTTCTTTGATGGCGATGGTAAGAATAGAAGTAGATGGATTATTTTAGATAATGCTAAACTGTTTACAACTATGATTCTACCAAATGGTCTAAGACATCTTTTTGACCACTGATTTAATAACTTTTAATTTCTTAAATTTTACTTTCATAATTTGTTTCTACCATTATTTCAAGCTTAGTTGAAACCTTTGCACCTACTTATGCAAAATCACTGTCTCCCTAATTTATTTGATAACTCTGATATAATCTATCCTCACTTTTAACTTTACTTCCAAACCAGATAACCTTAGTTTTTTATTAATATGGATTCTAAGTTCAGACAATTTAGAAATAGTAAAATAAAAGATCAAGAGCGGACTTTAAGGACTTACTATTTCCATACAGATTAACAAAGGTATCATCTGCATATTGAGAGATCAAATATTCTCGATGATTAATTTGTATCACTTTAACATTTGGACCACCTCTTAACATGTGTGCCAGTATCTCTTCACAAAGGAAAAATATAAGGGGTCTCCTTGCCTACAAACTCTTTTGTATGCAAAATCAAGAAGAGATGTAGCTATTTACTGTAACACATGATTTTATATTATTATAAAAAGTTGATATCCAGTTTATAATAGAATCTCCGAAATTGAAAAGAGATAAGGCGTTCTTAATGTAGGACCAAGCAAAAGAATCAAAGGCCTTCTCATATTCGCACAATATGAATAACCCGGAATTTTGTGTTTTCAGTGTAAAACATTAATTCATAAAGGTTCTAATGTTTTCATATCTACCTTTAATAAAATCAGTATGATCCTTGTTTATAAGGCGAGGTAAGATGCTTTCACTCTAATCGCTATACTAGCATATGCTACTTTATATCAAACGTTTAGTAATGTTATTTGGTCTCCAGTTCTTAAGATAATACTTTGGTTTGTCGCCTTTCGGTATACAAGTAATTATTCCCTATTTCTGTGATGTTGATGAAAGTTCTCTATATTATAACCACAGTTTATGGATATGACAAGAAAATGACACAAATCTTTAAAAAAAACAACAACAAAAAAACAAAACAAAACAAAACATTAAAAAGCTTTGTAGTATAACCATCTAAAACTGGACTTTAAATGTCTGCCATCTATTTCAAACAACTTAATGCTTCTGCACAAGATATAGGATTTTCCAAAGATTGTTTCTGCAAGTTATCTAGTTTTGGAACATCCACATTCATAGTATTAAAACGTTCATTTAAATTGATGGAATCTACTTTCCTGTATGTATATATATGCTCAAAATATTCCATAGTTTCTGGTAAAATTTCATTTTGAGTTGATGTCTCTAACTCGTTATCCCTTATTAACATACGCATCATTTTCTTATCTCAAGGGTACAGACATACTTTATAACCTTTTCTTCTGTATCAACCCATTTTGCTCTTGAACGGATCTCTTGTATTCCATCAGCTCTTCCTTTTCCTGCTCAGTTCTAGAGAATTTTCTAAAGTGTCACAATCTTTTTCTAATTCCTTAATTTTCTCTAATAACTGTGCTTCCTTTTAAATCTTCTCTTTGTTCTTCTATGTGGCATAAGAAATAGCTTTACCCCTTATTTTTTAGTAATAATGTTTCACAAAATAACTGATCATATATCACAAATGGTATTTGACATTCATCATGTGAATTCTCAAGTTGTTCTACAACATCATTTACAGTGTGTTTAACTAGTTGTATATATTCTGCATATTTAATAAAAAATTATTAGACTTCCAAAAACCTTTTCCTTTTAGTAATTTTTGGAATTCAAATTTAATAATCACCATAGAGTGATCTGTTCTGTACCCAGGTTCGATCTAAGCTTCCTTTACATCCAACAATAGATGTTCTGATATAAAAAGGGCAAGTTTTCTCCAAGTAAATCTGTGAGTATCCATATTTAATTCCCTCCAGATATCAATCAGATCAAATTCGTGACATAGATTGATAACTTTATCTCTTGCCTTGGGATTATTGATATTAAAATAATTATAAGTATCTACAGTCGGGTTCATGGTAAGATTAATATCACCTGCTAAAATAATATTATCGTTATGCACATTAGTAATATATATATAAAAGTCATTTTGAGATCCTGTATACTAATATCTATACCGAGCTTATTACCCTGATTATCACCTTTATTGCTATGTACTTTGAATTCAGAATTTCTATTTAGTAAAATAGCAACACTCCTAGAATTTTGATTGCGGATGAAGCATCTGACTGATGCTAGTTCTAACTGTGTAGATATTCTGTTGAACAAGATAAAGGAAAGTTGTAAATCAGTACTAGATAACTGTGTAGTTTCAAAAGTTACCATGTACACAAATTTGTATATAAATTTCAAATACGTAAAGAGAACAGAAAGCAGAAAGCCAGTATTATAGAAGAATCTAAATGGCATACCAATCCTACCAATTTACATATTGCCAATGTCTTCTGCCTAAAATATGAAAATCAAAGCAATTAAATCATGCTGGCTTATTATTAATGTCCATTAGTTCATAATGGCTAACAAGTCAAGGCACAGCATTGCGAGAAAAAAAAAAAAATGGACGAAGTAAAGGAGATAACTCCTTATAGTACCTATGTACAAGTATATTTCTGTGTCTGATATTTATTAATATTATACCTATTAATTGATACTTTAATAAAGTATATCCTTTACAGAGTGTGTATATATAAATATATTACTATTTTGCAAACTTTGTACAATACAACTTCCTTTCATGTCAAACAAGCCTAAGAAACCTATGCTCCAGACTATCCAGACTATTATAATAAGTTATGATGAATACCATAACTTTATGGAGTTATCTGTTCAAGCAACCAATTTAATTAGTTGTACAATGCTTCATAACAAATCACTGTTCAGGTTGTTATTAAGGCAAACCTGCCAATGCTAAAATGCAAGACTAAGTCGAAGTAAAAACATACTGAATCATGCTGAAGTAACACACAAATTAAATTTCCAGGCACAGCATTGTGGGGAAAACAATTATGGAGTAAGGGAGATAACTCCATATAACACCTATGCACAAGTATATTCTTGTGTATATTTGAAAGTATTAAAGCTTCTGATACTTTAATAAAGTATATGCTGTACCGAGTACACACACACACACACACACACACACACACACACACACACTCATATATATATATATATATATATATATATATATATATATATATATATAATTTGAAAACCTCATACAATTCAAACAAAAGCCTTGCATGTCAAACAAGCATAAGCAAACTATGCTTCAGACTATTGTAGTATGTTATGATAAATTCCATAACTATAATGAGTTATCTGTTAAAGAAACCAATTTAATTAGATGTACATTGCTTAATAATTAAACATTTATGCCTGCACAGGTTGCCCACCTTATCCTGTTGGCTGTGCCGGATCGACCTTTTGTGAAGTTGATGCTAATTCTTGTTTAGTATGCAAATGTTCTTCAGGTAAATATAGAACTTCATGCATAACATGCAAAGGAACATGCTATGACATCAGACATTTTGGGAATGCATTAAAAATGTGTTTAATCTAGATTATATTGAGAATACACACATTTGGTTTTGTTGGACAGGAAATTATTTCAATAAAGTTTCAACAATACCGAAATTAATAACTGGTATCCTTTAATAGTGGCTATTCATTACAAGTGTTTACTTGAAAACTCTAACTTCACTGTAACACCTATGGAAAAAAGGACTTAAAAATTGGTTTCTCGAACTTTCTGCTCGACCATACACAATACAGGCAATCAGGGTAGAGTGTACACTACTTGATATTTTTCAATTTGTTTGCATTATGATCTTAAATCGTCTTTCACTCTTCCAAAAATAGCGTTTAAGATTTTCGGTATATGACTTGCATATTCCTTTTTTGTAAAAGTCATATCGCTATCCAAGCCTTTTGACAAATGGTTTTGTTGTTTAATGGCCAAATTTCACATTGAGCAATACTTTTTCCACTATTCTTGATTGTCTTTACCTGACATTCAGCTTATATTTCTCAGTGTGAATAATAATTATTTTTACCGAAAGAGAATGTAATCAAGAAAATAAATATGTTTGCTGGAGAAAAAAAATGAATCAAGCAAATCATTGGGTTGTCATAATAAGAAATGTTTTCTTTCTTTTTAATAATTTTCAATACATCACGGAATTGTTTTCTGCAGCCAGCAATGCCAGTTGAGGATGAATATTACTTTCAGATAAGCTATATTAGAACACTTATTAATTATACTTGATGAGAATCTCATTACTTGTTCTATATTCATTATACTTGATGAGCATCTCAAGTGGAAGGATTGTACAAATATAGTTTATCAAGAGCAGCTGTTCGAAAATTAAAAAGTGAGATGATAAGATGACAAGCACTGCTTCTGTGTCATATGAATATTTTATTGATTTTATCATCCAGACTTTAGTTGTGTTGTCAGTTATTGCCTAATGTGAAATTAGTTGAATTTGAAAACGTTTGTACATGGTTTAAAAAAATGAAAAGACGGATTCTATAATGACTGTTTGGGCGTTGGAAGGCTTCTTTTCTTCTCATAAATTATTATTATTCGACACGATACATTCTGACATCATATATAATGAAAGTATTGAAATATTGATATGCCTGACTAGCTAAGTTTTAAAGTTTTACCTTACACATTGAATTCGAATAATGTTCTGTCTATCCCATGCTGCTATTCAACGTCATTATTGGTAAAGGTCAGATAATTACATAAAGTACTCTGACTTGTGGTCACTAATCCTACAGCATACCTGGAATACCACACTGTGCTTTTCACAATATTAGAAAGGTTATTATGGTTCCTGGAATAATTGTCTAGATTTTTCTCTGACATTTTTTAACGTTTGCAACTTGAATTATACGATCATGCGTGAAATTTTCCTTTTGAGACCTTTGATGCGTTCCTGATTCAGAGACTACATGTGTGCAATATTTATTCAGATGCGGCCTTATTGGTTTTAATTTTTTACAAAATTGTTTGTTTTCCTTAAGAAATGTAAGTGCAGCCATCAATGTAAGATCTCCCCATACATTTCTTCTTTACATGAATAAGATCATTTTAACCTTTAGAGTCTTTGACCTTCCTATTTCTGAGACATTTAGGCTCACGAAGTTGTGAATGCACTCAGAATTGTGATGTTCATTCACATACGTTGTTCATTTGTGAACGTTTGCTGTATGAAGAACATATACGTTTGATGTATCTGCTGAGAAAAAGAGTATTCATGGTTGTGTTGAATAAGAGAATCTTTTTAATCTGAACCATTTGTAAACTCAGTATTTCTTTAGTAAATCTGTCAGAAATATAATCTAGCCGAAATTAGAGCCTATGCAGAATCTCAAAATTGTTGATTTGATCTTATTTATCTTAGATCTTTCAAGAAGAAGCTGTGGAACTGGGGAAGATCAGGAAGGCGTGTAATAATCTGTTTATCCATCAGAACACGCGATATATACTGCCTTTATATGTAAAATTTATATCAATACATACTACCATTACTAAATGTGCATATGTAGAAAATAAAAAAGACATTGTTATTAAGTTTCATTAATTTTTATTTTCTTACGATACACTTGCTTTTTTCACTTGTGTAAAATAAAACACGAGCTTCAAGGACAGAAGCAATATGAAAAGAATAATCGAGAAAGACAATCGCTCTCAATCGTATTAAATAGGATAGACCAATTACACAAGTAGTTTTCATAGATGAGTAAATCTATGCTCCAGAGGAACTTTAAAATAATTTCTTTTCAGGCTCTGACCACCAAGGGCAAGGTGTTTAAATTTTTAAGTTCATTGTGTATGCTTCACTCATATACTTTGGGCATGCGTGTCAGTAGCGTATGCAGCTATGTATGTAACTATGCACGTAGTTGAATATTTACATCAGTATGTATGTAGTTGTTTGGGTATGAATGGATGGAGGTATTTAAGCATGTCTGTCTGTCTGTATGTATGTCTATATGTATGTATGGATAGATGATGCATGGACTGCATGGATGGATAAACAGATAGATGGATGGATGCAAGGAAGTGTTAATGTTATAAACAATAAAGCACACGCACATCAATAGGAATAAAAACTTCGTTTTTCACTTTATGTGATTTATAATGTTCGCTTTCTTACTAGTCCATACTTGTGAAACTTTAACCATGAATTAAAAGTGTTTTTACCACAAGTAGCTGATGTAAATCGGTGTATCCATCAGCTAGTTGCTAACAAATATATTACTCTATCGAATAAGGCGACCACCTTTGGTTATGGTCAATGCAAGTTTATGCAAGTCTAAAGCAAAAAGACCAAAAAATAAATAAATGTGCGTTGCAAAATTAAAAAAAGAAAGAATTAATTAAAATAAATATTGGAACATTTTATTTCCTGTTTTTATTAGTGAAAAGTGGAGTATTTGTTTTAGAAGCAAACTAACAGTCTGAATTCTGAATATATTATTAACTTTCTCTGTCGTTTTAATGCATGAGTCGACACAAATATATCATATAACTAAAAACAAAACTCCAATGTACATCTACTTTGCCAGCTTCAAAATTGTTTTTGCTTCAGGATTGACTTGTGCCATTTTTTAATTGTGTTATTATGCATAGGTTTTACATATTTCAAATTCTTATAATGTTGCATTATTTAATAGTTGTGTTTTCCTTCTGCGTGCGAGCGTTAAACGTATTTTTGCAATTAATATCAAATTGAAGAAGAGCATGCATGCAAAACTTGTTATCACCGTGGAGAGAGAGAGAGAGAGAGAGAGAGAGAGAGAGAGAGAGAGAGAGAGAGATCTTAAAATATGCGAGCTTGCTTGTTGATCAATTCTCGATGAATCCTTGTTTTTATACATGCTCATGAATTTCATAATGATAATGATGAATAATGTATTGCTTATACCAACTTATATTATTCTATACGCTGTAACGTTTGCTAAAGCCAGATTAATTTCCATATATTACATTATGTTTATCGACACAATGTTATATGGTTTGTTTAATTACATGTATGTAATGAAAATATCTTAAACCGAGAATTGATACATACATTCACCTGCACTTAAAGGGATAGTTTTTATGTTCTTTTTTGCAGACTGGATACATAAGAAAATGTGTATACCATTGTTGGAATTGTCCCGCATCGGGTATTCTAAAACAGTGTTTGTTAAAATAATGGATAGTTGTCTTAATGGTCGAATAATAAAATAATACTGGTAAACCATCTAATCAGGATATTTTATTCGACAGGGATCAAATACTTGTAACATCTGCACGATTTGTAATCATTTAGCTCATAGACCAGAGTTAGTTATCATGCATTTGACTTCCACGAGAATATAATGAGCAAAGTTGTCAACATGTATCATTTAATAGATAAAATGATGATAAATAAATAAATAATTGCCATTTTGTTTCCTGGTGAAGGTAAATGATAAAGATGATGAAGGTAAAATGTCAAACTTAATTACGAATGATAAAATATATTTCAGCAGCATATGTATTTCTATAAAGCAATCAAACCAGTTGACATATATAGGAATACAGCCCAAATGTAGAAATAAGTGCACAAGAACATCTACCTCAATTCTCATACTTTTGCTAAAAGAAAAGCGTAACATGCAATAGTTGTGACCAAATCTGTTAAATTTAGCCCCTACTTAATAACGTCATATGTACTTCATGTCTCTTAACCGAAATTTACAGATTGGTTGATTTCAAAGAAAAAAAAAAAAGAAAAGCTCATCGATTTCTGCATCAAAAAGAAAAAGAGTCAAAATTGTTGAGTTCGTACAAGGTCAATGTTACTACAGTATAAATATGTCAAATGACATCAATGCAATAATTTCAAGTCTGCACTTCATATCTAAATAAAAATTGTAAGGTGATTCAACTGGAAGATACAAAAGACCTACTAATTTCAAGGTTGAAGGTGAAAGGTCAGAGAGCTAAAGCAAGTCACCGACAACTTCCTTTCTAAAGTGTTGTTTTCCTCATTTCCTTGTGTTCCTGTGTTTCGCAAAGTTAAAATTAACTTATCTAAAATGCTGCTAAGCAATGAAATTCAACTGACCTAAATTCTTTCTATATTAATGTTACCAAAAAGTATCGATTCTAAGATGTATGGCTTCGCATATGCTCTTTCGTTTCTGAAAGTAAATGATATACCCAGTTAATTTGCCTGGTAAATGTGTAATCTGGCGTTTTTTAAAGGCTGAAAATAACATGCATAATTTATACTATATCCTCTATCCACATTGAATTTGAACTTTAACACTATATAGATCAAGAGTTGTATCAAAAAAAGAAAATATACCACCAGATTCACACTCTTCATCATTGTCCAATATGAATGAAAAAAGAGATAATAATTTGTCAAGGTTCGTAATCTGAGCCACATCTGTATATCTCTGTACAGTATATGCATGCCACTCTACAGAAGCAAAATATCTTGAAACACACACACACACACACACACACACACACACACACACACACTTATAAAATGGCCACAACGCAACGTATGTATATGTATTTAGTATGTAGATGTCGGCAAAATCATTCCTTTCGTTTAATTTGTATGTCTTCCATTTTCCACCTAAGGTCAAACATTCATTGAATGTTTGTATGGGCAACATCATCTAGAGATCAAATTGTCGTCACATACGTTTCCTGACAAATTATTTCTAAACATTGTAGGGCGGAATTTTCTCATTTAGCCTGTCTTCTACTGATCAGTACTTCATCTTATATCGGATTATTTGGTTCATATACAAACATGTGAAGTTTTATATTGCTTCGGGACTTTAGCATGTTACCTTCCTCTGAAAAAAGCTTAACCGATAAAATTCGAACTTGATGTGAACTATTCTCAAAATGGTCAGTTGCCCTTAACCGGTATTCTACAAGATATTTCACATCACAGAAACTCACGGAAACCTTGAAGAGCTGGTGTTAGATGTAAAGTTTTGTTTTTCAAGATATCACTGCTAACGAGTCTGGATTTTCTGAGTCCAATACTGTAAATTCATTATTGTCGTGGAAGTCGTGGTCGCTACAAAACACGAATTTAAATACTAAACAAACAGTGATTCTTCTGTAGTTAAAATAGGACGCCTTCCACAATCTACGAATTTAAATACCACAAAATACCCAGTGATCCTTCTGTAGTTAATATAGGGCGCTTTCCCCAATCTACGAAAATAAAAATATTGAGAAAAATGACATTTTTCGGAAAATCATGAAAATTGATGCCTACAAAAATTCACAGTAAATTAAGTCTTGCTTTGTCAGTATGTGTGAAAGTTTCGCCCTTATATGTATTTGGTACATAACCCACTACAAAGGCCACAAGTGAAGTTTGTTTCTTTCCTCTTTCGCGGTCATAATATCTCTTGGGCATTTCAGGTTATATCAGTAAAAAAAACTGTCACTTGACTTTTCAAATTTGAGTCAAAGTGTAGTCAGCGCACGCTTGTTTTGGGCCTCCGTTTTAATTGTATTTATGTCATGTCATAATGATTTGTGGCTTTTTAACAAAGGGCCTTTAATCTGTTGCTGGTACAACCTATTTGTTTAATCATATGCTCATACTGCTTTGCTATTGCAACACGTACAGTCGAGTCTGATTCTTTCTGATCTTCTAACTATCGTATTTACAATATCTTTACCTCAGCTACTACTTATGCAATCTTCTTTTTGCGCCATTTCACCAATACATTTGTTACCATATTTAATTTATACAGCCTCCTTGAATCAACATGTTCATTATTATTTCATTTATCTCTAATTTAAAGTTCTCCGTTACATACCATTTTAACAATCGTCATTTCCATCAATCCTGAGTTATACTATATAGATACTCTAACATTGTCATCCATATCTTTTTCGTTTATATGATTTATATGATTTCACAGCTTGTGAAATAATTATTACAACTATATCATCATTTCCCTTCTCTCCAATTTGAGTAAAAAAGTGACACCACCATTCCCACATCTATGATTTATCCGTTAGTTATGAGTCCTACAACAACTTCAACAGTCACCATTTCGGATCACTGATATATGCCGCCTCCCGCAACTATCATTCTTACAGCCTCATTTGCATCATATTATCTGTCTCGTAGTATTTAGGAAGATATGCTCCTTACCATCACTCTCTTCTTTATCTCTGAACGTCTCTGTCTTCTTAGACCATGTTTTCTACCAGATATGCCTCCTATTTTGATAGAAATCACACACTTTAACTGTCTTGAAATACGTTTTTGCACATGTATTCAGGTGATAACGTCTTTTTAGTTTCTAATCCGATATAAAAGCGGCAGTGGCAAAAGTTGTTCATGACTACTACCGGGGAGTTCTCATAAAAGTTACGTCTTAAGAAAACATAAACTAACGTCTCTTAAAATATAAACGTTTTGCATATTTTGACATTTTTGTGGAATAAATTAATATAAAATGTTCTTTTCTGTGGAAATACATTCCTCGTGGTGACAAGATTGCACGTGAGAACATTATTATAACAAAGAAAGCACCGGCGAGGTTTTACTAGCTTGAATATCACGTATTGTTTAGTGTTTAGAGCTCGTATCAGTGGGGCCCTATTAGAAAAAGAAATATTTTGTTAGAAATATTGCAAAGCACAAGCAACATTTCTTCTTATCGCAATGTTTATTAATAGTGATTGTGTATTGAATTTTTTCTAGGAAAAAGAATCCAGTCGTATATTGTAGACTAAAACTAAAATCTTTTGTTAACAAGAAAAATGCAGCAAAGCTGCCTGAAAAGGTTTGTACTATTTCATATGCATATCAACTTAAGTTTGCATTTGTAAGAGCAGTTGAGAATTAATTTCAATTTTGGCGGGTAACAAAAAAAAAATTTAAAAAAAATTGTTCGCAATCACACACGATTAACTCAAATCTGACTCATTAAACAGACTAGGGGGGAGTCAACTATCTATCAGTCATTAGCCTCTATGTGTGTAGGAAAAGGAAACTTGCAAGACTGACGAACAAAGAAACAAAAACTAATGGCGATCGACGGGTTGACGGATGGAGGAATCGACGGGCTAGAAGCATCAAAATGTACCCAAAACTGTCTTAGGAGCATGGAAATAATGATATACTTTCAGAAAACTATCCGTTGTAAGGGAACTTGCTTTCAGATGCAAGTTTTGCTCTAAGCATTGCCATACTCGTATTTTATGAGTTTCACATTTGTAGATAGGTAACGTATGCATAGTGGTAAATACCTCACGATCACTATTTCTGTTATCACACTCTTGATGACCTTCATAGTCTTCCGCTTATGTTGTCAGTTTTACCTGTGTTAAACCAAGAATCAAGGATAAAAATCAAACTTACATTGCCTATAGCCGTAAAATGTAAAATGGGAATGAACTTATTTAGAACATCGTTCACCTGGCACTTATAAAATATATTATATTTATATAGAATAACTAGACAGAGGCCACAAAACTAGAATTTATCGAATTATTAGTCATTTGAAATAGTTTATTTACATATTTGGACACAACGTATGTAATAAACTGTTCTAATAGTTAGTTTAACAGCAGTAATGTGGCACTTAATGATAAAAGACAATAAATTAATCATGACAGGATTATCTAGTCCACTCAATAGCATTGTCTGATCTACATTTATAGCCGAATGGTTTGAAATAAATGTTAAATGTCTTGTCGGGACCAGTCAGACACTATCAAATATTTGAAGCATGGCACTTTCTAAAGATGGTCTACGTTCCTTGCACTCAAACCCCCCCCCCCCCAAAAAAAAAAAAAACAAAAACACCGGAGCAGGTATGAGCTCTGAGCTATACAGTATAACTAAATCAAGGGTTAGAAACTTCCCTGATGAATACATTGAATATAAATGTCCAAGTGAAACAGCTTTGATGAAAGGTTACATTAAGTCAATCCTTTAGGGTCGGGAGAAAACAAATATCCAAGCCCTGGCAGTTTTGGATAGCCGACTTTGAGTGCTTTGATTTCTAACGCGATGAGATCTTGTAAAAGATACTTCATTTATGCAGTTGTTGCATGCCTTTAATTCCTTACAAGTAAGTACCTTTTATCATTGTGAACATGCAGCTGTCAATTTGTATCGTAAGTTGTTCCAAGCCCATGATCGATGTTTTATTGTCACCCTCAATCAGACAGGTAAAAATATTAAGAATTATCATGTAAACAGTCAAGAAGAATGTAAGCATCTGTCTGACACAATAACACATGTTGATGATAGCAATGTCACGACTCTAGCTAAGGATAGTCCTGTTTACAAGAATTTGTCCTACATATTGAAGATGTCATCCTTTGCATATGTCAGGAGTCAGGAAGTAGACGGGATAGTCACAATTATCATTAATATTGTAGGAATGTGTGGTATTGAATTTTGCAATGTTGTATCACAATGTACACATGAATACAAATTTGGTTAAAGATTAATAATTAACAATCCCTGCTGTTTCTCAGCACATATATACATTGTGACAATTATTTTAAAGTAAGGCATTAATTTTGTTAAAAATCAGAGACCATATATTGAGTATATCTTACTGAGTAATGGAAATAAACGAACATTAATTCTAACGCCATTCATACTAAAATATATGAGTCTTTGAAGTTTGAGGTGATTTAGAAATGTATATACATATTGTTACAGCCATGAAACAAATTTTTATTACTTCTAAAATTATCTTAAACATATTTTATTTATAAACACGACTAACGACCGACTTAGGTGAGATTTTGAAGCGCAATAATTTGTTAAACTGTTCTTTTGAATTCGGATAATGTTCCAAGATTCTTATGTATATCCAATGCTGCTGTTCAACGCTATTATTGGTAAAGGTCAGATAGTTGCATAAAGTACTCTGACTTATTGTCACAATTAGTACAACATACTTGGAATACTACACTGCGATTTTCAGTATTTTAGAAGAGTCATTATGGTTCCTGGAATAATTTTCTAGATTTTTCATTAACCTTTTTATCATTTGCAACTTGAATTATGAAATGATGTGTAAAAAGTCTTGTTCGGAGACTATATGTGTGTAATATCTATTTAGATGCGATTTTATTGGTCTTAAGATTTTTTAACTGTTTGTTTTCCTTAAGAAATTTACATGCAACCATTAATGGGAAGAAATCATTTTACTTACTATCTCTTTTATAGATCAATAAGATCTGTTAAAGCTTTAGAGTCACTATTATAAGTCTCAAACTTTTAGACTTACGAAGTTGTGAATGTACTTAGACGTGTCAGGCTCATTCACATATGTTGTTCATTTGTGAACGTTTGATGTATCAAGAACATATAATTTTGTTTGTTATATCTGATCAGATAAAGAGTGTTCATGGTTGTATTGAATAAGATAATCTTTTTAGTCTGAGTGAAATGTAAACTCAATACTTGTTTAGTAAATGTGTCAGAACTATAATCTAACTGAACCTAGAATTAATAGCATATGCAAAGTCTCAAAACTGTTGATCTATTCTTATTCCTGTTAGATCTCTCAAGAAGAAGTAAAGAACTGCCGAAACTCAACAACAAGACGTTTAGTAATCTCTCTGAACACATGCTATCATTATTGAATGTGTATATGTAGAAAATTAAAAAGACATTGTTATTAAGTTTCATGAATTTTTGTTCTAACGATGCACTAGGTTTTTCCACTTGTTTAAAATAAAACACGAGCATCAAGGATAGAAGCATTATGAAAAGAAGTATCTAGAAAGACAATCGATCTAAATCACAATAAATAGGTTTGATCCATTTCACAAGTTTCGCAAGTAGTTTCCATAAATGAATTAAAGCAATGTTTCAGGGGACGTTAACAATGTTATTGCAAGCACAGATTACAAATGGCAAAGTGTTTGCGTTTTAAGTTCATCGTGCATGTTTTACGCCCTGTTTCACTGATTTAATTTGGGTATGTGTGCAATCTATAACAGTAGTGTATGTAGTTATGCATGTAACTATGTATGGAGTTAAATATTTGCGTATGTATGTATATGTTTGTTTACGGATGGTATGTATGTACGTATGTATCTATAGATGAATAGATGGATGGATGTGCTAATTTTACTAACTCAAAAGCACACGCACTCTAATATGAATACAAACTTCTTTTTTTCATCTTATATAGTTCATATGTTTCGTTTTCTTACTTGTCCATAATTGTAAAATTGTAACCAAGAATTAAAAAGTTTTTTCTCTCCCAAAACCAAACAAACGAGTGAAAATTACCTCATCTAAAACTACAGCTAAACAATGAAATCCAACGGATCTTCTCACTAATTCTTTATTCAGTGTTACCAAAAGTTACCGATTCAGTGATGTATCATTTCACGCAACTTTTTGGTTGTGAAAGTAGCTAATATATCCAATTCATTTCCCTGGCAAATGTGTTATCTGGCATTTGTTAAGGTTGAAAATAATATGAACAATTTTAGCTATTTGACATATCCACCCTGTATTGCAACTTCATCACTGGATCAAGAGTCGTATGAAAATATGATAAAATATGACCAGATTAACTCTTCATTATATTCAAATACAAATTTAAAAGAGATTATTTTTTTCTTCTTCTGAAAGTTCGCAATCTGCGCATCATCTGAATATCTTTGTGCAATACACGTATGCAACTCTGCAAAAGCAGAGCGTCGTAAACACACACACACACACACACTTACAAAATGGCTATAACTTTGAAACATAACGCATGTAGATATGTAGATGTATTTATTATGTACCGGTAGATGTAGGCAAAGTCATTCTTTTCGTGTGAAACTTGATCTAACTCAGATCAGTGATAATCTAGAATGTCTCGCCTCCATTGATTATAATCAATTATATAATATATAATTATATATGGTGCCAGTGTTTTTACTAGACAATAATAAATATTTCTTTGAAAGTGAGTGTACATGTGCATGAGTGTGATATTCCAATTATTTTTTCCCGTACCCGGGATACAATCAGTCATAATGCTAAGAAGAGGAAGAAACATTCATATAAACGCTGATAGCAAGGTTTCTGAGGTTTCGAATGTTAACATTCCTAGAGCGAATCTCCAACTAAAGTTCAAAAAGTGAAAAGTCAAGTGCAGAGTACACCATCAAGGGTTACAAATCAAACCCCACCCTACCCCCAGAACAACAAGCAGTCACAGGGCCATTTGTAAGAAAACCAGCTCCAGTCAGATGATAAGTGTGAAAGTTGAAAGTTGGACGCGCTTGCCAAGGTCATATAAAGAATGGTTACAAAAGAGTATATTGGAGAAATATTCACCGAAATCGTCACAAACAAAGTACTTCAATCTGTAGAAATGAGAACATAAATAATTAAGCTAAGAGGGGAATTCTTCGACTCCTTAGCAGAAAATGAGATTTTGGGAGGAAAATGCAGAAATTGGAATCAGAATCTCAGAGAATTTAAAAATATGGATGGTTGAGTTGGAGCAATACATATGAATTGATAACATCAAAATTTTCGGCATGTACGACAGAGTAAATAACGAAACACTAGAACAATGTACAGAGAAAGTTGTCGACATCAGCATCGCGCACAGCCTAGGGAAATTTCATGAAAAGGCAAATTGACCAGTCGTCTGCAAACTTGTATCCAGACAGAAGAAGATTGAAGTCGTCAGAAAATGCAAAAAACTCAAAGGTTCTAAATAAGTGATCAGGGAGAACATAAAAAAACCTGCAGTGAACTTCTCAGGAATGCGTGGAAGATGCCTGGATATTTGATTGCAAACTGTTTGCCAAACTCACTAACGACAGAATCAAACGAATTTGGTTTAGAGATGATCTGCCTAAATTAATGGATTAGATTTGGAAACTACACTAAAGACTGTTTCAGTTAAAATTATCATTAGTTTAATTTTATCTAAATTCTTATAATGAGCATCCTTTTATCTTCCTCACATGTAAGTCGAGGCCAGTATTATGATCTGTTGATTTAGAATCACAAATAGTGCTGAGTTTGATATTGTTTATCAAAGGGAAGTAATTAGAATATGCTTTAGAGCTAAAATAACAAAAGTGATTCTTTACTGTCTAAAAATAACATAGGGGATATCCCCAGTCTGAGTTACAATCCTATTTATATTAAGTGTCTGTAAAACAATAATGTATAACTTATTCCCTACTACACAGTTACGTTTCCTGTGTACATGCAAATAAGGCAAGCCGATAACTGATATATACAATCCTGAGCTAAACTATATAATTTTAGTAGCGATTAATAAAATGTAACTACTGCCTGGAAACTGTACGTTTTGTCTCCATAAATACAGCCGGTCTATCAGGATAAACAGTTTGACCTACTACATTCGGAATATTTGGATTAACTTCCGGAACAGTGAACTTTAAAACAATTTAGGACTTTTAAGGATATTCTATACTGTAAGTTATTTTTAATTTTTTCACTTTAATTGTTTGTTGAAATATTTTAATATTTTAGGAAATTAAAGATTTGTATTTCAAATCTTGAAAGCTTGTTTGAGTCTTTTCTTTTGTTACATAACCCCTAGTCGTAACACCTAGTTTGTATGTTTCAGCTACAAGTTAAGCAAAGTTCCGTTTGCTTGAGCACATTTCCCAATATTCGATAACTATATCAATTTATATACGTATTTAAGTGTGAATCACCTGTCCTTAGGAATTTAGTGTACACTGTGCCGTATTATTGTTTAGGCCTTGCTTCTACAAATAGAGAATTTTAAAATTCATTGTTTAACACTTTTATAATGTATTAAATATAAATATGTATGAACTACATTTCCTCTGGTATTTTGATGTTTACACACCTGATACTGCCCTCTATCATTTTGTAGGTGTACCAAAGGTAGCATCATCCTATAATCGCATTTTATGTCTGTATTCTATATGTTTTTTATTTCTTCCTTTTTAGCTATTGCTGCAACTTATGTTTCTTAATGTCATCACTTGTCCTTTTCTACACGTCGCTTATTAAATTTCTGTTTTCTTATCTTGCTTTCTGTTCTCTTCATACTTTCAGTCTACTTTCTCTTACACTTACTATTTTTTCAAAGATAATGTCAATTTCCTTTTTTTAAAATCTTTTCATCTGTTTTTGACCAAAGCTATCTGTTTTTGACCTTACTCTGCTATGACACACCTCAATCTTGGTCGGTTGATATTTTACAATATACAGCATTATTGTTATACGTCATCAATGGGTATGGTTTGCATAAGTTCTTTATGGTCTCTGCACACAAATATAATAAGAGTATTATAAACGTTCTTCAAGTTTATGTCTGAGCCAATAAATATTGCTACATTGAATTGTCATGGGTTAGGAGATCTCAAGAAAAGAAGTGATGTATTTAATTTTCTTAAGAAAATAACGTATTCAATATACTTCCTTCAAAATATCTACTTTAGTGAAAAATGGGAAAATTTCATACGGGCTACCTGGGGATATGAATGTTGTTTTTAGTTCATATTCTACTAATTCAATTATTACAAAATAAGTTCCAGTTCACCTTCCATGGATTAAAAAAGATAATACGGGTAATAAGCTTATCATAGATATAATCATTAGAAACAACAGATTTACACTTATTAATATTTATGGACTAAATACAGACAATACAGATTTTGACCTTGAGATAAAAAAATATATTGCATTTTAAAAATGATCTTATTTTAAGTGGGAGAGATTTCAATCTTATGATTGATCCAAATATAGATACTTTGAATTCTAATAATGTAAATAACCCAAGAACAAGAGAATTTGTCTTAAATATATATACAGAATATAATTTAGTAGATGTATGGAGGAAAAATAATATAGGGGTCCATATGTATACTTGGAGGAAAAGTAATCCAGTAAAACAAGCCAGACTGAACTTTTTTCGTGTGTCAGAAAATTTATTCACAATAATTGAAATTGTAAGTGTTGAACCAGGAAATAGGACTGATCATTCTCTTGCAGAAATGAGGATAGTTTTCCAAACGGAATCAAAAGAAAACATTCTGGAAATTTAATAATTCATTATTAAAAGACAATGAATATGTTAGAAGAGTAACAAAAGCTATCTTAAAAGTTAAATATCACTATGTATGTACTGAGCAATTAGATATTTTTGAGAATATACCTATATCTGATTTCAAGCCTGTTATAAATTATAGACTTTTCTTTGAAATGCTTCTATTAGAAATTGCAGGAACAACAATTTCATATGCTTCTTTTAGGAACAAAGCAAGATGAACAGGAAAAGCAAATAATAGCAGATATAATTAATTTGAAAGAGAAAAGCGATATGAATGAATTACCAAAACTGGAGGAAAAAAGAAAGAGTTGGAAGATATTGGAAACAAAAATATGGATGGTGTGAGGGTTAGATCTAGAGCTATATGGATTGAAGATTTAGAGAAAGTGACCAAATACATCTGCAACTTGGAAAATAGAAACTACATAAGCAAAATGATGCCCCTCTTGTTAAAAGCAATGGTTCTTTAACAGACAGTCAGAGAGAAATTTTGGATGAAGGAAAAGAACTTTATATGCATTTATAAAAAAGCATGAAATTAATCCTGTCGATCTTGAAAAACTACTTAATTATTCTGACATTACTAGACTGAATCATTTACAGAAACATTCCTTAATGGCCCTATATCATATATAGAAGCTGCAAATGTTTTTAAAAAATGCCTAATTAAAAAGCCCAGAATTTTTGAAATTTTTTGGGAACAATATTGGACAGTTTCAATTGAGGGCTAGTAACTTTGGGTATAAACATGGAAATTATCTTCCACGCACAAAGAGGGAATAATTATATGTATATCAAAAGGTGATGCACCTAAGCAGTATATTTCAAATTGGAGATCCATTTCGCTTCTAAATGTATCATAAAAAATTGCTTATGCATGTACTGTAAGCAAGGTTAAAACTGTGCTACCTACAATTATGCTTAAGGATCAAACCGGGTTTCTAAAACCACGATACATTGTAGAGAGCATAAGAAACTTATATGACAATGTTTAACACCAAAAAGCATAGTATTCCTGGACTACTTCCTTTAATTGACTTTGGAAAGGCATTGGACTCAGTTGCATTACCATTTATTAATAAAGTGAAGAATTTTGTCAGTTTTGAAGAACCAATAATAAATTGGATAAAACTTTTGTTGTTATCTTGACGTCAAATCTTGTGTAATTATTACTGATCAAGTCTCTAATTGGTTTGGTATCGAAGAGGGTGTAGACAGGGGAGTCCACTGTCCCCCTATATTTGTATCCTGTGTGATTAAGAAAAATAAAGATATTAAGTGAATAAACATAGGCAGTGCAACATATATTCTTTCTCAATATGTTGATGATATGTCACTTACTCTTGATGGTTCAGGAAAAATTTCTGATGTCTGCTTTATATCTTTTATATCAGTATTCCAAATTGTGTGGCCTTAGTATAAATATTGAACAAACAAAAGTAGTTTAGATCGGAAGTAGAACTGATAGTAATGTGAAATATTGTCTAGAATATAAACTTAACTGGGTATGTATTGAGTTTGTTGCCTTAGATGTAAAGTTTTCAACTAACTTGGGAAAATTTGCAACTCTAAATTATCCACCTGAAATTCGAGAAATGAAGAACCTGCTAATTCAATGGAATAACAGGCTTTTAACTCCATTTGGAAAGATAACAGTCATACAAAGTTTAGCTATCTCTAAAATTAATTATTTTTTATTTTCATTACCAAATCCATATGCACAGATTCTTAGTGAACTAAATATACTCTTTCATAAGTTTGTTTGGCATGGGTCAAAACAGAAAATCAAAAGAAATATTGTTGTGAAGGGTTATCGTTATGGGAGATTAAATATGATTACTATATTTAATTTTGTGAATGCTTTGAAACTTACATGTCTTCGAAGAATGTTGTCTGGGGAGTATAAATAGAAAAGTCTGTTGCAATTTTCAGAATAAAATATTGATAATGTCTCTATTTTGTATATTTTAATATATATTTTATTAACTTAATAAAAAAAAGTGTTACGACTCTATGGTCTAAGAAAAATGTAACAGAAAGAAAGTGAAACCAACAAATCAAGTAAAAATCAACAAGCAATTTATTACTAGATAATTAAAATGAAAAATCAAAAAGTCACTTACAGTAATGTGTTTTGAAATCCTAATAATCCAATAAGAATGATTGTTCTAATCACAAGTCCTAAATATAGAATGTTCCGAATTCACGGCTGTGTCCTTGAATGTTATGATGTGCTAATGGTCTCCAAAGTCCTGATGTACTAGAAATCTTGATGTGCTGATGTCAAAATGAAGTATTCCAAAATCTCTGAATATAAGTTCACATAAATTCCAAAATCATCAATTAAAAATCCAAAATCCAAAAGTTTATGAGCACTGTTATAATCCAATGAATATTTAAAATAATTCCTCTCTTAGAATTTGGAATGAATTTTTACAATTGTAATAGCTCTTTACAAGACTGATGGTAATGTCAAAACTGAATAAATGTCCACCAAACATGGTATATATAAAGATTGGTCACATGACAGAATGTTCTAGAACATGTGTCATCTTAATGGAATTTTACTTGTAAACAAAATTCAACCTTGACCTTCAAATTGAGAAAACATATTGATCAAAACAACCTAATTCAAGGACACTAGTTAAACATGTTTTTCCTGATAACATTAAGATTTAAGCAAATATTAAAGTGAAGAAACATTTATAATTTCCTAAAATATTTATAATATTATATAAACATCATACATAACACCTCCCCTCATAAAGAAAAAGAAAGATTTATATAATAAAGCTTTCTTTTGAATATACATCTAATACTATAATAACCAAAATTACATAAGAACATGTTTTATGATACTGGACCTAATTACATCAAGCAATATTAGATTTCTAGGCACGTGAGAGTGCATCTGCAATCACATTGTCTTTTCCCCTGATGTGTCTAATGTCAATTTTATATTCTTGCAATATCAAACTCCATCTCAACAATCTCCGATTTTTATCTTTCATTTTGTTGATGAAAGTAAGGGGATTGTGATCACTGTACACAATAATTGGAGAAAGAGCTGAGGTAACATACACTTCAAAATGCTGTAAAGTCAATATCAAAGCCAAACATTCCTTCTCAATTGTGGAATAATTTTTCTGGTGCTTGTTTAGTTTTTTAGAAAAATAACACAGGGTGATCCACACCACTTTTGTCTTCCTGAATCAATACTCCACCAACCCCTACATCACTTGCATCAACAGATAATTTAAATGATTGGCTAAAATTTGGTGCAGAAAGAACTGGTGCATTCTTAGGCATGGCTTTTAACTTGTCAAAAGATTCCTGACACTTGTCAGACCAATGAAATTTGGTTTTCTTACTCAATAAACTTGTCAAAGGTTCAGCAATTTTGGAAAAATTGGAACAAAATTTCCGATAATATCCAGCCATACCTAGAAATCGCATCAGTTGCTTTTTACAAATTGGAACTTGAAATTCAGAGATAGCTTTGACCTTAGCTTCTATAGGTTTAACTTGACCTTGTCCCACAATATGTCCTAAAAATGTGACACAAGCATGGCAAAACTCACTTTTGCTCAAATTAATTGTCAGATTCACATCGCTGAGTCGATCAAAGAATTTTCGAATGGTTTCCAAATGATCTTCCCAGGTGTTGTTGTAGATAATGACGTCATCGATATAAGCGTCACAATTATCAAGACCAAATGTTATCATGTTCATCAGACGTTGAAACGTTGCAGGCGAATTTTTCATTCCAAACGGCATGACTTTATATTGATAAAGTCCATCTGGAGTTGCAAATGCTGAAATTTCTTTTGCCCTTTCCGTCAGTGGAATTTGCCAGAATCCTTTTAAAAGGTCAAACTTGGTGACATATTTAGCATTTCCAATTTTATCAATGCAATCGTCTATTCTTGGGATTGGAAATGAATCAGTTTTGGTGACACTGTTGACTTTTCTATAGTCAGTACACATACGGAATGTATTATCTGGCTTGGGAACAAGAATACATGGTGAACTCCAGTTACTTTTACTTGGTTCTATGAAATCATTCTCCAGTAAATACTGAATTTCTTTCTTCAGATAGTTCTGTTTGAGAGGATTCATCCTATAAGGATGCTGTTTCACAGGCGCAGAATCTACAATGTCAACGTCATGATAAATTTTACTTGTTCGTGTTGGAACATCAGGAAACAAGTGCTCATAGTCATGTAATAGCTGTTTTAGTTCATTTCTTTCCTGTTGTTGTAGATGTGAAAGTTTCTGGTCTAGGTTGTTCAATATTTCTGAATTCCGAAGATTGGTTATACCAGAGTCACTATAGTCTGATCGTATTCCATCGTTGATATCTTCACTGTGTGGGACAGGTACAACTAAATTAACTGAATAATTAGCTGAGCTATCTCTGTCAAAATATTCCTTTAACATATTTATATGACAAAGTTGTTTTTGTTTCCGTCTCCCAGGAGTGTTAATGATATAATTTAAGTCATTTACTTTCTTTTCAACGGTATAAGGACCATAAAATTTAGCCTGAAGAGGATTCTGAGGTATGGGAAAGAGAGCCAGAACTTTGTCACCAGGTTTAAAACTCCTTTCCTGTGAATTTCTGTCATACCTTAATTTCATTTTTGACTGGGTAGTGTGAAGATTAGTTCTTGCTACTTCACAGGCCTTTGACAACTTGTATTTGAAATCAGAGACATAATCAAGAAGATTAATCTTTGAATCTTCATTTGAAAGAAGTTTCTCTTTCAATAATTTCAATGGTCCACGGACAGTATGACCAAAAACTAGTTCAAAGGGACTAAAACCCAACGACTCTTGAACTGATTCCCTAACAGCAAACAACGACAAATGAACACCCTCATCCCAATCCTTTTCTGTATCAAAGCAATAGGATCGAATCATATTCTTCAAAGTTTGATGAAATCTTTCCAAAGCACCTTGACTTTCAGGGTGATAGGCAGAAGATTTAAACTGTTGGATGCCTAGTTCATGCATAACTTGCTTGAAAATTCCAGACATAAAATTTGACCCTTGATCTGACTGGAAAGATTTGGGAAGGCCAACAAGTGTAAAAAACTTCACCAAAGCTTTCACAATAGTTTCAGTTTTTATATTTCTCAGAGGAATTGCCTCTGGAAATCTTGTAGATGCACACATGATGGTCAACAAGTATTGGTTGCATGACTTGGTTTTAGGTAAAGGACCAACACAGTCTACAATTATTCTACTAAATGGTTCATCAAATGCAGGAATAGGTTGCAGATGAGCCTTAGGTATCTTCTGATTGGGTTTTTCTACCATTTGACAAGTGTGACGAGATCTGCAGTATTTAGAAACATCACTTTTGAGTTTCGGCCAATAAAAATGATTCAAGATCTTGCGATAAGTCTTACGGACTCCTAAATGACCAGCCAAAGGAGTTTCATGGGCTAAATTAAGAATTTCCTGTCGATATGACTTAGGAACATCAATTTGATAGCTCACTGACCACTCGTCACCAGCGGGTACATCAGGTGGTCTCCATTTCCTCATAAGGACCCCATTTTTCACAAAGTAACACACTGGAACTTGTGTGGCTTCAGTTTCACTAATAGCCCTCTGAAACAAACAAGATATCTCGGGATCTTGCTCCTGTTCAACGACAAGGGATTGTCGTTTGTCATCCTGATTAGAACAAAGAGAATGAGTTGCCAAAAGAAGATCACTGTGATCAATACCATTTGATTGATCAATACCTGAGGAAAAAGTAACCTCATCAAAAGACTGACCAATACATGTGTCAGCTAAAGGAATAATATCCTGATCAACATCACTCTCAAGAGCTCTTTTTGCCATAGCTCTAGTAACTGCACAAGCAGGGTACAAATCAGGGATTTCAGTTTCGACAGGATCAACTTTCTGATCCAAACAAGGCTTGTCAGTTACAAGTGGATTAACCACAACCTTATCTCCAGCTAGGTCATTGCCTAGTAATAAATGAACACCCTCTATAGGTAAAGAAGTCACTGCCCCAACAGTCACAGGTCCAGAAACTAAGTCTGATGCCAAATTTACACAATGGAGAGGAACATTTACAAAGCCGCACTCTACTCCCTGAACAAGAACACTTTCACTTGAAGAAGACTCCTCAGACAAAGGCAAAGTACCTGACAATAAAAGACTCTGAGAAGCTCCAGTGTCCCTTAATATTTTAATTGGGATAGGCTTGGCAGAATCACCAATAAGTGATATAGAACCTTCTGACATGAATGGTTCATAAGCCTCCAAAATAGAATCAGACTGGGGTTTGTTTGACCCAACAAATGTATTGCTTTCAATACAAGACCGTGACCTTGACCTCGTAGAAATAAGAGCATTTGGAAAAGCTCTGTCTTTTCTCTGTTGCTTATTTTTCAACTTGAAGCAATCAGAAATAACGTGCCCTTTCGTTTTACAATAAGTGCACATAGGAAGAGATAAGGATTTCTGATGAGTCTTATCAGATGTTTGATTCCTAACAGTTGTGCTGTTGTGAAATTTGAAAGTACTCGAATGAGATTGAAATGGTTTTTTACCAGAAAACTGCTGAGAGGACGACTCATTGCCAAATGAAATTTTGTGAGTCAAGGAATAATCATCAGCCATACGAGCAGCATTTTCCAAAGTTTCCACATTCTGCTCGTCAAGATAGGTTTTAACATCACTATGGATGCACCTCTTGAACTCTTCAATTAATACGAGCTGTCGGAGGTTATCATAAGCTTGATCAACTTTCTTGGCTGAGCACCACCTATCAAATAGTTGTTCTTTATCCCTTGCAAATTCGACATGAGTTTGTCCAGTTTCTTTTCTACAATTCCTAAACCTTTGTCGATATGCCTCTGGTACCAACTCATAAGCTTTCAAGATGTACTCCCTAACCACATCATAATCGGTGCTTTGTTGTACTGACAGTGAAATGTAGACTTCACGAGCTTTGCCAATAAGTACACTTTGTAATAACAAAGTCCAATGCTCTCTGGGCCATTTCAAGTTTTCAGCTATTTTCTCGAAATGAAGAAAGTATTTATCTACTTCTTTTTCCTGAAAAGGGGGTACTAACCTAATATATCTAGTAACATCAAAACCTGAACTTGTGTTTAAAGGAGTGGAGTGTGCTCTGTTTGCCAGTTCTAATTCTCTTAATTTAAATTGCATTTCCCTTTCTTCTCTTTGCATCTGCATTTGTATTTGCCTCTCTTCCTTCTGCATTTGTAGCTGCCTCTCTTCTTTCTCTCTCTCCATCTGCCTCTCTTCTTTCTCTCTCTCCATCTGTATCTGCCTCTCTTCTTTCTCTCTCTCTCTCTCTGAATCTGAAGCTTTGCCAATTCTAAATCCATCTGGTACTTTAACTCTAATTCCCTTAATTTCCTGTCAGAACCAGATAAGGCTTTCTCTTCAAACTTAAAGCACTATTTTCAAAAATTCCCTTTCCTACTAAATACTGAATCAAAATAATCTTTATCTCCTGTTTTGTCAATGATAATTTTGCCTCAGATAGACTGTATTTTCTGGCAAGTAGAGCAACTCATCCTTTCTCATGCACTCTAACCCCTCCTGGGTAGGTTTTGAAATGAAATTGTGAACATTAGATGCCATTGTAAATGCTTGTTGGTTTCACACACAAAAATTTCTCTATATAAAATCTTTGCCAAAGACAAAAAAAAAAATAAATTCCGAGACAAAATCAATATGAATTTCAAAAATAACTTTAATATCTCTAATATGCTTTAAAGAAATTCAGATCCCGGACGACGAGCCCCCAATTTCTGTTACGACTCTATGGTCTAAGAAAAATGTAACAGAAAGAAAGTGAAACCAACGAATCAAGTAAAAATCAACAAGCAATTTATTACTAGATAATTAAAATGAAAAATCAAAAAGTCACTTACAGTAATGTGTTTTGAAATCCTAATAATCCAATAAGAATGATTGTTCTAATCACAAGTCCTAAATATAGAATGTTCCGAATTCACGGCTGTGTCCTTGAATGTTATGATGTGCTAATGGTCTCCAAAGTCCTGATGTACTAGAAATCTTGATGTGCTGATGTCAAAATGAAGTATTCCAAAATCTCTGAATATAAGTTCACATAAATTCCAAAATCATCAATTAAAAATCCAAAATCCAAAAGTTTATGAGCACTGTTATAATCCAATGAATATTTAAAATAATTCCTCTCTTAGAATTTGGAATGAATTTTTACAATTGTAATAGCTCTTTACAAGACTGATGGTAATGTCAAAACTGAATAAATGTCCACCAAACATGGCATATATAAAGATTGGTCACATGACAGAATGTTCTAGAACATGTGTCATCTTAATGGAATTTTACTTGTAAACAAAATTCAACCTTGACCTTCAAATTGAGAAAACATATTGATCAAAACAACCTAATTCAAGGACACTAGTTAAACATGTTTTTCCTGATAACATTAAGATTTAAGCAAATATTAAAGTGAAGAAACATTTATAATTTCCTAAAATATTTATAATATTATATAAACATCATACATAACAAAAGGGTCTCTATCCTTTTTTAGATAGAGGTTTCTGATGCATTTTAGCACTAACTAGATCATTCAAAATGGTCACAGCTGAAAATTTTTTAGAGACACGGATATGGTTTAATCCTTCTATTGCAATAGATGGAAATAAATTGTAATACAAACCATGGTTTCAGAAAGGCATTAGATTTGTGAATGATTTTGTTAATGAAGATACTTCCTGAATAAGTTTAGATAGTTTTTAAAAAAGGTTTTCTATTGACATTAATGTTATATATTTTCAAAGCATAATAACGTCTATAAAGTTAAGCAAAAATAAATTCATAATCAATTATGACTCTCATTTATAACAAACTTTGATAAATATTGTTGTGTACACAATTATTAAAAATAAAAAAGGATGTGGAGGTATATATGAAAAATTGATTGGAAGCAATAAAATACCAACTTTTAGAAGGAAATGGAATTTTGAATTTGGTGAGTTAGAAGATAAAGACTAGCAGCAATGTTTCTTGCTGCCATATAAAACTTTAAACCTTAGATGATTGCAGTTTAAAATATTACATATAATTCTGGCTACGAATGTATTTCTCAAACAAATTAGAATTATTTCAAAAGGTCTCTGTTCTTATTTGCATGTTGTATGCAGAGACAATATCTCATATTTTTGGGGGATTGTTAGATAACTAAGATATTTTTAAAATGATACCTTGCAATGGATAAAAAGTAAGCATAGTCACACAAATAAGTTGGAATTAAAAAAATATTATCTTTTAAATAGAGACAAAACCCAGAATGATATTAACTTATTAATATGCAGAACAGTATATATATATATATATATAATAAAGACAAGTCAAATTTGTCTCAGCTCAAAAACCTTTTGCTTTTAATTTTAATGTAAATAAATATAGTGCTTATAGAAACTGAAAATCGAAAAAGTTTGACAAAAGATGGTTCTTGTACAGACAGTTAATAGAGTCATAGAGTAGCTATTTACTCTCTATTCAGGTATTTTAATTCCTCGTCTGTTGCCAGGAGTTGCACATTCGCAAGCAAACTGATGGTTTCTAATGTAGACTACCTGCGAGTGGTGTGTTTTGTAAATGAGTATATATGCATGCTCAGATATGTGTTTTGTTACAATGCCAATATTTTCCATGTATATTAGTATGCTAACTTTAAAAATATGTGTACAAACAATGTATTCTTGTCTTTCCTATTCTTAAGTTTATTTCCTTAGCTTTTGTATTTCATCTTACAGTGACATAAACTAATTGTTTAGAACTGCCTACTTTGTCTTATTGAAAAATGGTTGAAATATTGTTACAATATCTAGTGTATCACATGTGTCATATTCTTTATGTCAGTAAAACTTTTGTTAAAAACCGACAGAAAAGGAAAACAATTGTTACTTTCTAATAATGGGCGTTCGGTCTATAATTTGTACCATTCATGTGTTTAATCATATGCTCATATTGCTTTGCTATTGTTACGGAATTATGTATCATCTATAAATTATAATATAGTTTTCATTTAGTTTATGACATTTGTATTATAATTCTTTAATTCAGTAGCCAACGCTATTATTAAGTACATAAGTCATTTTCTGTCCAAGAAAATCAATAATTATGTCGGTCAACTTAACACAACAATGGTGAGTCATGTGATATGTAAAAGCGATGTATGTGATGGACTGGATAAAACTCTGGATATATTCTTGTGCTGATCATCATAGGTGTGCCTATAATTGTTTAATGATTGGATGTGGCGATTTCCTATTATCAGCATTATCTGATATACCGGAATATTTTTGCTTATTGAATTACCTCTTTCGCAGATACCATTTAGGTAATTAACCTTGGACGTACGGCTATATACGGCCAAAATGGCTCTATGCGGAAAAGGGGGATTTACCATTCAAATGGCTCGATACATACATCGGGGGGGGGGGGGACTTAACCTTAAAGCGGCTCTATACTGACAAGGGGAGTTCAACATTAAAATGGCTCTATACGGACAAGGGAATTTAACCTGATGTTTCCATCTTGAAAAAAATTATACGGACAAGGGGAAATGTAATATTAAAACTACATTTACTAACTAATACGCCGTTTTGACTGACCAACACTCACTCATATACTAATCAACACCTACACCTACTAACCAACACGCCGTTTTGACTGACCAACACCCAGTCAACTACTGAACAACACATACCATTGTGTACGTAAGTGTGGGTGTGTTCAGTAGATGATTGCGTGTTGGTCAGTCAATCGGCATCTTGTTTGGTATTTGTATGTCTTGGGCAGTAGATGAGTGGGTGTTGGTCAGTCAAAACGGCGTGTTGCTTAGTAGGTGTAGGCGTTGATCAGTAGATGAGTGGTTGTTGTATTTGGATCTGGTCTCTACTCGTTTTGAGACAGTACCGCTTCTTGTGCTATTAGACCTCAAGGACTTTGCATATTCTTCTTGCCATCCCGAGGAGTTCTGCTTTCTGCAGCAAATTAATTTTAGGTGTTGTTTTATGTTTTCTGACGCTGTCTTTGACTTTGAGGGGGAATGAATCCCAGTAAGTAGTCTAGCTGTCGTGAATCCTGGGCGACCCACCCGCGCATCCCTTTTTATTTATTTTAGAAACCGTAGTCCACCCACCTTCCTAGCCTCTAAATTGTTTGTGAAAAATCCTAGAACACCACTGGCTTATCATTTCTATTACTTTCAAAGGCCAATACTCTACCCACCACAAAATAAAAATATTTCTAAGCACCCTCTCCTCCCCGCCAAATTCTACAAGATAGCAACGGACAAATAGACATGTGAATATCTAGGTCAAATCAAAGTATTAGGTCCCATGTGATATGCATTTTAGGTGTTCAAGTACAAACTAGAACAGCTACTACACAGTCTGTTTCTACCGTTCAACACACTGCAGAAAAGTTGTTTGAAAAATTAATTTTAGGCGAACAAGAATATGACCCAGATAAAAATATTACATTAACATGTCAGCAAATATATTTCAGATACAAGTTAGACTAAACTATATTATTGGTGTAGTGGTATATTTAGTTAAAAAGTGATATGGTGATACAAATAGGTAATATAGTTTACTATAATAACAGTTTACAAAAATCATCACATACATTTAATTTAGGAATCAATACTGCTATAAATACTAACGTTGTAAAAAATATAATACCAGCAGCTAATAAAGAGTCTTTAACAATTCGTCCAACAATAGATTACGAAGAAAAACGAATAAAAGAAGATAATGTTAGGACTAAATATATAGACAAGAAGGTTAATAATGTTAAAGTCTTGCAAACAGTTTCATAGATCGTAACATTCTATTTCTTGCCACGTGCATTAACTTGAAATTTCCATTCTTGTAGTACCTTTGGCTCATGTATTTGTTTAGATATTTTCCGATTTGTTTCGTCCATTTGTTTGTGTACTCCTTCATATAAATTTGGCAATAGTCGTTTTTGTTTAACTCACTTTTACCTTTAAGTTTGTCACATTTGATGCATGCCTTTTTCCATTTATTAGTACTATTTATTTCTAATAAAATTTTTCATACAAAAATTGTACTATTAAAATTATAATACTCTCATTCTTCAACAATAATTTAAACTATTTTAAGGTCCATAAAAATGTTATTTGAAACATGACTTGAATAACTTGAAACTAATCTTAAAATCATATTCATGTGATTAAGTTTGGCTGTTACAAATTTGTTCGCTTCTCTCACGTCATTAAGATGTGTTATTCACGTAAGTAGGCTGTAAGTAGAATAGATGTTAATTTTGTTGCAAATTGAATGGAAGGTGATAAGAGTAAAACTAAATAAAATTCTAAGGTTAGTGAGAGAAGCGAACAAGTTGTTAAGTCCCCAGAAAAGGTAACTTCACAAAGGATATAAGATTAACTTAGAGTTGAACTTGGAAAACAACTTTGAAAACGTTTATAAGAATTTGAGAAGGCAGAAGAAAAAAGTTAAAACAAGAGCAAGCAAGAATTAGAAACCGAGCCAAAACTGAACAAGATAAAACTTTGTTCGTGATAGAAGAACAAGGCTCAAACGAAATGTATTACTTGACAGGTGGTTGTATAAATGTTGTTTATTGGATTTATTATGTATTTAAAATCACGGTCAACTAGCTTTGACTTAAATATTGCTATATCTGATAATCAACCATATAAAGAAGCAGATAAAGTAAATCCATTACCAAAAATGCTGTAAGATAAACAATAATAAAATTTGCATTAATACACGGCAAGAGAAACAAACAACATAATGAACTCAATATACCATGCAAGATTAAATGAAACTCTTGTAGTTATTTACCGTATTCTTTGGAAAATGTTTCGAATATTTAAATATATCCAGCAACTAACATGGGTATAGAAGAAGCAATGAAGTTGGTTCTTAGAGTCCTTTTACGGTTGATTATCTGATGGCACAAGGAATACCAGCAGAAAAAACAGTTAAGTAAACAAATACATGAAAGATAGTAATAAAATAGTGGATCTACGAATAGTTTAACCTTAAAAAAAAACCGAAGAAAACAAAAAAGCCAGTAAAATTTATACAGGCACCAGAACAGGCATTAGATTTGTTATGGGAATCTTTTGGAGGTGTTGATCACCTCAAAAAGAATCCCATGACAAATCTGTTACAACTTCTGGTTGTACAAGCAATAACCCTAAGTCTAAGTTGTCTATTTCTTACATTTAAATGGGAGTGCAAATACCAAATGTACAACCACTGTATTCAGTATTACCGCCTACAGACAATGGTAATGATGTTAGGTTGATGAAAGTTAACGAAATTAAGAATGATTTCGTTAGTTAGATAGAACATTACAGAGGTGTAAGAAAAACGTATAAAACAGCATGTAAGTTTGTTTCTTTAACTGAATAGGTATAGATTTGCAACAGATTCAGGTGGGATGGGCATTGCAGCTGCTAATTTAGGAGTTGCAGGAATAGGTACAGGATTTATAATCCCTCTAGCTTTGAGTGGACTTGTGCAACTTTACTAGGGTTTTGTTGCACAAGCTTTCTATGAAAACCTGGTATATCGTACAGTTTTTAAACATAATGAGATTGTAACATCTGCCATAAGTATGTTTGGTAGTATTGATGATATTTATAAGTAAAACAATAAGCAATAATGAAATAAGTCATGAGGAATTGAATGCAATATTTACCGAGTACAACAGGTACAGGGAGATAAAGAATGACCTATATGAACAGGATTTAAAGCAATAAAATGGAAACCCCCCAGTCTAACTGTCCACAAGATTGGCTCTGAACTCAAATGCTTATAAACGCTCTGTTTTCAAGTGACCAGAATCTAAAGTGCAACTTACCATCATGGACACAATTCAAACACACATTATAGAATAAATATACATAACACCTCCCCTCATCAAAGAAAAGAAAGATTTATGCAATAAAGCTTTCTTTTACATATTTGTCAAATATGCGTATGATTCTATAATAATTAAAATTACATACGAAGATGTCATATGAATGACACTCAGCTGAATTACACAAAATATACACAAAATAAAGCAAAATAGTACATCTATATACGAGAGAGTGCATCTGCAATCACCGAGTCGATTGAAGAATTTCCGAATGGTTTCCAAGTAATCTTCCAAAGTGTCGCTGTAGATGATGACGTCATCGATGTACGCGTCACAATTATCTTGACCAGATGTTAACATTTTCATAAGACGTTGGAATGTTCTCCGATAACTTTTCATTCCAAAAGGCATCACTTTATACTGACAAAATGCATCTGGAGTTGCAAATGCCGAATTTCTTTTGGTCTTTCCGTAAGTGGAATTTGCCAGAATCCTTTTACAAGGTCAAACTTGGTGACATATTTCGCATTTCCAAATTTGTCGATGCAATAATCTATTCTTGGGATTGGAAATTAATCCATTTTGGTGACACTGTTGACTTTTCTATAGGCAGAACACATACAGAATGTATTATCTGGTTTAGACACAAGAATACATGGTGAACTCCAGTTACTTTTACTTGGTTCTATAAAATAATTCTCCAGTAAATATTTATTTTTTTTTCTTCAAATATTTCTGCTTGAGAGGTTTCATCCTGTAAGGAAGCTGTTTCACAGGTGTAGAATCTACAATGTCAACGTCATGATATATTTTATTTGTTCGTGTTGGAACACCAGGAAACAAGTGCTCATATTCTTGTAATAGCTGTTTTAGTTCATTCCTTTCCTGTTGTTATTTATGTGAATGTTTCGGGTCCAGATTGTTTAATATTTCTGAATTCTGAAGTTTGGTTACACCAAAGCCACTACAATCAGATGGCATTCTATCGTTTACATCCTCACTGTGAGGGGCAGGTACAACTAAATTGATTGAATAATTAACTGTGCTACCTATGTCAACATACTTCTTTAACATATTTATATGACAAAGTTGTTTCTGTTTCCGCCTCTCAGGAGTGTTAATGATATCATTTAAGTCATTTTTACTTTCTTTTCAACTGTATAAGGACCATACAATTTATCCCGAAGAGGATTTCGAGGTATGACAAAAGAGCCAGAACTTTATCACCAGGCTGAAAACTCCTTTCCTTTTCATTTCTGTCATACCTGATTTCATTTTTGACTGAGTAGAGTGAAGATTAATTATTGCTACTTTACAAGCCTTCGACAACTTATATTTGAAATCAGAGACATAGTCAAGAAGATTAATCTTTGAATCTTCATTTGAAAGAAGTTTCTCTTTCAATAACGTCAATGGTCCACGGAGAGTATGTCCAAAAACCAGTTCAAAAGAACTATAACCCAATGATAATTGAAACGATTCCCTAACAACAAAAACAACAAACGAACACCCTCATCCCAATCCTTTCCTGTATCAAAGCAATATGACCGAATCATATTCTTCAAAGTTTTATGAAATCGTTCCAAATCCACTTGACTTTCAGGATGATAGGCAGAAGATTTAAACTGTTGGATGCCTAATTCATGCGTATCTTGTTGGAAAATTCTAGACATAAAATTTGACCCTTGATCAGACTGGACAGATTTGGGAAGGTCAACAAGCGTAAAAAACTTTCTCAAGGGAATTGCCTCTGGAAATCATGTATACGCACACATTATGGTCAACAAGGATTGCTTGCCTGACTTTGTCTTAGGTAAGGGACCGACACAGTCTACCATTATTCTGATAAGTGGTTCGTCAAAAGCAGGAATAGGTTGCAGATGAGCCTTAGGTATCTTCTGATTGGGTTTTCCTACCATTTGACAAGTGTGACAAGATCAGCAGTATTTAGAACATCATTTGTAAGTTTCGGCCAATAAAAATGATTCAAGACCTTGTGATAAGTCTTATTGACTCCTAAATGACCAGCCAAGGAGATTTCATGGGCTAGACTAAGAATTTCCTGTCGATATGACGTCGGAACGATAATTTCATAGCGCACTGATCACACGTCACCAGCGGGTACCTCAGTTGATCTCCATTTTTTCATAAGGACCCTAGTTTTCACAAAGTAACACACTGGAACTTGTGTGGCTTCAGTTTCACTAATAGCCCTCTGAAACAAACAAGAAATCTCAGGATCTTGTTCCTGTTCGACAACGATTGATTATCTTTTGTCACCCTGATTAGATTAGAGAGAATGAGTAGTAAAAAGAGGATCACTGTTATCAATACCTCTTGGTTGATCAATACCAGGAGAAAAGGTGACGTCATTAAAAGACTGACGAACAAATTAGTGAGCTAACTGAATAATTTCCTGATCAACATTATTCTCAAGAGCTTTTTTCGCCATAACTGTGGTAATTGCACAAGCAGGATACAAATCAGGGATTTCAATAGGATCAACTTTTTGATCCAAACAAGGGTTGTCAGTTACAAGTGGATTAACCACGACCTTATCTACAGCTAGGTCATTGTCTGGTAACAAATGAATACCTTTCTAAATATAAAGAAGTCACTGTCCCAACAGTCACAGGTCCGGAAACTGAGACTGATGCCAAATTGACACAATGTAGAGGAACATTTACATAATCGCACTCTACACCCCGAATAAGTACACTTTTACTAGAAGAAGACTTCTCGGACAAAGGCAAAAATACCTGATAATTAAAGACTCTGAGAAGATCATGTGTCCCTTTATATTTTAATAGGGATAAGTTTGGCTGAATTACCAATAAGCGATATAGAACCTTCTAACATGAATTCATATTATAATCTGTCAGCAATTCTAATTATAGTTAACATATTTTTAAACTGGCATCATGAGCTAGGCCAGGTGTAATACAATAATATACTTTGTCTTGTTTGTAATTATGTATGCAAACATTCTAAATTCCCCAAAATATAACATAATATTAAAGTATCTTCTTTATGTAGTAGTTACGAATTGAATTTGAAATGTTTCGTGGCATCTTTGACATACTGGTAAACCTCTTCACTAATTCCTGATCCACTAAGACTTGAATTAAATTTCTCAATTGGCGGTAATTTAGTCTCCATAAACCTTTTCAAGGAATCAATGTATACGTACAGATACATATATTTTATCAAATATTTTGCTTCATTTCCTTAAAACCTTGAATTGTTTCAATAAATGTATCATCGTTTAGGTTTTTAGCACGTTGCTCAAAAATGATAACTACCTAACAATATCATTCTTCTTTACAATAAAACTTCTTTACCATCTTTAACAAATCTATTGATTATAGAATACTTACTAAACGTAATGTTTTTTGTATCAATATTTCGTATGATTGCTACTTCTTGAGTTGGGACCGTTTGACTAAAGGTCTTTACAATCAGACGAGAATCGTTATCAGACAATAGTGGAATATGTTTTGAATATTTAAAATTTAAGTTACAATCATTATGTGCATGCCCTTTGTATTTTCGCGTTACTTGATCATGATCTCTTAATTTGCATTTGGTAGTTTCGTATGTATTTCTTTTGTGTTAACATCTTTTTCTTGACAAATCTCCCTTTCGCAAATATCACATATATTTGTGACATTATCATGGTTTTTATCTTTATTAGTAAATATCATTTTAGCAGCGTTGCTTGGTGTGAGTTGTTTATAAATAGTGTCTGCAACTGGTTGCAAATATTCGTAAAATTTAGTTAGGTAGTCTTCTCTGTAAACTATATATCATAAACTTTGCTTATTGAAATAAGGTAAAGACAAAGTCCTGATGGTATGTGCTTTTCTATTTTTATTGTCCATGATGTATTTGAGTTTTGTTTGCAATTACTTATTATCTAAATAATGCTTGCAAACTCATAATAGAAAACAAAATAAACCTTTTGTCACGGAATTGTACAAATCCCTTTTATTTATTAAATACATGTACTCGGGTTTCGTTTTTCATTGTAACAGCGATACCCGAGAGTGATTTATGTATATTGTACAATATTTCGAAACAGTGAGTTCGGTTCACCCTATGCCGCACGTGCGAAGTGCTTTCGATGGGAAAAACCGAATACATCAAGCGCAGGGACGATGTAGGGCTGCATCGTCTGTGTATAAATGCCTCACCGTAAGACTAAATCTTTACATTACGGAACGTCTTGTCAGTTAGCAGTCAACTTAAGGATTAGCACATCTTCAGCTGTAGAGGTATGTAAATTATTTATCAATTTCTGATCTATATTTTTTATGTAGCTTCGACTTGCGTAGTACAATGCAAATATTTTCTATTCTTGTTTGTGACTTAATAAGAGCTTTATATTAGCAATATAAAGTGGCATTTTTAGGAAACGTTTAGTACCATAGGATTATTATCGGACACGGGTAGGTTCACTTCTGAACTTGTTTATTGCTTTGTAATGTTGTGCCGATAATGTAATTTGCATAACTTACCGTATATAACGTCATTACGTGTTATCGTATATGCCCGTATCAATCATAATACACGGTGTTAGATTTATTTCAGCTGATCAGAGTCGACGAGGTCCCAGCTGTAGAGCTGACCATAGAAGTTGACTACAGCAGCTGTAAAGCTAACCATAGCAGCCGAAGAGATGAATTTACAGTGTGTTGCTTGAGTAACAGGTGATCGGGCGTTGCTGACCGATTGGTGGGCGCTGATCGCTTGATTGACCAAGGAATTGAATGGTGGTCGGGGACTACCTGTAATGCTGACTGCTTGATTGACCAGTGTGACTGGTAGCCAAGTGTGCTAGTGACAGAGTGTTTTGAGTTACTCCATACATGTAATCTTGTAGCAGTGGGCTAATTTTGGGGTTTTGTGATACCCAGTGGTTTGGGATTGTAAAGATATTTTGTGTGATATTTATCCCATTGTTTTCATCATTTTATAATTTAAATAAAGTACCTCATTTTTCATTAATTGAGCGTATACATTTTTACTATATGAGTAAAGTACATCATTTTTACTATTTGAGTAAAACACATCATTCTTTTCGTCGTCTGAAATTACTGTGAATCGTTAACCTTTGTCCTTGTAATGTGTATTTATTTATTGTATTCACATTTGGGTTACATTATTAGGTTCGTGCGGATTATGTTAATTTGTCCAATATTTGGACCTTATACACGCACGTATTAATCATAACCCTTTTCCCATTCAAGTCATTCATCAATAAACATTGCATTTGTATCACCATCAAAAGTGTTCAATTACAAATCCGAAATCCAACCCGGTTATCTTGTTACACCTTTAGTTGGTGTTGATAGTTTTCACAATTTAACGATATATCCCTTTTCAAGCATGATGTCTATTGCGTTAGCTATTTGTTTCCATAATCTGTTGTGTTCTTATAATTTTAATTCAGAATAAAAATTCAGATACTTCTTGCACAAGTATTTTTATCGTGTATTTTGTTTACTTGAGATGAAACTAATTTTGATAAACAGTGTATTCCACAATAATGATAATTGTCTGGTTTGTTTCAAAATATCAACATGTCTACATGACTGTCTCTTTCCATTTCTGTAATTCTAACTGGTCTTATAACTGTTGCTACTATTTCATTAACATTAACGGATCTATTAAAATTAATCTCGAAATTGTTTATGTCTTGTATATTTATTGGACATTTATTGAACCAATATTCATATTTATCAAGGTTATAATTTTGTGGTCTATACTGATGAACTCTGAGTATGTTTTATAATGGATTCTTTTTATAATATATGCTTTTGCATACGGAACATGTATTGTCTTTTTATTTTGTACATCAATACAGCTCTTAATCTTTTATCCAGTCTGGTAAATCTATGTATGAAGTTCCTCCCATTGGTTTGAATCTATCAATATGCAGATTTAAATAATTGATTTGTACAAAAACCCAATGTGTTTTTTCCAAAAGCGCAATGTGTATCTTGACTAACTTCCTGTACAGATTATGTGATTAGTATATGAAGGATATTTTGAACTTTACTTTCACTCTGATTTTTGTATATTAAGTTTATAGGTAATGTTCAATGGTACCAAAATACAAAACATAAATAAAGTAATCTGTCTTTTTTATTATTCCAGTTTAATCGATAAATCTAGCTGGACTTTTACTGAGCCCAAATCAAAACTTTTTCTAGCTTTTATTTTCCATTCGTATTATTCAACTTCTGTAAAAAAAACAAAAAATACACATTCTGATAAATTTCTTCTCCCGGTTCAAATCTGCATTCATTTAAACGAGTCTTGTAGCTTTCTGGTAATATTTTTTTTTTTACTTTGATTAATAATTGTTTTTATTTCTCTTCTCTTGGAAGTCGAATTAAATGAGGCTATACTTTCCTTCTTTCAGGGTGTTGTCTTTTTGTATTAAGCAAAGTTGTCGCTATTTATTATTAAATTTTCTAATGTTTATATTACTATTTTCCAGTTAAGAAATTATAGTGAAATCTAATTTAAATTATTGAACATTGAGCCTCTTGTTACAGTGTTGTTACATTCACATGTAATTATGTTCTCGTTGTATTCAATGATTTTGTCATTTTCTCCAGTTAGATTTTATTATATTTGTACAATTTTTACATCGTTTGTAGTATGTATTTCGATGTTCCATTTGATAAATAAGCTTACTTTCACCACATATTAAACATGTTATCGATTTCATTTATACAAATATTTAAATATGAATCTAGAGATGTTATTCCATGATGGCAGGACCTAAAATCAGTTTAAAAAATTTCGTTAGTAAGACAATATTTTCTTCTGGCTCACCCAGCTATTAACAGATTCATCAAAATTTTTTTATTTTACTAGCTCATATTTTTACCATTCATGGTTTTAGTTTTCAAAATTTTCTCAACATCAAAATCGTCATCTTGTTTGTCGTATATAGATAACCCCTCCTCGTAAAATATATCTTCAATGTTCTCTCCCTTCAAGTCTTGTAATTTATAGACTACAGGGTCTCCTAAAATTGTTTGTTGATTGCAAACCTATCTCTTCTTGACGATAGCCTTAAGTCAATTTAGATTTATATTTCGAGATTCTTACTTTTTCACCCATCTCATACTTAATCGTTCGATATGTATCAGCTGTTAGATAGCCAAATAAGTGAATCCATACTTTAGATCTGTTTTTTGGTTACTGGCATTAATTGGCGACATATCTATCCATCTTTGATATGTATGGATGATATATATATATATATATATATATATATATATATATATATATATATATATATATATATATATATATATCTATATATAACAAGGTTTGGTAATATATCTACCTTTTTTCCTGTTTTCATTTTCAATGAAATATCCCACACTATAGTCATACGAGTTCGATTTAACTTTTCCATCAAAGACGCTATTTTGTCTAAGTAAATAGGTAAATAGTAAAGTATTCTATATTTTCTTTCGAGGAACTGATGAACTCTTTGGTTGCAAAATTCTTTTCCTTCATCGAGCTGTAATTTTACTGGTTTTCGCCCATTAACGATTTCTCTAAAATTGTTCCAAATGTCGTCTTCGTTTTTTGTTTTCACTTTCTTAGACCAGGCGTATTTTGAGAAGACATATATCACTGTCAAAATGTATTTCCATCCATTGTTATATGTTTGATATTTTTAATTTTGTCCCGTTTAATTTGTGCCCACAATTGTTTGATATTTGTGACAGCAACTGGACTTCAGGATCGTAATATAGATGTATTAATTACTGTTCTTTGGTCGCTGGTTGTTACTTAATTAAAAAATAATGTATGTATTTATGATTAATGTTAGGTATTTATGATTAAAATTGTATCCGTTTTTATGATCTTTAACCTTTGATCTTTGATGTTCCTTTAAAAGTTTTGCAAACGCCCACCAAATTGTCCGGGATGTTGCATTGATTGATTCAAATACATAATTTGACTGTACCCTTTGGAGATCGTAGGTAAAAGAAAAAGGCTCGGTCTCTGGAAGTTAGTCAAGCTATAGTGATTGCAAACTATCCCCTCAAAGGTATTATGGTACACCTGAAGATAGCATCACTTGTAATTGAATCAATTTAAATTTATACTCTTGGTATCAATATGCTGTCGTACTTGCAACGGACCGACGAGAGGAAACAGGTATGTACAAAGTAATAAAAAAACATATTGATAGCAACTTTGTGTACTGTAATCGTCAGTGCTTCCTCTACGCCATGGCAGCACTTAAAAGTGTTCCTTTATAAATTACTTTAAGCTATACGACTTTTATTAACTACACAGGTATGTTATAAACCAAGTAATTAAGTAATCTTTCATTAGTAATAATAACATGGATTTATATATTTTGATTATTTCAGTTCCATATTTAAGTAGAATAAAACCAAAATAACCTGCCAACATACCCTATAAGCAACATAGATGAGTATTATATAGTGGCTGTATTGGTGGCAGCTTCATTGGTGCTAAGTTTGTAGTTATTATTTGAGCTCTTATTAATAATATGACCATGACTTTTAAAAAAGCTGAATATCGTATTTACAAATCTAACAGCCTAAGGCACACATCGGTCATAGCCTGATACAAAGGCGACTAATAGGTCGCTCAAGGTTAAGGAATGCGAGACGCTGCAGAACAAGGAACACCTTATGGTGAAAGCTCGTAATGATTATCTGTGACAAAATAAGTTTGCTGAAAGCTACCAACGACATCGGTAACCTACTAAATATGCAGCTGATCTACTGACTAAATATATCAATCATTGCATTATATCACAAAATAATATAATATAACTACTCTGCACTTAAAAAGGAACGTTTCATTTTACGCTAGGCAGTGAATTACTGGATTTTTCAAGAGAAATAAGTTTGATAATTCACTGGACTGAAATAAAAAATGTATTTTTTCACTGTCGAGTCGGTAACATTATGACCAAGACATTTTGAGCTATGTTTAGACGTTTGCGTGGTCTAGTGGTAAGTATGACCACATCGCATGCAGACGAACCAAGTTCAAACCCAGCATATATTTTTTCTTCAATTATTGTTTTAATGTGTTTGTTTCACCTTGAATTGTGAAGGAAACTTGTGTTACTACTGATATTTTCTGTGCGAATATACAACAGAACATAAACGGTTAACCGCTGACATTGTCGCGAGGGATACTGTAAGAAATCTGCTTTTCCATCTGTTATACATATTGCCAGTCAATATGTTTGAGCATAAAATATAAATAAAATTTGCTTGTTCCGAGTGAATAACGGATACATTTCATCTCGTGAAAAAACTAGATTTGTCACCCACTCGATGAAATATATCCGTTATTCGCTCGTTTCAAGCAAATATCCTCTCTAAAGTTCATACACTTAAGATCTTAAGATATACATGAGACACTCTCATAGAAGCTACTCAGTTGTATGTACCTGCTTGTGGAAGGTTAGTATTCAGTATTTGTGACGATATATATTTTTTTCTAACCACATAGTCAATCTATTAGATATGCAGCTAATCTACCGACTGAAGCAACTGACTAAATCTGTAAATTTTGAATTATATCATTCTGTACCTCGAACAATAACGCTAAAGCTCATACACATAAGATCCAGAGACGACATTTTAATGGACACTGAATTGTAAACATGTATTCACCTGTGTGTTCAATAACTCCCTGTGATCAAAACATCGAAGAGTTATTCACCTACATTTGTTATCACGGTTATATGCACTGACAAATAATGTTATTTAAATCACTTTATTTATATGAAATTATAACTATATAAAGTAAAATGTGAAACGTGGGGCGGTCGCTAATATCATTACACTAGCTCATTGGTTAATTCATTACAATTGTTAATTAGGTTCTGAAGTAAAAAGTTGTCATTCTGACGGCGAAACCTGCTTACACGAGGCTATCATTATGACAGCAAAGCCTACTTGCACGAGGTTTCCATTTAAAATTGTTGACTCTGTCTGGTTTTAATAACTGGAGGATATAGGAGCATCTGTCTGGTTCGAAAGAAAAGGACTTCATATAGAGTCGGAACTGATGAATTTGTAAAGAATAAAGTAAAGATTTGGGATATAGATCATGATGGTTTATGAAATACATTTGAGGGTTGTAGTTTAGTGCTTATTTAAAAAAACTGCAGGGTTGGTGGCCTATGTTTTTTAAAAAACTTTGAGGGTTGGTAGCACAATATGTTTCCAAATTTTGACAGTTGGTGGTCTTGGGGTTTGACATTTGAGGGTTCGTATTTTAGTGTTTTCTAACTATAAAGGGTTATGGTCTAAGATTTTTTAAATTTTGAGCGTTTGTGGCATTGTGCTTTTTGTTGTTAATTTTGAGGGTCTATGGTTTTTTTTTGGTTTGGTGGCCTAGATTAAAAACACTTGAAAGTCGGTGGCCTAAGGTTTCTTTTTTAAATTTGGTGGATATGAGGGTTGGGTAAGGTTGGTGGATAAGAGGGTGGGTAAATTTTGTTTATGTAAAATAATTTCATCGTCTGGTGTTTGAAAAAAAATAAAGAAAAGATGCTTAAAAAACGTTGGCGGGGGGGGGGGGGGGTAATCGAAGATTGAGTGGCTTTGGGTTATGAGAAAATAAAGAAAGATAGATGGGAAGGTGGCCCAGGATGCACGATAGCTAACTTATTCAAGTACACTCACTGCAATCGGTACTGTCTCTGTGCCGATTTTACAGACATTATGAGTTCTCTGGCCCTATCACGTTATTTCTTTATTTTATCTTTTTCCTTGCGTTCAGTGTTCTCTGGTACTACTATGTCTATGATGCAAGTCAGGTTCCTCTCTTTAATGGTGTCTGGTCTCCTGTACTGCATCCTGTTGTTGGAAGGATTTTTGCCATACTATTTTCAACCGCTTTCTCTGTCTTACGATCGTACCTATTATATGCTCATTTTATCCCATATATTCTGGGCAGTTGTCAACAATGTAAAGATGATGATCGAAACTGCCTAGACTGCGACTGTTCTACACCTGTGTTATTTTGGAGATAATAGTTTTTTCACCAGTATATACTCTTTCTTGACCTGACTCTTTCTCTCAATTGACGGATTTTCTAATTGTACCCATATTTTTTATAGGTATGAACGGTTAAATTGTATTAGAAACTGCGCACATTACTGTGATATTATTTCACGCCGTATATAATGGTAATTATATCCCTTTTTTTTTTTTTTTTTTAGATCGAATCACTTTCCTTTTCATTAGATAGCAAAGACCTTACGCAGTTCTCTCGATGCTCCAACGAGTGCAGCTTTCAGAGTTTTCCAGACCTTTCTCAGTTCTCTGGCTAGGTCACTGTACTTCGTCAATTTTCCCAGTTTCTTGCTTGCGACGTTAGAGTCCCATATTATTGCTATGACTATGATATTGGTCAGGTTCCTTTTTTATAATATCAACCAGCATAATGTCAGGACTTCTGTGTTGTATCCTGTGATCGGTCTGGATGTTGAAATCCTACTGGATTTGGCCTTTTAGTTCATGTCTATTAATTCTGCCTTGTGATCGTACAACTGGTTTGTGCACTCAGAAACATACTTCGTAAACAGTTGCCAGTGCACGGCTAGAGCTAGCTTGTCGTGCCGCTTTTTGTGCTCACACCGGGCTAGTTTTTTGCATTTACCAATAAGGTTGCTGGATGTATCATCCTTACTCATGCACATTCTGCACAATGTTCAGACATTTATTTTGTACATCTGATTTCACCGTGAAAACAACGAGCATTTGGTAATGCGTTACAACTGACAATTCTATTGTTTTTTTCCTAAGTTCTCCAGCTTGAAGCCATATTCAAATGCTCTCACAATCTCGATATTTTGTCCCCTTTACAAATTGTTCTTGCACTGCTTTTCCCCACCACCCTGATGGTCGTTCTATGCTCTTCATCACCTAATAATCTTTCTCTTTGCCGATCGCTTTGCGAAGACCTTCCTTCTGGACTAAGACTAGGAATTGTTCATAACTTTTTCTGACATACTTTCCTAGGTTCCTCTTTTCAGTTCTATACAGTCTTTAATGTTTCTCAGGTTTTTTTCGCTTATCTGTCATCGGAAGATACGGTCTTTCACATAAGTTCTTTTATACAGTGCACCATGAATAGTCAGTAGCTTTCTAGTCTATCTATCCATGTCTTCTAACTCTCGTTTGGTCCAATCCACTATGCCAGTTGTGTACCTGATGATGGATGTTGCCCAGTTATTGAAGGCTACAACTGTATTACCTGTATTTAGCTTCGATCCAAGTACATTCTTCACCTTACTATCGTACTATTGTCTGATTTTACTTTATCGTTCATGCTCCATGCTGTCTGCCCCATGTGCTCATAGATACTTGCAGTCATCCTCCTGTCCTAGAAGTTTTAAAATCTGGTTGTCTGAGAGCTTTATGCTTTATATCTTCTCCAGTTTGCCAGGGTCGGATGCTTTGTCGATTTCAAATTCCACTGAGATGTAAAATTTTACTGTTTGTACCAGGCTGTTTGCAATAGTTTCATATCGCCAATAGAGCTTCAGTTGGGTCACGAGCAGTAGGCAGTTGATCTTCTAAAATTCTTCCTGGATTGGTATCCTATCATTTGCTTTCCCAGTTCTGTTACTAGGAGAATGAGGGCTGTTACGACTAAGTGTAATGTAACAAAAGAAATAATTACTCAAACAAGCTTTCAAGATTTACAAATTTAATTTCTTAAAATATTAAATATTTCAAACAAACAAAGTGAAAGAATTAAAAATAACTTACACTTTAGAAATTCCTAAATAATCCCAAATTGATCTATTATTCACTGATCCGGAAGTTATCCAAAATATTCCGAATGAAGAATGTTCCGAATGAAAACACCACTGTGCTGATGTACTAACAATAATCAGTTATATCCAAATATTATTAATTCCAAATAAATCCTTTTGAATGTAGAATATCACACAAGTTATAAAAAAGTTTCCAATAATTCCAACGGAGCTGAACAATTCTTAAATCTTTAAATGTCAGTACTTAATCCCGAAAATGTAGCCTGGAAATATTTCTGAAGTAGATAATCACACACAATGAACCAATCTCGTTTATGACCTCTTAAGCTGATGTAACTATAAAGAATCCAGAACGCAGAGATTACATTTCTTTTATAGTATTCTATACTGCGTCTTTAAAACAAATAAAACCCATGGCATATAGAATGTGATGTAAAATCTTACCTCCTCCATTAAAGTTTATCGTTGCGACCAGTGGTTGTTGCTGCTGTTTAGCTACCGTCTCTTTCAACTGATATGTTTGCTGCTGGGGAAAACGACCGAACGTCCCTCGGGATGGTGCTGGCCCGTACATAGTTTTGGTGGTGGGTGGACGCACATTGAATACTTGGTTATCTCTCTGCAGGCTGGCCATTTTCTAATACAGGTTTTGTTGAAGAATTTTCTCTTGCATGATTGTGGCCGTATATATTTTGGCTCCATTTGTAGCATGCACAGCGTCTGTCAAAAGTCTTGATTGTTTGTTGAAATATTTTTATTTTTTAGGAAATTAAATATTTGTATTTAATCTTGAAAGCTTGTTTGAGTCTTTTCTTTTGTTACATTACCCCTAGTCGTAACAGAAGAAATTGGGGAGCTCGTCTTGGATTAGAAATTTGAATAATTTCGTGATCCGAATTTGAAAATTTTGGGATTTAGATTTAATTAAATATTTTCGAGGTTTTAATATTTCAGAGATTTTGATACTTAGGAAAGTTTTTTTGGGGGATTTGAATTTCGTTGTTTGAAATTTTAGTGGTCTTTTTGATTTCCCGATTAAGAAATAAAGAGAAACGAACAGGCTTTCATAATGACATCCAGAGTAGAGTTTCGTAGCTGATCCTAACCAGGAGAAATTTAAATCCTTAAAGAAGGACGAATTACTTCAAATTGCTAAACATTATAGTCTGACTGAAGCGAAAGCTTCCATGTTAAAACAAGATATCAGGAGTATCTTGATACACTATTTGGTACAAACAGGTATTTTTGAAGAGGGGGTTTCAAGTGCAAAGAAGAAATCTCCGTCTAGTTTAGGGAAAAAATTACAGATAGTTAAGGATATAGAGTTAGAAAAGCTCAGATTGCAACGGGAACAGATGCAGATGCAGGAAAGAAGCGAAGATAAATTAAGAGATAAAGATAGGGAAGATAGATTAAGAGAGGGGGAAATACGAGAGAGGGATAAAGAAAGGAAAATAAGAAGGAATTAAGGGATAATGAAATACAGAGGGAAGTTAGGGAATTGCAGGAAAGGGAAAAAGTTAGGGAATCTCAGGAGAAAGATAAGGAACGGGAATTTAGATTAAGTTAATTAGAATTGACCAGTAAAGCTCACTCTCATGACAATACGGGTTCATACTTTGATATAGCCAAGCATATGAGACAGGTTCCCCCTTTCAGGGGAAAGGAGGTAGATAAATATTTTCTCAATTTTGAGAAAATTGCCGAGAATATGAAATGGCCGAATCAAAGTTGGACCTCATTATTGCAGAGTGTGTTTACTGGCAGAGCTAGTGATGTTTATACTGCACTCTCATCTGAACAATCTGCTGAATATGAAGTGGTCAAAGAATATATCTTGAGGGCTATGAGTTGGTACCTGAAACTCATCGTCAAAACCTTAGAGATTGTAGAAAGGAAACTAATCAGACTCATGTAGAATTTGCTTAGGGAAAAAAAACCGTTTGTTTTTCAAGATTGTGTACGTCTAAGAAGGTTGATAGGGATTATGCTAATCTTGAGCAACTGGTATTGATTAAAGACTTCAAGATTTGTGTCAGTAATGATATTAAGGTATACCTTAATGAGAAAGGAGTTGAGACTTTAGAAAAGGCAGCCAGCACAGCTGATGAATATTCTTCAATACACAAAGTTCCATTTGTAAATAAATCTTCCTCTCAACAAGCTTATGTTAAGAAACCATTTCAGACTCGTTTGAGTAATTTCAGACCTCAGGCTGATGTAACTGTGAGCAATCAAATTGCTGATAAGGAGTATCAGAAAACCTTATTTCTACCCGCGTGTTCCTATTGTAAGATGAAAGGACACGTTATTTCTGATTGCTTTAAATTGGAAAATAGGCAACGGAATTTTAATAGAGCAGTTCCAAATGCTCTAGTTATTAAGAAGTCAAGGTCAGGGTCATATATCAAGGATGATATTTGTTTGAAGGCTTGCATACCTCAGTCTGATTTTGTAATGAAGGAATACGAACCATTCATGTCGAAGGGTTTGGTGTCACTTGTTGGTGACTTGGGTAAGTCTACTCCTATTAAGATATTAGGAGACACAGGAGCTTCTCAGAGTCTATTGTTAGATAGTACTTTGCCGTTTTCTGAGAAGACTTCTACTAGTGAAAGTGAACTAATACAATGTGGATATGTTAATGTCCCTCTTCATTGTGTTAATTTGTCATTAGACTTAGTTTCGGGACCTGTGACCATAGGAGCAGTGACTTCTTTGCCTATAAAGGGCATCCATTTATTACTAGGTAATGACCTAGCGAGAGATAAGGTAGTGGTTAATCCACTTGTAACTGACAAGCCTAGCATGGATCAACGAGTTGATCCTATTGAAGTAGAAATCCCTGGTTTATATCCAGCTTGTGCAGTTACTAGAGCTGTGGCAAAGCGTCCTCTTGAGAACGATGTTGTTGAACAGGATGTATTTCCTTTAGCGGACACCTTTTTGGATCAGGCTTTTAATGAGGTCACTTTTGCTCCTAATATGGATCAATCAAGTATTGATCACAGTGATACTCTTTCAGCTACACAAACTCATAAAAATAATCAGGGTGAAATAAGACAAACACTAGTTGTCTTACAACTGGGGGATCCAGAGATCTCCTGCTTGTTTCAGGGGGCTATGACTGAAACTGAAGCCAAGCAAGAAGGAACTTGTTACTTCTTGAAGAGTGAAGTCCTTATGAGGACACGGAGACTGCTCTGGTACCCGTTGGTGACGAGTGGTCAGTTAGTAATCAGTTAGTAGTTCCTATATCCTATCGTCAGAAAATACTAAGTGTAGACCATGAAACGTCGTTGTCTGGTCGTTTAGAAATAAATAAGACGAAGTTAGGCAACCAGTACTTGTTGACGAGGTATGCGTCCAGAAGTTTTCCAAAAACTATTCTTTTGCGGAATATTAAAACTGAGATCATAGTGAAAGCTTTGGTCAAGTTTTTCACACTGTTTGGTCTTCTTAAGTCTATACTATATCAGACTTTAGAACGAATAATTAAAGCATATTGTTATGAGTTAGAGTATAATTGGGATTTGTTGTGGAACAGAAAGGGAGTAGGATGATGGAGTCCAATTATTGTTGTTTGCTGCGGTGGGGTCAGATGGGAGTTTTCAGCCTTGATAGAGTATTAGCTCTGCTACCCATACCCCAGAATCCTGTTCAGGCTAAATATTTTGGCCCTTATACCATTCACAAGAAAGTGAGGGATTTAAATTATATTATTAATACTCCTCGGAGGAGAAAGCAGAAACAACTTTACCATATTAATATGTTGAAACAATATGAACTATGTTATAGGATTAATAGCAGTATTCTTCATTCTTCATAGCTACACTGGATTGAGAGGTCATAAACAAATTTGGTTCTTTTTGTATGTGGAGATTCTACTTTTGTGATATATTTAATACAGTGCATTCTGGATTAGTACTGTTTCTTCAACTTCAGTAATTATACAGCTCTGTGGAATTATTGGAAACATTTCTAGAACTTGTGATATTCCATTCGCAAGGACTATTTGGAATTTATAATACTTGGATATATTTGATTCTTATTAGCACATTAGTACAGTGAAGATTACTTCATTCGGAACAACTACATTCGGAATATTTGGATTAATATCCGGATCAGTGAACTTTAGAACAATTTAGGACTTTTAAAGATATTCTATACTGTAAGTTATTTTTAATTCTTTCACTTTGATTGTTTGTTGAAATATTTAAATATTTTAGGAAATTAAATATTTGTATTTAATCTTGAAAGCTTGTTTGAGTCTTCTCTTTTGTTACATTACTCCTAGTCGTAACAATATATATATATATATATATATATATATATATATATATATATATATATATATATATATATATATATATATATATAAAGCGCCTTCTTTTATCGGTTGACAGTCGTGTAAACGTCCAATGGTCTTCTTCCAAGACAGCGCCATGATACAAAACTATTTTCCTCATCCAGGACTTGTTGGGGCCACGACCTCACATAATGTGCCTAATCGGTTGTTTTTGCTTTTTTTCTGCCGCCATTCCAAATTTTTGAACATATCGATACCATTATTAAATGCATCCTGATGTGGAAGGAGGCACCGTATCTCGTTTAGAATTTGTCTGGCTCGAAAGTAAACGTGGAGGTCGCTAGTAATAGATGGTCGCAAACACTAACGCAGCAGCCCGTGGTAACGCACCAGATGGCAAAGTTCTGCCGATCTTGCCAAAACTCTATTGGATCGTTTGACCACCGGTCTGCAACCTCCATTGTTTTGACTGGAGGCAGACTATAATTGTAGGCTAGATCTAAAAACTTTTTTTATCACGAAGCGTTGTCCCTCACAAACACTTTTGGGTTGATGAACAGTTCTTGTATTTGTACTTTCTCCTCATCAGTGTAGTTACACACACTGGCAACGCCATATGCCGCATCGCTATCAAAGTGAAATGCCCGTGACTCCACTCTGAAACGTGCTGGCAAACGGGGATCTGGTAAAGCTGCCTGGACCAATCACCCATCAGTGGATTATACCGAGCACAGAAACCATGATGACACCAGAAACTACTGACATGATCCAGGAAGATTCCTCTGCAGGAGGACCCATGACGTGAAATCTGGAAGCCAGACCGCAGACCAGTCTTCTAAAGATGAAGGTAAACACCAGGATAGGGGACTGGAACATCAGAACCCTATACGAGAGCGCGAAGACAGCACAAGTTACTAATGAGAAAGTAGAACATCAAAGTGCTTAGTGTTAGTGAAACCCTAAGGAATTGAAAAAGTCAAACAATGCTAATTACAGGAGAGAATATCATCAACTCTGGACATGACGAATAAGACGACCACGACCGCAAGGAAGGAGAGTTGCCTTCATGATGTCGACTGACTCAGCCAAGGCTTCGATTGAATGGAAACGTGTATCCCCAAGAATCATCACAGCAAGGTTAAACTCGAAAGGAATGAAAACCACCATCATTCAACGCTACTCCCCTACAAATATTGCAGAAGATGAAATGAAGGAAGAGTTATATGGAAAGTTGCAGAGTGCTGTTAACCAGGCATCTAAAAGAGACCTCAAGATCATAATGGGTGACTTCAATGCCAAAGTGGGCCCCACAACACAGGGAGAGAACTGACCATGGGACTGGGAACCATGAATGAAAACGGAGAACTCTCACTGATTTTGTGCCTTCAATGACATGGTCATTGCATGCTCTTTTTTTCTATCAAACGAATCCTCAAAGCAACATGGGTTTCACCAGATGGGAAAGTAGAAAATCAGAGTGACCACCTGACCATTGGCTGCAAGCGGAGGAGAAGCCTCGTAGATGTACGCGTTAAAAGAGGAGCAGATGCAGCATTCAATCACCACCTAGAAGTGGGTTCATTCAGAATAAAACTCAGGAGCTACAGAGATATGTGCGACAGGCCAAATACAAAGTTCAGCGTGCAAATACTAAAGTACAAAGACATCGACAAGGAATTCAGCTGCCAAATTAGCAACAGATACACAGCACTCGGGAACCTGCCAGAGGAACCCATCGGCGACAGAAACAAACTAAGAGAACGGTGGCAGAATTCTTATAGCACAATCCTGAGCAAGAGAGAAAGAAGACACAAAAGAGACTTGGTAGCTTATTAACGATCGCAGAACACTGAAGCAGCAGATTAATCAATGCACAGATGAACAGAAGAAACAGAAACAGAAACACAGAGCCCAGAATGAACAGGTTAACAAACAAGTCAAGAAATACATCAAGAAAGACAAAAAGAAATGCACAAATGACCTGACCACACAGGCCGAGGTAGCAACAGGGAAGAAAGATATGAAGAGGCTATACGACATCACGCTCACACTTTCAGGGAATACAAGGAACCCATAACAGCTAGCCAAAGACAAAGAAGGGACAATACTCAGCAAAGAGGAGGAACAGCGACAACGATGGACTGCATATTTCAAAGAGCTACTCAACATGCCACCACCAACAGAAATGCCTGACATACCATCAGCAGAGAAACTCCTCCGTGTCAATACGAACCCCCCCCCTCCAAAACAGAAGTCTCAAAGGCATTGAAAGCACTAAAAAATAACAAGTCAGCACGTCCAGACGGCATCCCATCAGAAGCTCTTAAAGCTGACATTGAACAGACAACAGAAATAATGCATCAACTACTCTTTAAAATATGGGAGAGTGAGCAAAGTTCCTACAAAATGGAAGAAGGGAGATATGGTCAAACTGCCAAAGAAGGAAACATGGCTCCATGTACAAAGTGGCAAGGAATTATGCTGCTCTAAGTGCCCAGCAAAGTCCTCAATAGAATCATCATGGAAATACTGAAGAATTCTCTTGAAGCAAAACTAGGAGAAGAACATGCAGGCGTCCGCAAAGAAAACTGCACAGACCACATCGCTACACTGCGCAGTATTACTGAAAAATCTATCGAATGGCAATCACCCCTCTATGTGAACTCTGTGGACTTTGAGAGGGCCTTTGATTTTGTGGACAGAGATGTAATATGGGAGCTGATACACCATTACGGAATTCCAGGGAAGTTCATATCTTTAATACAGCAGTTATATGACAATTTCACTTGCCAATTGATCCACAACGATAAACTTTCAGAACCCTTCCAGGTGCAAACTGGAGTCAGACAGGGATGCCTCCTCTCGCCAATGATCTTCTTGTTGATGACAGACTGGATAATGAAGGCAACCACTCAGGACAAGCGAAACTGGAATACAGTGGAATTTTACAAAACATCTAGACGACCTGGACTTTGCAGATGACCTGGGCCTCCTGTCCCACAAACACCAGCACATGCATGATAAGATCAGCTGTCTGGCAAAGAAGCAAAAAAGACTGGACTTCACATACACGCCGGGAAAACAAAAATAATGAAAATCAACAATAAACAACACAGCAAAATACAACTCGATGTAGTAGACCTAGAGGAAGTTAAGCAGGGTGTAATGTCTCGACCGATGGAGGGACCGACCTAGATATTCGGAACAAAATTGGGAAAGCCAAACAAACATTTAACACCCTGAAAGAGGCATGGAGCTCGTCATCCCTCTCTAAAAAGAAACAAGATCCATCTGTTCAACACAAACGTGAAATCCATCCTGCTCTACGCCTCGGAGACCTGGAGGGTGACTAAGACAACCTCCAACAAACTGCAGTCCTTTGTGAACATGTGCCTCTGTAGCCTCCACAACATCCAATGGCCAGATGGATCCATAACACCGACTAGTGGGATGGTACAACGTATCGGCTGCTCTTGGTAACATAATATTTGACGTGCTTGATATCCAGGCCTATAAAATGCGGACAACCATCACCGTTACTAATAGGTATTACAACATGAATATGCTCAAAACAGTAATACAGGCTGCCATTCCTGGAATGACTGCGGACTACAACACTGAGCACGGGGCGGGTCAGAATCATACTTACTGAACCAAACTAGACGCTCCATTTCGGACAGCTCGCCTCCAACTTTTGCTTCTAATGGTATTTTTGGAGCTGGCACATATACAGCAGTCTATCCCGCGGCTTTATGTCCACCTCGAAGAAATAAACTCAACTGGGAAGAATGTTGATATAATTTTTTTATAATGATGCAATAAAAAATAGCACGCTGCAACAAGTTATTCGTGTGGGTGGTGAGTACTATGGAGAGTCGCGTACTGTTTCTTATGGAATGCCATGACAGCGATTTCGTTGTCGGAACAACAGCCAATAGTTATAGCCTCGAGGTCACGAGCTCGATTGTGACTACAGCAACGTGGTATTTAGCGAAACGTCCTCGTCGATAACCTTTTTTTGGGGATGTGTTGGGCCCTCAAAAATAAACAGAGTTATATTTTTAAAAAAAGACTGTCACATCACTGTAATCGGTCAGAAAAACAAACAATCGGTGAACCTGCGAATAGAGATTATTTGGAAGAGCGTGTTGGCGGTCGTGTTGAAGACCGTGTTATTTCCAGATCTAGCGATATGAAGCAAACTGACATCATCGCCGTCTAACCAGTACACAACGGAGACAAGTTAGAGATGCGTGTCCGCGGGGCAGCTACTTCTCCCTCTTTTCTGAATCAATTAAACTTTCATATCACGCTACTTATAGAGGAATTATAATGTTGCTATATCCAAAAAGCCAAGACCTACAAGATTTTTGTCTGTAAAAGATTTGTGAGACTGAACAGCTGCGCATCACATCACATTGACGGTTGTGTCTCTGGGCACTAATGTGGCAAGGTTTGGAATATTGCCAACATTGCAACTGCCTTTGAGATCACAGATTTAAGCTGTGGTCTGACTTCTGCAGTAGGAAATGTTATCAGCCAGCGACTATCCATGAAAGCCAAAAAGCACAATGAAATTAGCGTCTTACCCGAAGCAAAGCTCAACACAACCGCAGACCACATATCTAAGGCGCTACGCGACAACGCCATCTCCGAGGAAGAATTCAAGTTTATCTTCGATGAAGTCGACAAATGTACAACCATGAAAAATTAAATACGGTCTGTGTCGCACAAGGCATACACATCAATTGTAATTGACGAAGTGGCAAAAAACGAGCTCATAGCTAGCAGATGAGCCGAAGCTCGAGAGGAGATCATGAAAAGTCTCAATGGAAATTCATAATAAACTGTGTGTTGTCTGTCGGAACGATAAAATCGACAGAACCGTTTGAACATTAGTTTTTCTGACTCAATTGCCTATTCCCAGCTTACTTCCAACATACGATGCGATTTTCAATAACAGGCGAAGAAAACATGTGTTGTCAAAGTGGCCTACTTTTGCGTTTTTGCCTGTTTTTTATAGTAAATTTAAAATAATGATAGCCGCTTCACGCGCCGTCGCCCCGGCATTGAGATCTGCAGTAGAAAGAGGTAAACTACCAATGCCACTGTTAACATTTGTTGAAACAACTACCTGTTTTGAGGCATAAATTCCAAAACACAACTACAAACAAGGCTGCCACAGTCAAAGTCTCCAAAGACACCAAAACATCAACAAAAAGGATCCGGTGCACATTTTTACCATAATACTGCGATCTAAATAAAAAAAACTTAATATTAACATTTTATGCTGCGCCTATATGCCCAGTGTAATGGAACTACAGGAGGAAGCTCATAGTGTACGTTGGAAAGATAATTATGACGAGTATGATAAGCCTATATGCCGAGCTGAGTCAGCAAGGTTTTACTGTTGAACCAAGATCAAACCAAGGGCTATTCATTTATAAAGATTAAATATGCACGTAATCAAGGCAACCAGTTGCTAAACCGACGGCAAAGGCGCAAGTTTAGGATACTTAACCGGTGCATGACAGAAATGAAGCCACTCTAAAAGTCAAACTTGATGACTTTCGTATCCAGAGCTACGTTACTGTTTGTGATGCACTACTTGTCGGCACCATCTCCAAAAGAAAGTGTGCATATACCTTAAATCAGTACAGTAAATTGTCAAGCGGTTGTATATACAAAAACTCAAAGACGAGCATTTGATATAACCTTTTCCATACTCTAGCAAACTGAACAAATACACCGAGCTCTTGCATAGATATACAATGGCTTCACGTCAGGCCGAATGAGCAAAATCAATCTCAGTCTACTTGCTTGCTGACAGAGGGCCCTGGTGACCCCATGGCGCATGACATTTTTGTATATGCCATGAGATAAATGTGAGAACGTGGCGCCACCAACTACCACTGGCCACGTGCCTTGCTCGCGGAAATTGGTCTGGTGGACTAAGTACAACGATTGATTTTATTTACGAAATTAAATTTCAAATTATTTTTCACTATTCAAAGTAAAATTGAAATATAACTTGAGATTACCCTTTGTTACGATTTAGATTCATACTGAGTTACATTCCAAATTTCTTTGCAAAAATAAATGGAAGTTGAACAAAACAAAGATAAAAACGAAAAAAAAAGGTTAGTAAAGAACCTGAAAAGGTAACTTCACAAAATCAAAATTACAACTTGGAAAACGTTTACAGGAATTTAAGAAAGTCAAAGCTGAAGGTTTAAGGAAAGAAAAAGAAGACTAAAACATCGCAAGAAGCGTGCCTTCAGTAGACGATGCACTTTTGGTGCACAGCACGCTAAAGGGAAACGTATGATACCAGTTGAAACAAAATAATCATTTGATAGAGGATGGTGTAGCTATTTTTGGTATCTTGTTCATTTTGGTCAAAAAGCAATGTTATTACTATTTTTTAAAGTTGATGAAATGGTAATACCAGTTCAAAACATAATCTATGAGACCAAGTAAATCAACACCACTAAAAAACAATAGCAAATCCCCGCATGAGGTTCAACATGACAAGACTTACATTTAGCCCGATCGATGAATTGCAGTAAAATTTCAGCTAACAAACTGAGTGTGGAAAAATTGTACCTTAAGGCATATGTCGAGTGAAACGAACAAGAAAAAGAAATAGAAAAAAAGACAGCAAATTAATAACTCTATTTACCATGCAATACTTTAATATGTCTTATTGTTGCTTACAACATACCTTTGAAGGCGTTTTTTTTAGGATGTCAATAGGTTCAACATCAAACATGGATATTGGAGAAGTGCTAGAGCCAATTATTCCATTTTCACTTGGTTCACAATCGACTACTTGACATAATACTTTCATTTTTCCGGGATAAAATTATTAAGATTGCTTAGACAAAAGGAAAATATGACTGACATTGCCAAACGCTCTAACTCGATGGCTAAAAAATAGTATACCTTTTACCTGAAGACAAATGTCGCCTAAAACGAAAAACATCATCAACTCAATTTATCATGCAACTTTAAACTCTACTTTCATTGTAGCCTTCAGAATGCTTTTGAAAAGCTGTTTATAAGTGGCCCAGAGTCAAACGTGAATACTGAAGAAGTTGTAATAATTCCAGTTTCCTTTAGCCAGTTCACAAATTACCGCCTAATAGCACATATAATTTTACCTGACAGAATTGTTACTCAAAAAATGTTTTGCAAAAACAAACCTTTATTATTAGATAATAGCGTATCATCTGCTAAGAAGAATGAGTAGGGTTATTTTATATTTTAGAAAAAAAGCCAAATAAAAGTTTTAAAATAATATATTATGTGTGTCAGAGGGACAATAAAACTGAACTACCCGTTACAACTACAATGTTGTACTGCGCAAGTGTGCTTGTGCGTTGTACTAAGTTGTCTCTTCCATATATCTAAATGAGAAGAAAAAAAAATAATAAAAAAAAATCAAGTGCGCCTCCTATATATCCCGAGCTACCATCTTACAATCGAATCAGCTTTAGAAACGTTGCATAATAAGCCCTTGACAACAGTTAGTGATTTCTAAAATGACTGTACTAAGTTTCCAATAATTTCGTGCAATTCCTAAGGTTTCCGGTGATTTCACGAAATTCGTGGTTTTACAATCGTACTGTCACACACACACACACACACACACACACACACACACACACACACACACACACACAGAGAGAGAGAGAGAGAGACACACATAGTGAATATAGGAAATTTTCCATACATCAACATATGTTTCTCACTCTTACACTTTTAGAAACAAATACTTCTCATCTTTTTTTTCAGATGACCTTGTTTTGTCCCTTCCAACTCTCCCCCACCGCTTAATATTTATATCTAGCTACCTACATATTTTCCGACATCTATCTATCTAATCTCTCTTATTTTTAGATACTCACCATTCGCCACTAGGTTGGTTTGTGCTCTTTCGGACACTTTTTAATTTAGGGTTAGTCTCACTATGCTTGCCGCCTTTAATGTGTGCACGCTGTTTTTTGTGTCATATTCGGCGCTGTTGCCTAATTTGGGCCATCCTTAACAAGCCAAAATGAGTGAACTGCACATAAAGATCTCAGGTTATCAGATTTAACATTTCACAATTATGATAATTTTAAATTTAGTGTACTTTGAGCAAAAGTTCTATTTAAATAGTCAGCCTAGAGGAGACAAAACTAGATTATCCTCTTTTTGTGATTTTATTTAGTCATCAGGCGAAGATAATTTAAAATAACCGCTTGCTTTGGGTTATGATTGCGACCATTCGCAAACCAGTATATACTTAATTGTTGTTTTGCCACAAAAACTTTCAAAGTACTGAAATTTAGTATAGCCCTGAAAAGGGCTATTTGGTGGTATGTAGGAAGACTGCAATTTTCGTTCTTGATGCATACGCGGTTCCCTCGTCTTCAGAGGCGGGAAGTTTTCAATCTCATGATTCAGGTGAAATATTGGCCAACTTCCAGCAAACTGGATATGGAGTACGACGTGTAGACTCTGGGATAGAACTCGAGTGGCGGAATATCAATGGCTCGATATGGAGAGTTTCCATCCCACATCTTATTCAGCATATATCTGGATCCATGGCGCCTTCTTAATCCGTTCTTATTGCATCATCTTGCCTTCACAAAGTGTGGGTTGTCCTTGTAGGCTGGGTGGATTAATGCTGGTAAGGCTCACAGCGGTTTCCATCCAACATCATGACGCTCTGTATCGTCTTTGCTGCTCTGACATCTGGTGAGGCTCGCCCTTACTAGGCTCCTCTTTTCTATGCTCCCAAATCAACAGAATAATCGTTCGCTTTCACATAGCTCTCCAACTAAAGCCGGAGGCCAGAATTCGTCCGAGGACCTTGAAGGCACTAAGCGCGGACTGGGGAATTACAAGTGTTCCTGAGATGTATCGCGATTCCTCGCCTCATGTGACTGCCTTTCACTCCAACGCCTACAAAGATCTTGTCTCGTTGCTCTATTCGCTGCCACTATCTATCTATCTATCTATCTATCTATCTGTGTTTTACTAACTGATTGGTTGACTGATATTTATATTTAGATGACATTGGAAACCAAATCATTAGCAGTAGACGACATCTCAGATAAATAACATTTTCATCATTTCACGTCAGGATTGAGCAGCTCATCTTCGGGAGGGTTATCTGGAGGAGGTATCGGACATTTTGATATACGTTAGAGTCTAGAACGATAGTAGTTCTATCAAAACTCCAATTTTAATTTTTCAAAGATCTAGATATTTTTGTATATCAGGCACTAGATATTTCTCTGTCAGTAATTATTTAACAACCACCATTATATCTGTTGATGCTATATTCGTGGTCGTGTTTCTAATGTGTCAATGAAATGTAAACTTTAATACTCACTGTTATACTACGATGTATGAGAGCAGCTTATAATGTCCATTATCAAACAAAAGTATAGTTGAATTATCATTACAAATTAAAAATTGATCTCTATCAAACTGAGCCGTACAATCATATACGAATTGCAGGAGCTTATACACTGAACAAGATAATGAGGCACAAATCGTGTGTGTATATCGCAATACGTTTGCATATTTACTTCTTAAAGTTTGCCTCGATGCAATTAAGAGAAATATGGCTGAACGAACGGGGTATTTTGAAATGGAGGAGTAAATTATACACACATTTGCAATTTTTCTTGAAAAATATAATCTCAATCGGAATGGGCCATTAAGACAATTCTCCACCTTTAAATAGAGAAGAAAGGAAAACACTATTCATTTCACCATATTTTGCAACCCTGAAACTTAACCTGAACATGTCACTCCAAAATGTTACATTTCTGGTAAATGTTTACAGTTACAAAGAATAAATCACTCACATATTAATAAGTTTCATGCTAATAGAGAGATCTTGTTCGTATAATCCGTAATGTTATGATTCCTAACCCCCACCTCGCCTAGGTGCTACTTGATCGTGACTCTCAATTGTAGATGCGATTGTTTGCTTGTTTTGTTTTTGTTTATATCGATCGTCAGCTCTATTTCACCAACTGTATTAATCCGCTTAATATCGTAACATTTTCAACAGTGTACATGCTATATCTTGCATTAGGACTGTGGAATCCCATCCCCCCGCACCTAAACATCACCGCTACTAACCTCGTGACAGTGAATTGAAAGAAAGTGGTGCATTGTTTATCATTAATGCAATGTATGAGATTTACATACGGCTTATTTGCTCATAGCCGCATATCCCAAAGCTGTTGAGAACATTTTGAAAGACACAAAATTAAACGATTTCTTTCGAAGTATTGTCGTAAAATGTTTGTTATAACTTCAACCAGAATTTTTTAATTTGACTCAAGAATGCTTCCGATTGTCTACAAATTAAACATAAACAGATAATATACCATTCCAAGAGAGCTACAACATATGCAAAGATCACACAGGTGAATGCTGAGTTCAGCGAAAATCTTGTGCAAGGACTGTTCGCTGTTGGATACCCTCATAATATAATTTCGCTGGATCTTTAGTTGTACACAAATCTGATGCACATCCAGCCTCTGTAAAAACATAAATATTTAGTTAAGCAATCATTACATTGATTCAGAAAAAGGGTGTCATCTTTTCTGCATACATTATCTTTTCTCAGTTGGGTTGCATATAAATGCCACATCCGGGTTTGTAAGATCGTACATATTTATGTCAACAAAACATGATATTATCGAAACAAAATGTTGTCATTTATTCTTGATGCGCAATAAATGCTTAATTTAGAATGCATATGCTCGTGCAGACACGTCGTGTATGTGTTTAAAGTCTCGTACATGCCATCATTTCCATGTTTGTTTTGTTTTACTGATTTAGTATTTAATTCTGTGAAAATCAAATTTGTAATTCCCTAGGGGTGAACTTTTATTTAAAAACGTTTTGTAGCCGAAACCCTTTTTGATAAAATATTAACTGGCCCTTATTTTAAGCAGCTGATGAGCAGATCTGTATGGACCAATAGCTATGCCCTCAACAAGATTTTCCGTCATAAAGACATACAATTGTGCAAAATGTTGACAGTAGTTTATCAAGAAGGCTATGACCGGTATATCTGTAAATATGTTAAATTAGTTGAAAAACCTCCGAGCAATTTTGTTTCTATTTTTAAAGTATGTTCGTTTAAAAAATAGCGGAAATCATATTTACGAAATTATGGGCAATAATGGAAACTCTACATGAAATTAGAAGGTAATGTTCCCATATATGTCAGTTTTAAAATTCGTAAAAGACAGCTATTGTTCCAAATCAATATTAAATTTTGGAGACAATGCATTTATCATGTTTATGCACAATTCGCGCATGATATGCTAACACAATATTTACAAAGTATCTGTTTGACACAAATGGAAATGCTCTCCTATTGGACATGAAACATTGCCGCGTATTTACTTTAGAAATATATATTCTCACTGTTAAATATTAGTACTGAGTGCGAAAAGGTGGTAATGGTCGGTCACACAATTTGGATGAAGGCATACTGTTATATATTCAATAGCTGTTTCTGTAACGCACTTATTCACAAGCATTTAATTACGAACGAAATTCTTGTGCAAGAACCTAAGCTGGTAGACGCATTTACCCACTACTTAACACAACCATTTCAATTGGTTTTCGTCTCCTCTAGCATATGGTTGCTGTTGCTGCGAACTACTTCTGAACGTATCTTGTAATGATGTTTGCTGATACCTAGCATGGACGGCGTATGTGGATGCGTTGGATCTCTGCATTCTTAGTATCCTTGAAAACCTGTCAAGGTCATTTTGTACCTTTTGATCTTGTAGAACAAAGGAAACATTAGCCACGAGTTTCAGTTCCTCAAGTTCATGCAACAAGGCCCATTTCTCCAGTCTTTGAATCGGAGCAAACCATGTACATTATGTTTGACGTACCGATGTTGTCTCTGATGTGTTACTTTACTGAATACTGCTGGAAAAGAGACGTGGGGATGTTATCTACACCTAGTGCCCTAAGGTTATAGCTGTAGTTTATTTTTATTACAATGGTCACACACTCTCTATCGAAATATCCCTACAGCTTAAGTGCACGAATTTCTAGTGTGTGTTATTATTTTGTATTGAAGTGTTCGTTGCCATCTAGGGAAGTACCTCGTTGGAATGGCCAATTCGTACCTGTGGACAAAATACAAAGATGTTATTTTCCTTCATGATTTTATTTTTTATAGATGTTTGGCAAGTGTGCGGAAAGAATGCAATCGTATATTTTTGACCTAGATTATATCTGTGATAGATAGAGAGTACTATATAAAAAATTCCAAAGATAATAAAAGTTAGAAATACTCTGCGTGTACACGGCTATATTGGCACTAATTAACCAACCATCCACCAAATATATTTCGATAAGATAATATCACAATGCTGCCCTAAACAAAGAAGTTTCACTCAAAGAAATGGATGGTAATTATATTGCTTGTGTCTGAAGTGGTCAGCTTAAATAATCCAACCAAATCCTACTTACATCTTTACGTCTGACCTAGACAATGGATATTTCCACAGAGTGCATTTTAATATTTAATATCTAATTCTCGACATAAATATTCACTTCATCTCCGATTATTTTATTTGGGCACAGAGACTCGAATGTGGCAATAAATTACTGCAAGGTCTAAAGAACTCCATGGGAATATAAGATCTTAATATTACTAACTTTTCCAGAACCTTTGTCAGATGTTTTTTTTAAAGAAAAAAAAATGACATTGCGTGGAGATTCCAATATATTTGTATGTAAACAAAAAGATCTTTGACAGCTACGCAAGTTTTCTTGCTCTGAGTGTTTGTGAATACAGGAAGTTTGTATAATTTCTGGAGTGTAACGCGTGACGTCATGGTGACTTCGCGACACATATACGCTACTACTACGTGAAAGATGAGAGACCTGCAATACTAATCTATAAATAAAATTCATCTACAAGTACAAGTTGGGTCTTAACAGATAATGTATTTCATTCATACAATTAATATACAGTCCTTTACGATAAACATATGATGGAAAGAGGGAAACAGACAATCGGGAAGATTATGGTAGGGTTATGTGGCCTGACGAGGTACCTTGGCTACATATTAAAACTGAAAGAAACGGATTTCAGCAGACAAAAAAAGCATATTTTTATTTTAGTTTGTTTTGCGTGTATCTAAATGTGACTGCTTATTTACGTGTACAAGAGTACAAGAGAGAGAGAGAGAGAGAGAGACAGACAGACAGACAGACAGAGGAAGAATGTACATATACAGTAGTTTACTCAAATATTATTGGTTTATTTATTGACTTTTCTTATGTATGAAGGAAAAGATTTAAGGTACAGTATTGGGTTTATTACCCAGACACGCTCTCTGATCCTAAATGATGCTTTTGATCTACTCCAGATCCCCGCGAAGTCATGTAAGCTTGCTGTAGGCATTGTAGTTTTAGCCAAGATGTTCCTTTCTTCATCACTATGTAACTTTTCTGTTAGCTAACAAAAATCATTTTGGATTTTCTTAGATATTCAGTGCATCGTGCTGTATACCATATTGCAAAACTGCGCGTCGTTAACTACTTTATAACACAAATTTCTACGCATCCAATGGAGTGACGTTACATAGCGACAATTATCTCAGATGTTAATACCCGATATATGATTCGCACAATAAGGACGGAGGGTGTAGTTAGATCTGCCACATCGATATGTTTGAAAGCCTTTCTAATGAACAGTGTTGGTTCTGAATGGTTGAAGTAATGAATAGAAAGCAGAACTCACCGGAATAAGCGATGCATATTAATGCCAAAAAATACAAATTCTGAATAATGAAAAAATAAAACAGCTTCATGGTATGAGAATTTCTAGATGTTATACTTATCTACTGAGTTGAGTCCATAGGTCCCAATAATAGCATAAAAAAACATTCCCCGCATTCAGTGCTGAGATAGCCAATCTGGTAAAATACTGAGTATAGAAAATAGACAATCTTACATATAACTATACAAATAAAAAAGACTATAATTTATACCAAACATAATGTCGAAGTGATTTTCTTAGTTATCAAGTGATAGCTGATGTTTGTACATTTACATAAAAGTTGACACTCGTTAATGTTATTTTGATAAAAGTAACACAGATGTTATCACAGGTGATGAAAGATAAATATATTTCATCATTTTAAACAAATAATTGGCATTATTTTATTCATTTCATTGTCGCAACTGCTATACCATCACGTAATAAATTATGGTAAGGATCTACTATTATCAAATCATTTGTACATTCACCATAACACATTGTTTCAAAAACAGCTATACTTTTTGATGATTTAACAATACCTATTGTTTTTAAACATTACCTGACATTGGTAGATAAAATGTCGTTTTCGATTGGACTTTATACAGCATACTTATAATTAATGAAGTATATTTGAAGTTTATCTGACTGTGTTGCGATGGATTATATACATTTAATTTTGAAAATGTTTACAATGTTCAAATTTTTAAACAAATTGTCATAGTAGACTAGCTCCTTGCACAATAGTAAGCACAATCAACTCTACTCTTTGTCCTTAAGTTCTTTTCAGGCCAGGTCTTGTTAGTACTCAGAGATTCTGTTATGTACTGATAGTTTTAGGGACATAAACGCTATTTCAAGTCTTATTCTTTATAGAAAGTATCTCTATAAATGAGTTAACAATGTACGTTTACTGTCTCCGTGACTATATAATTCTTTCATGATGATCGAGTAATCAAGAATACTTTTACTTCTGCCATTGTTGCAATCATTATTTGTTTTTCGCTCATTGAGACAAATGGAAATAATTTACATGATGACCTCTTTCCTCTGCTTACTAGTGACAAGTAAATGCATTTCCTAATACAATCAACGTAAGAAAAATACACAATGACAAAATTATACTGACATTGAATCGTAGCAAAATTATATATCAACAAGCTGATTGGATGCAATGTACACAGAAGAAAAAAAAATCATTCGAAAAGCTTCCATTACAGTAGCAACAATATTCCATCTCGAATCATACAAGTTCACTCTTTGATAAAAAAGTTTCTGAAATGCAATGGGTTTCCCCAATGAATGTTTTAATTTTGTCAAAATTTGTGAAGGAGAAATAGAGCAACGTACGTACGTACGAGAGAGAGAGAGAGAGAGAGAGAGAGAGAGAGAGAGAGAGAGAGAGAGAGAGAGAGAGAGAGAGAGAGAGAGAGAGAGAGAGAGAGAGATAGGTGGGGGTGATTGACACTATTTAGTTGTGTGCTGAATCTACAAACTTCTACTACTGTTACCATTTTCCCTTCAGACGCACCTGATTTTTCAACTTTTTGCTGGTTAATGTTTTGGAGGAGGAAGCTCAAGTTCTGGATGCCGGTTGGACTGAATACGTTCATGAAAGATTGTCAACTACCGGTTATGTTTACACATACTACCTGGGTGTAATGGCAATTGTTTTACATATAAACTAGCATCAGGGCAAAGATAAAATGGTGTCACGAAATATACGAGAGTTATTATCTATATTGTCTCAAGAGTCTAATGTGACATCTGCTTCTCGAAATACACTCTGACCTAAACTCACCTCATCTCAAACAGAATCGACTGATAAAGTAATTCATTTTATTTCATCATGCTACCATATTTATTTTTGGAATAAATAAATATCATTTCAGATGACACAACGAAGATATAATATTTGAATAAAAAGATAAAAAGATGTAAAGCAAATAATAAAGCATATTGATTGTAAATTTGAAAAAGATGATAGCACATAGATAGTGGAGGATATAATATCGCATTCATATAGCACCAAGATTAAATTGGCCTTTTGCAGGGGATCATAACCCCGCTTCTTGATTACCTCTTATCAACACTTAACAGGTGAACCTTTCGTTCTCACTTGTGTAGATATTGTACGCACGCTTCCAGTAATGAAAATTCATCTACTAAACCATTTTCTTCATGCTTTATATCCTCACATAGCCTCAGGAGAAAGGGATTTCGTGTAAATTACTCACAATGTCTAAGCAACTTAATCTCTTTGTTTCATTTGGATTAATATGCTCGATTACACGTGAGTATATATATATATATATATATATATATATATATATATATATATATATATATATATATGTGTGTGTGTGTGTGTGTGTTTGTGTGTGTGTGTGTGTGCTTGCTAACGTCATTTAAAAATGGCTTCAGTGAGCTTCTCATAACGAATATTCTCATCATTTTATACTAGGTTGCAAAGGAAATTGACCAACACAGATACCAGACAACTGCTTTTGCTAATGAACTATGTGAATCGAATTTTGAAATATGCAGTAGCATTATGCAGGATGAAGTTTCAAAATTGAAAAGTATTCATATAATGACATTTTTTAAAACTTGGTATCAAATGTGCTGAATGCAAATAATTTGCTGACAATGAGTAAATTTACCTTCTACTATATATATATATATATATATATATATATATATATATATATATATATATATATATATATATATATATATATATATTAATGTCTGGAAGACCTCATCAAACATTCTTATGTTCATTGTGACATTTTTATGGATCGTTCAAAACTTGTGTTAACCATCCGAACTAGGCAAATGCTGACCCAATCTAATTTTTCAGACTTGTTAAAATAAATATTCGAATGGTACCTATGTAAAAACAAATGATGTCTTGATGTGGATGAAATTGTCAGAAGAGTTTGATTACTTGACGAGGAACCGTACAAATTTCAAAGAGCGTTTACATATTTTATTGCTTGACGAAAAGTCAAAACAGGTGATTAAAACTTTCTCATTGTTTCCATTATGTTCTTATAAATATTGGTAAGTGTGTGTCATTATTGTATAATACATACACCAAGAATGAAATGACATAACGTGCATTCGGTAAAAATGGATTTTACAGGTTTGTGTCCCTACTCATATCAGTAGATATGTATGTATTGTATGTACACTGTATCTTTGACATACCACGAGATGCATACATTTTTCAAATTTATACAACGAGTGTATATCAAAGATACTGCGTACATACTCTACATATATTTTATTTATACCACATACAAATACACATACTGACGTTTCCAACGGAGTTAAGATGCACGACAGAGGGAGTGAACACTTCACATCCCTTCTCAGTGTGTCTGCAACAAAATATAGTTCTGCAGCTATTGTAGCTATTCACAATCCTTTTGGAAATTGTTAATTTGCTTCTTTTTTGAGCTTCTATTTTATTCGTATTGATTAAACATACAAACAAGACGCTGATGACTTAAAAATGAAAGTTGGTTTAAATGAAGAAAGTTGAGCACTACAAACATTGCATGGCTAGCGTCTCTAACAGTGAAAGCGCGGCCATTTGATCACCGGCGAGTCGAAACGAGTGGGGAATATGCTAATCAAAATGACTAACAAACAAGAAGTAATTCAATCATTTATTGTTATTTACAGTTCATCTAAGTCATAATTATGCTTTACCTACCATTGCTACTGATTATAAGATTGTTTTCATCGTCTATCTAACTTTTTCACGCTCTCTCTCTGTTAGTCCGTTTGTCAGTCAGTTTTACCATCATAGGTCCAGGGACACGAGCGAAAGTCCGCTACGTTCCTTTTGACGGAAATTTCGCTTGTGGCTTGCGACGATGGTCGAGAGAGAGAGAGAGAGAGAGAGAGAGAGAGAGAGAGAGAGAGAGAGAGAGAGAGAGAGAGAGAGAGAGAGAGAATTGGAGGGGGGGGCGTAATCTGGATCCATTGAAGTAAAACTGACATGCTGTTTCTCTGTTGGTCGATTAGTCTGTCAGTTTTACAATCATAGATCCAGAGAAAGATCGAGATCTGGATGAATGGACATAAAGCTGACATGCTGGCTGACCAACCAACACAGAGTGAGAGAGAAAGAGAAGGAGAGAGGCCTTCAGGCATTTAAATATTTAAAGATGATTTTAAAAAGTTAAAAAACCAAAATGATATAAAGTATAATTGGTATCGTGTAACACTGTAGAAAAATTGAATGGAAAGTGTACGCATACCATTATAACGATTCGAGTTCCTCTAGGTTACTTGGTGTAACTTTAAGGTCAAGGTTTTAATCCAGCTCACATTCTTTTTCTCTTTCACTCCACAGATTTCCACGAATTTTTGTCCCTTTTGGCATGTGTGTGTGTGTGTGGGAGAGAGAGAGAGAGAGAGAGAGAGAGAGAGAGAGAGAGAGAGAGAGAGAGAGAGAGAGAGAGAGAGAGAACAGAGGGGTTTTCGATAAAATTGTGTAACATGTTTAATCATTTAGAAAATGGGAATTGTCAATACTTTTCTCGTTATTTTTTTCATTAATGATGAATAAGTGGAAATTCAACATAGCTCTAGAGAGTATGGAAACAATATTCTACTGTTGAAACCATGGCTATATGCGAAGTCATACGCAATGGGAATCACAATTTGATATACCAACATTATTGGTATATCAAATTGCTTTATTCCAACAACTTAAAGACCATGTTATTATATATATATATATATATATATATATATATATCCCGCTGGCACCTCCATGCATAACTTTACCTAGGTATAATTTATTTTGCACATTTTGATGATGGCGTTGATTGTTCGCCGCGCAATGTGTCATTCCTTTATTGACAGTATAGAATTAGTTCAAAATTTGGTCCTGTGCGTGATTCGCACGATAAACACTTCTTTGAATTTGTTTACACAACTTTATTGGGCTGATGGCAGTATAACATAGATAAGTAGTTTACCCGTTTTGGACAGATTTTTAATTTTGTCTTCTTTCTTTCTTCTATTGTTTATTTTGTTTTATTTCCCCGTCCTTGAAACATGTAGGAGTCAAGAAATTTCTTGGCTTTTGTGTTTAGAGTTTGTGTTGTGGATGTGAATGGTTTCTTCCCATGACGAAGAGCTTGCTTAGCTCGAAACGTTGGGAAACTGTTTTGTATTTGCGCCGTTATCAATTTGCGTGTTACTATATATATACATATATATATATATATATATATATATATATATATATATATATACATATATATATATATATATAATATCTGTATTCATTGATTATGTGTATAACCATCTGATGCAAAAATGTTTTCTTTTACTAGTTATTATGAACCCGGTTACAACAAATTTACAGTTAGTAAGAAGTGAACGTTTAGTAAGAAGTGAATTGGCATACCTGATGAAGTGTGATACACACATTGCAATGAGAAGTGAATTGGCATACCTGATGAAGTGTGATATACACATTGCAATAAAAAGTGAACTGGCATACCTGATGAAGTGTGATATACACATTGGAATATGAAGTGAATTGGCATACCTGATGAAGTGTGATATACACATTGCAATAAGAAGTGAATTGGCATAACTGATGAAGTCTGGTATACACATTGCAATAAGAAGTGAATTGGCATACCTGATGAAGTGTGATATACACATTGCAAAAAGAAGTGAATTGGCATACCTGATGAAGTGTGATATACACATTGCAATATGAAGTGACTTGGCATACCTGATGAAGTCTGATATACACATTGCAATAAGAATTGAATTGGCATACCTGATGAAGTCTGATATACACATTGCAATAAGAAGTGAATTGGCATACCTGATGAAGTGTGATATACACATAGCAATAAGAATTGAATTGGCATACCTGATGAAGTCTGATATACACATTGCAATATGAAGTGAATTGGCATACCTGATGAAGTGTGATATACACATTGCAATAAGAATTGAATTGGCATACCTGATGAAGTCTGATATACACATTGCAATAAGAAGTGAATTGGCATACCTGATGAAGTGATATGTGTGATATACACATTTCAATAAGAATATAGCGAATAAATGACATTTTTTCAGGCACTGAGACGTTCGGTAAGGACGTGTTTTACTGTAATAAGTTAGCGTGCCTTACAAACCGTAAGCTACATGCGTACTCAGACTTAAAAAAGAATTTGCATTTCAGTAATTAGTTAAAAATATTATTTCAGAATATAGTGTGCTATTTGTCTTCACGTTTTTCTCACATCAATAGTAAGAACCCGCTTCTTGAACCAGTTTAATATTTCTCTTATGTATAACAAAAGAAAACTTATTTCTAAACATTCCAAAGTTTCATTTATCAGCCCACAAAATATTGGTGTTTGTGAACATCTTGTTTAAATAAAGGATTGAATAATAGCAATACAAAATATTTTCCAGTATATGAAACTGCAGAAGGCAATACACATGTAATACCAAATAAATATCAAATAAGAACATACATTACAGGCGAGTATCAAATGACATTTTTCGTGACAATACTTTTTATCTTAAATAGGAAGTAATCGAGAATTTTATGATGCAGATTGCTGCAAAATTCATTAGAGACAGATGTTCAAAATGTGTAATTAAATATCATAGTTTATCAATACTTATAGTTTATCCTTGCAAATTACCTATACCTACATACATGCCTACATTAATACACCAATACATATTATATCCATACACAATGCATAATCATATTGTTGCGTGAAAACGTATGTTTTTCTATCTATTTATGTATCTAGCTATCTAATCTGCTATTCGCAGCTTTAATGCCCACAAACAGACACATAAGTCTCACTCTTTATTTTGTCTTTTTCTCCACGTAGTATTATATTACTGTTTCATGATCTTCATCGTACTCATGTATTCACATTAATAGTAGTATTGAGTGTTTCATGGTTTTTGTAATGGTTATTCTTTGCATACGTATTAGAATTGTTTTCTGTTATAGTTATCTCTGTATGTAAACTTTTTACCAGGGATATATTTCTCGGATTACACAATGTACTTAATTAGCTTTCACTTTAGTCGGCGAAGCGATTTTTTCAGCACCGCGTCTCTTTGTTTTCCATCATTTGACACTTTTCGTTCTTACTCGCAAGTCGATATCTCTATTTTCATCACCTTGCATGTGTTCATTTAAATTTTGAAAGTTCTTTTAGATTAGTATCACCCTTGATAGATGTAGAAATGTAGTACATTCTTTGTGAAGTTTCATATTCCTGCGGTCTGTTTCCTTTACTTTATTTGATATGTAGAATAGTTCTCTTCCATATTTCATCTTATAGACATTTTGAACTCTTTATGGATTTTGTATTCAGTGTATGTTTTGTACTTGCAATTATCATCCCTTCTTTCCTTTGACGAAGGGCTTGCTTAGCCAGAAACTTTAGGTAACTACGAGTTCTCGCGCTGTTACCAATTTAATGTGACATTATATATATATATATATGTGTGTGTGTGTGTGTGTGTGTTCGTGTGTGTGTGTGTGTTTTGTAAAATTGCAAGTGTTGTACATAATAAAGCTTTCATTTAATATCATAACAAAATATATCTTTTACTGACTACCCTTTGTCTTTCGAATGCTTTTCAATACCGTAGAGAATGTTCGATGTGCCCATGTCCGACTTATGAAAATGGTTGTTTCGTTTGTAAATGCATTTCAGGTACCGTTAACTTCTTTGTGTAGTTTCTGAATGTTTACATGGAAATAATTATTATGTATAATTGTTCAAACATTCGTTGTAATTTAGGGGAAATATATGTAATTCACCATCAATAGTAAATGGCAAAAATGTCAAAATAAGCATGCAAAAGGCTCATTTGATACAAAAAGAAAGTGGATAAGGTTAAGTCGTAATCGTAGAAAACAAGAAGTCCTCGCAAATCAAAATGTTAATATAAATTTTAAAATTTTCCTCACGTTAATGTGTTTGTCAATTCCGATAATAATTCATCTGCAAATTATTACTTGATTAGAGGTGAATAAACACTGAAGAAATGTTTTATTGCGGAATATTTATCATATAACCCCTATTTCTTGATTCATTTAAATATTTTACGGTGAAAATGATGGGAAACATGTGGTTGAAATATTGAGCAAAATTTTCGCCACAGCTAAGAGTTACAGTTGAAATACAGTTTTCAATATACACGTACAGACAGCCGAAATATGCTGTCATACATCATGCCTAACGAAGCTTTGAAAGTTAAAGATGCCATCGTGCGTTTAAGCACAGAAACAAATGATAAGATGTTTCTTATTAGTGGTGGGATACTTTATTGAATTCATGTATACTTTGCCGCTTTATCAGGATACAAATTTTCTTCATCAGTCTTTGCTTAGCAAATAAACCTTCGGTAATATCTGATGTGTCTATCGTTTTTTTTTATCAAGTTTTGTTCTGGAATATTCCTAACTTGTATCCCAATAGGTGGAAGATCACTGCTGATTCATTTGCAGAAAGTATTATTTTCTTTGCCTTTATGCAATCTTTTCATACTAGCAATTTTGAAAATTTCCTGGTACACGCAAAACAATTAAATTTCAGGTGTTCTGACATTATACTTTTTATTCGAGTTTGAGGCATAACTGACACAACAATGAATAAAATCGACTGGTTCATCGACAAGAAGTCTCAAAGTAAGTAATCTAATGTAGAATAGAATTTGATTTCTTTTCTGTCATTGTTTAGAACTGAATGTTTGAAATTCTAATCTTTAATAACTTATGCAACAATCTCGTTCAGTTAGTAACAGCGGTGAAAATAGTCTATTCGGTGGTGGCTTTCAACCTGGAGTGATGTCTGGTGGACAGCAATCTCGTAGGTGTACATGACTTCTTCTGAAGCTTCAAGGTGGCAACAGAACGACAGAGAATAAATATAGAATTATTTACACACACACATAAACACACACACACACACACACACACACACACACACACACACACACACATATATATATATATATATATATATATATATATATATATATATATATATATATAAAACTTTGATCTCAAATAAGGAAGTTATTAATGGATTATTGGAGTCCTTGAGCCTGTTACATAATGTATGTTAATGTATTATGTGTCTATCGGTATTAAAGTTTTGTTCTGGAATAATCCTAATTTTGTATGCCAATACGTGGAAGATGACTGATATTTCATTTGTAGAAAGTATTATTTTCCTTGCCTATATTCAGTCTTCTCATGCTAGCACTTCTGAAACATCCTGGTACCGCAAATTTGAAATTTCAAGGTGTACGGGCATTATTCTTTTATTCGCGTTTCAAGTCATAACTGACATATCAATGAATATGTTGTTTCTTGTTTGAGTAAGAAAAGCTATAGACACACATTTTATCCCATTTATTCCTACAAAATTGGATAAAGCTAACTCTTGTGAAGACGTATTTAATGAAGTCGTCAATAAAGTTCATTTTTGCAAATGTATCCTACAAGAATTATTTACTCTCTAGTTTGTCAATCATCTTTGGCAGAGTATCCCAAATATTGTTTATTAAATCAAAGTATTAAAATTTGTATGTAACTGTGGCACAGTATCCCAAATATTGTTTATTAAACCAAAGTATTAAAATTTTTATGTAACTCTTCGTCAAAGTTTGAACACAGGGTTGTATGAGATAAAATCGACTGGTTCATCGACAAGAAGTCTCAAAGTAAATGATGTAATGTAGAATTGAATTTGATTCCGACTTTTCTGTCATTGTTTAGAATTGAATGTTTGAAATTCTTATCTTTAATAACTTACGCAACAATCTTGTTCAGGTAGTAACAGAGATGCAAATAGTTTATTCGGTGGTGGCTTTCAACCTGGAGTGATGCCTGGTGGTCAGCAATCTGGTAGGTGTGCATGACTTCTCCATGCGTGTAAAGCCGACAACAGAAAAACTGCGAATAAATATAGAATTATTTACACACACACACACACACACACACACATATATATATATATATATATATATATATATATATATATATATATATATATATATATATATATAAACTCTGATCTAATTCTTAACATTATGAAATTTACAAAGATGCATTATATATTGTCTACATTGATTTAGATCTTTTACCATCTTTTAAAATAAGGAAGGTATTATAAGTTATCATTAGATTATTTGAATGCGTGAGCCTGTTAAATAATGTATGTCAATCTATGATGTGGTTATCGGTATTCAAGTTTTGTTCTGGAATATTCCCTGTTTTTATTCCAACAGATACAAGATGACTGATATTTCATTTGTAGAAAGTATTATTTTCTTTGCCTATATGCAGTCTTCTCATACTAGCAATTTTGAAACTTCCTGGTACCGCAAATTTAAAATTTCAAGGTGTGCGTATCTTATTTTTTATTCGAGTTTTTGAGGCATAACTGACACAACGATGAAATTGTTGGTTTTTGTTCGAGTAGTAAAAACTATAGGGCCCACATTTTTTTCCTTATTCTCCCCAAAACAAAATTGTATCAAACTAACTGTTCTGAACAAGTATGCAATGAAGTCCTTGATACACTTTGTTTTTGTAAAGTTATTTACCGTCTAGTTTGTCACTCGTCTGTGGCAGAGTATCCCAAATATTGTGTAGTAAAAACCAAAAAGTGTTCATATTTGTTGGCAACTCTTCGTCCAAGTTTGAACACAGGATTGTATCAGATAAAATCGACAGTTACATCATCAAGAAGTCTCAAAGTAAATGATGTAATGTAGAATTGAATTTGATTTTTTTTCTGTCATTTTTTAGAATTGGATGTTTGAAATTCTTATCTTTAATAACTCAAGGAACAATCTTGTTCGGTGGTGTATTTCAACCTGGGGTGATGCCTGGTGGACAGCAATCTGGTAGGTGCACATGACTTCTCCATAAACTTTAAGGCGAAAACAAAACGACAGCGAATAAATATAGAACTATATATATATATATATATATATATATATATATATATATATATATATATATATATATATATATATATATATAAACTCTGATCTTATTCTTAATATTATAAAATTCAAAAAAATGCATTATATATTGTCTACATTTATTTCGACTTTTTACCATGGTTTTAAAATAAGGAAGTTATTGATAAATTATTTGAATCCGTGAGTCTCTTACAAATGTGATGGAAAGTGTCGCAAATCCTACAAGGTCATTTACGGGAAGCAGGTTAATATTCTATATACTGACGTTTAGGTCAGCAACATTTGTCTTAAAAATTATTTTTTTCACCATTAGATATCGAAATGAGCTTTAAAGTTTTGTTGTTGTTGTTGTTGTTGTCCCAAATATTGTAAACTTTAGCCGCTCTACGACGCAAGCTGTAGAGATAAATACAGAAGCGGTAGATAATGTTCCAAGTAATCGAAAAGGTATGACTAGGAGACATCAACGTTTCCGTTTTCCTTCCCTCTCACCCATTGGAAACTGGAGTAGCAGAAGAGGAGACTATTGTTACATAACGGAGCATCCGAGACTACGTATTAGCTCACTTTGCAAATCTTTACCATAAGGCAGTTATGACACAATAGAAAAAAAAAGAAAAAAAACCTCTCTGATATTCTGATATCATCTTACATGCTATTATTTTCTTTCCAAAGTCGCAAATAAAGTTTATTCAACGTATTGCAATTAATATTTCTGTAGTATCTTCTAGACAGCACTACACACACACACACACACACACACACACACACACACACACACACACATATATATATATATGTGTGTGTGTACATCACATGATAGAATAATGACTTCCGATTGGCTACTTACAGGGATTTATTTTAGAACAGTAAGCACGTCCCCTTCATTACGGGATACATTGCTGACTTCGGTCATTGCACCTATTCCAGCTGGCACTATTGCCATTCACAGACGTCGTATGACGTCACAGAATGAAATACTAAACCTATTATTGCTCTCTAATTTGGGAACTGTTCTCTTATAGTGTTGTACCTTTCAAAGAACACTAAAGCAAAACATTACCCTCTGGAGAAGAATATAATAGGATATTAGTACATCCCATAATAAATTTTCGAGTTCCGATTGTCCGACTACAGGGATTTATTTTAGCACAATATGCATGTTTCCTTGACTATGGAATGCTATAATTGACTTCGGAAATTATACCTGCTCTAGCGGGCCGCTATTGCCACGCGCCGACGCAATATGACGTCATTTGATGTACTAAATCTAGTATTATCTTCTTCCTTGGAAACTGTCCTCCTCTGTGGTGCTGGTAGAATGTGGTCCGATAAAGTAGCCCCCAAACATGTACTGATACTGATTTACGGTTTGGGTGTGATATCATCTTTTCATTAAATCGTGCAATTGTGCAGGCACATTTGTCCCCAACACATCAGTGTCCATTTTTTTACTCTTACCGATATTTTTTTCGGCTCCTGTGTTACAGTCGGTTGAAGGGTCCTTTCGACGATATTCTAGCAACAAAATTAGATGCGACATCCACTCATTCGCTCATTTGAAAGTTTCGGTTGCTTTAGTCATGTTTCTAGAGTCGAGGGTCCGTGGATTTTTCATGTGACTCTCACGTGCACTTACGAAGCAAGCATCTATATATAACAGGTAAAACTATTTTAAGTTACTAGTTATAGTGGATGTATCGTTCTGTTCATTTAACAAGCGATTAGACCAAAAAAAGAAAAAAAATGGCTGATAATATTTGTCGAGTCGAGTCACATGACCAAAGCAATCGAAAATTTCAAATGAGCGAATGAGTGGAAGTCGCATCTGATTGGTTGTTGGATCTCATGGAACAGCCGGATGTAGCCATGGAAATCGAAATGGAAATAGAAGGTAGCGTTGTGTTATTCCATGTGGATTTACAAGTTGCCAAGCATAGGATTTGATCCGGAAATATTCTATAAACATCGCTGAAAAGACCCTTCAACCGACCGTGACTCAGAATCCGCGAGAAATACCGGTGTCTAAAATGTACACTGATGTGCTGTGGACAAATATGTCGGCACAATTGCACGATTTAATGAATAGATGATATCATACCCAAACCGTCCATCAGAATTAGCACATATTTGGCGGCTGATTTATCGGACTAGATATAATATAGTACCCCACTAGAAAAGGTAGGTACAGGAAAATCATTCATTCAGGAGAAGACAATAAGAGAATAGTAGTGTTGGTTCAACAGACTAAGTACTCATAATGTTCCTTATTCTCATCGTCAGAAAAATCGATATAATTAATTAAAAAGTTATATATGTCAGTATATAAATACACGTATCGAATGTTAAACGTTTTCATAATATGTAATTTACTTATTACAGGACTTATGTCCATTTCATTAGAACATAATCAATCTTTGTTCATTTGAGTCAATTTTAATAAAACTGTAACCTCAAGGATTCACCTTTATCTGAAACTGGCAAAGACCGAAGACACTCTAGGGTGTAACATGTAAATAACAGTCCTATGGCTGTTTATAGAAATGATCTTTTGCTTTCTTGGTAAAGAGTGGTAATTCATGTAAAAAATATGCATCCAGGTATTAAATGTCAAATTGTATTGTTCCACAGACTTGCATAAAAATTCATATGCAGCTTTTACAATAATATAAATAATTTCTTTCTTCTTGTATAATTTTATAATCCAGGATCCAGTGCATTAACATCAAGCAGTTCGTCTGGTGGAGGTAATAGAAAATAGTTTATTATGACAAGAATGGAATCATAATATAATTTTGATAGGGGAATATTGACAGATAAAACAAAAACAAAAACTCATTATTCAGATGACACACATTTACAAATCTCTCTCAGTCTCTCTGTCTGTCTGTCTATCTCTCTCTATATATGCATATATATATATATATATATATATATATATATATATATATATATATATATATATATATATATATATAATGTGTGAGTGTGCATTAAAGTGGATATGAAACAGTTTCCCCTGCAACTTATTTTCTCAGTATTATATTACAAATATTTAGATTTGTTTGTAAGAAACAACTCGTTTCTATTTCGTGCGATTTAGTGCTTGCCCGTGCATCCCTCCTTTAATTGTTTTCCTATCTACCAAGGTATATAAATTCGATGTATGTATGTATGTATATATGTATATATATATATATATATATATATATATATATATATATATATATATATATATATATATATATATATGATAACGTTTAAACTGTTCAATTTCATACACAATAAATAAATTGAAAGCTAAACTTCAAAAAGTTCAAAACACAGCTGCTCGGATCGTTCTTAGAGTACCACGAACAGAGCACACCTCCCCCCTGCTCTGTACCCTACACTGGCTACCCATTCGATCCAGAATCAAACACAAAATGTGTTCTCTGTGCTACGTTTCATTGACTGGCACCAGTCCAACATACCTATCTCACCTCACCCATGTGTACACACCAGCAAGATACTTACACTCCTCTTCCGACACTCGTATTCTCATTATTCCCACTATCAAAATGAAGTCATACGGACAACGTTCTTTTGCATACCAGGGCCCAGCAACGTGGAACGAATTGCCCACTGAACTTAGACACAAAGACACAGTGATCTCATTCAAGAGTGCCCTTAAAACTCACCTATTTCGACTGCAAGAATAGACTTAAAGACTTAATGTTTCCTTACCTTAACTATTTTCAGTTCTTGTTTTCTAATTTCATGGTGTTTGTTTTTCGTAATCATATCATTATATATGTTTGTTTAGGTGTTATCTAATGTTGTAAAGCGCTTAGAGCTTCTAAAGATTAGGCGCTATACAAAGTCCTCATTATTATTATTATTATTATTAACCCGAATCTTTCGTCCTTGTACTAAGGACTTCATCAGCAGAATGATTTATTCTCTACTGATTGTTAACATCACCCTAGGGAATAGTGAGCGATGATAACAAATTGTCCCAGATATGCGGCAGATTGTAACGGACCGTGTCCCTGTTCAGCGTTGGTTTGTGAACACTGATGTATATAGACTCTTTAACCCCCTGCTCAAACCATAATTGTTCTCGATCTAAGATATTTACTGAGTCCCAAAATACCGTATGCCCGGGCAAACTGTGTGGATGTGTCGTGATACCTCAGACGAACTTGAACTTGGTCTTCTATGTTCGTTGAATCTCGGTTTCAATGTCCTTTCCGTTTCCCCAATGTAGTTGTGATGGCACTGACTGTCCCCTTGTCCTTCACACTTTATGTGATAGATAGGTCCACAAATATATTTCTTATTGGACTTATCCTTTGGGTGAACTAGCATCTGTCTTAGGGTCCGGTATGGTTTTAAACACACGTTAATTTTCTGTCGCTGTCGCTATTGTGTATGGCATTTAACAGTTTAAACATTATCAGATATGAATAATACTACACAGTTAAGCTTTCAGCAAAGTATATATATATATATATATATATATATATATATATATATATATATATATATATATATATATATATATATACATATATATATATGAATGTGTGTATGTACTTTAATTGACTGATCAGTTGGTTGCCTGACTGATTCATTTATTCATTTATCTATTCAGTCATAATGAATTGCTAAGCTTTTGATAAGGGCAATGATGCAATAGCAATTAACGGCATCTCAAACAAAGTAACAATTTAATGATGTTGTTACATCATTGGGAGGGTAATCTGGCCGAGCTAATTTGATATACGATTAATAAATGAGCCTAGAACGATACAAGTTTTATCAGAACTCCAAACTTTACTTTTCTACATGAACTTTTAGTAGGTCAGGTGGTAGATATTTTCCATTTATGCAATAATTAAGAACCACTTTAACATATGTTAGTGCAATGCTTGTGGTATTTGTCAGTTGTACCAAGACTATTTAAACAAAACTGAATTAATGATTTATAGTCAGATAATTTGGTTTTCTGAAATGTGAGCACGAAGATTGCTTATAACTGATGAAAGAGAATGTGTATTGTTTTTATCCATTTCCTTTTGCAAAGAGAGGTAACTCTTGTGAATAATTTACATCCAGGTAGTTATTGTCAAATTTTTTTTCTTCGGGGATCTGCATAAAAAATCATGCGTAACGTATGCAATAATGCAAAACCCTTATTACTTTCTTGTATAATTTTATAATCCATGATCCAGTTGATTATCAGCAGATCTTTATATCTAAAATCCATAAGACTATCACCATGAAGCAGGCATGGATACACATATATGATCTCGCCCTATATATATATATATATATATATATATATATATATATATATATATATATATATATATATATATATATATATATATATATATATATATATCATTTGTGTGTGAATGTAAATTTATATATTCAGTCATAATTATATTTATATACTTTTGATAAGGGCAGTCGTTGCAGCAATTGACATTTCTAATAAAGTAACTTATTAAACATTTTACTGCCGGGTCAAGCGTCACATCATCAGGAGTTTCATCTGGAGGAGGTAATATGACTCATAATTCATCTACGAGTCTAAAACGATAGAAGTTTCATCAAAACTTAAACTTTATATATTTCGGTTGATGCAATGTTGTGGTCGCTTTTATGTTGTACAAAGAAACTGTAAACATAAATCCTTGTTCTATATTATGAATGTATAAGAGGAGCTTACATTTAAAATTTTAAACAGAAGTATAAGTGAGTCAATAAGTATTAAAAATTGATTATTTTTATAATTAATGATGCAATGATATATTAACAGCAAGAGCTTAAACAATGACCAAGACAGACCACAGTAAGGAAGGTAATACAGAACGATAACCATTCTTTTGGCGAATAATAATACTCGGGGATATAGAACTGACACTCAGTAGAAATACTAATCGAATTCATTATCAAACACACGCACACGCAAACACCCTATCGCGTTTGCAATTGAGACACAACTAAGTAAAACTAAGGAATGACAACAAGGCTTGCCCAAGCCCAAGCTGTATGAAATCGTTTTCTCCTAGAACAAATAAGCCTTGTATTCATAAAAACTAAATTTACATTTTATTTATCCTGCTACAATATAATGTGGAAATAAAATTGATAGAAAGGACGTTTGCATTCAGTTCCAGTAGCCATATATAGCCGTGAGTTCGAAGTTTAGTAGAATAAAAATGCAATTGATTGTGGACACTGAGGATACAGTCTTTAAACTGTGTTATCGGATCGGTGAGTATTGGCAGCATATTCCAATAGGTTTTCTGTTGCTTTTCATTGATCTAGTCGTAATTAATTATTTACTCTACATTTTATATCCACTGATTTGCATAAAATCTGTTGAAGGTGCGCTTTTGATCTCAATTTCTGTACCATGTGTTTGCGGGCACTGTGACTGGTTAACTTTTGATTAAAGTAGAGATTAGCTTTTCTTGCCCTGGTTTCCATGATAGCTGTTCGGGGATCTTCTGCTGTTAAAATTCATGTTGCAATGTACAAAAATGGTAACGGTCATTTGAGAAACCGCTGGGACATTTTGATGATGCATAGATTGTGTACATGTACATAGCGAAAGTGTCTCTGGTGTCTCTTCTCTTATATTCTTTCACCAGTTAGGGTTTTCTTTTGATGACCGCAGAGTATGCAATTCCATTCCGTGCTTTCTTGAGTATCACTTAGTTTGATTTCAAGAGAGAGAGAGAGAGAGAGAGAGAGAGAGAGAGAGAGAGAGAGAGAGAGAGAGAGAGAGAGCAATGTAGTGGCCAACTCTCAGACCAAATTTGAGCCCACTGTAATAAACTTCTGAAAATATAAAGTGACATCTTCTGCCAAGGTGAAGCGAATTTTATTGTAATTGCGACACGTAGATGGGCATATGTACACGGGAGGAAAAAGGTTATCATATAAAATGTTGAAATTAATGAATGGTCATATGGCGACAGAGATCGCGCGAGGTTTATCTGGGTAAAGACCCAATAAAGCGTTGGTTACTGGATACGTCATGTCAAGTAAATGTCAGCACTATTTTCAAGATTAAACAAGATTCATCTAGATATGACGTATAATGAACAGTTTTGAGAGTTATACTCCATAACCAAACATGTTTATGGTTAGACAGATAGACATAAAACAGACACACACAGAAATAGATATATCCCCCAATTGCGTTTTCTCTGTCCCTTATGTCAAGATTCATACTGAAAGTACCCCGTGGACCAATCCTCTCAATTTGTATACTACATATGATAGTACCCAACCTTGCAGCGTTCATAATTTATATACTACTTATGCTATACTTTTTTTTTCTTGGTAACATAATAAGTTTTAAATGTTGAGAATTCTTAGTATCAATAGGTACCTCTACACAACTTGCTAGACATTTAACATGTGTACCAAGTGTAGTTGAAATATCTTGAACAGTTTGAGAGTTATACTCCATAAGCAAACATGTTTATGGTTAGACAGATAGACATAAAACAGACAGACACAGAAATAGATATATCTCCCAATGCTGTTTTATAAATCGAGGGGATTAAAAACTCAAGAAAACGAAGGTATCGACATCTGTTTGGAGAATTAATGATTTGTCAGACGGTTATCATGAGTTTTGCTCCAGAAATGTAAGTGTGAATGGTGGATGACGAACAAACATACAGGCAAACACGTTTACAGTATTGAAACTGAAGAACTGTGAATAGCAAAAAAAAAAAAAAAAAGCACATGTATGTCACTAGTCTAATATGTGTACCACATTTTATAGAAATATCTTAAATGGTTTTGGAGTTTTGCCCTAGAAACAAAAGTGTTGATAATGGCTGCATGGATGGACAAACAGAAAAAACATTACAAAAATATTAAGCCTGAAGAATTCTGAATAGAAAAGGCACATTTAGATCAAAAGTGGAATACGTGTACTATGATTCATAGAGATATCTTGAACGGTTTTGCTCCTAAACATAAGTCTGAAAGATGGATGGATGAATTGGGAAATGGATGATAATGTTCAAGATGTAGAAGCTGAAGCCTTTTGAACAGAGAAAGTGCATCTACACTACTAGTCCAATAAGTGTACCAAATGTTACAGAGATACGTAAAATGGTTTTGGAGTTTTGAGATGGCTGGACAAAAAAATCGATGAAAGCGTTAAATATATTCAAACAAAAGAAATGTGAAAAGCAACAGGCACATACACACAACATTTCTAATATGTGTATACAAGTTTATATAGATATCTTGAACGGATTTGTAATTATGTTCCGGAAACGCAAGTGTGAATAATGGATAGATGGATCGACAGAAAAAAGGATGATAATGTTAAAACTGTTAAAACTGAAGAATTGTGAATAGCAAAAGGCGCATCTCGACCATTAGTATAATAATAATAATAATAATAATAATAATAATTATAATAATGAGGATAACACCTTTGGTCATAAAATACCCACCTTCCACCTTGTTCTCAATGTATGTACTGGTTATACTGCAATAAACTCACGCACACTCAGGTATAATCTAACACATGCACACATATTTGAAAAGGATTTAGTAATAATGATACAACAATAATGGTCAACAGGTGCACAAATGAACATATACTATACACATTTTATCGTGTTAGCGGTCATGCAGACATATGTAGAATAAATTACACGTGATTTTTGAATGCACAATTATATGTACAAATAATGTATTGGAACACTCATACATTTTGTTCACCTGCATTCTGGCACACTCTCACATGATATCTGGATACAATGATACAATTCTGTAATGAGAGACTTTAATATATCATTCCAGCTATATAAAAACGAATTTCGTTAAGGAAGTTTTAAATGAAGCAAGGGGATTTTAATTATGTGTTGAGATGGATAGGAAATTCCAAAAGGTAGGTGCTGATACAGTATAAGAGGTTTTGAAATGGTTTGTTTTCAACCACGGAATCTAATGTTCATTATTTGTGGCAGATCTAAGACTACGCTCAGTATTTGATGATCGTAGTTCAGTTTGGTCAGCGATATAATCTAAAGAAAGAACGTTTTGAGCCTTATATGTCATAATTACTTAAAAATAAATAGTTTTGTATTCGGGCGCATTGTTGACTTGAGAACAAGACATCAGTAGAAATAAAACAAGGAAGTTTCAGAGAATTATTCCCGCCGACTTTTTACGGAGTTTATCAATTCTGGATAAATTACAATTTGATGTATTTCCCCGTGTGGTACAACGGTAGTCAATCAGTAGTAGTATATATCCAGAAAAAAAGTTCAAGTGACTGGGAAGATATAACTTTCGACAGGATTTGTAGGAGAGGAATTGTTTTGATGACCCTTGCACATAGGTGATCGATATGCGAATTCCAACTGAGGTCTTTATCAGTGCAGACACCAAGAAGTGTTTGTTTAGGAACGCTAGAAAAGTATGTGTCATTTAGAGCGAGCAGCATGTCCATGCCATGGGATGCGCTGTCTGGTTCCGATTGTCATACATTTGGGTACGATCTGAAGTTTAATATGTGTGTGCCAAGTTACATAGAGCTATCTTAAATGGTTTGGGAGTTTTGCCCAGGAAACGAAAGTACGAATAATGAAATGACTGGATGTCTCTTATAATAGTGCTTGCTGATACCTAGCATGGACGGCGTGTGTGAAACCGTTGGATCTCTGCACCTCTGTCTGCAAGCTGGTAATTTTTCATATGTATGGTAAGAATGATTTGTTTTCAAAATCTTATCTTGCATGGTTCTCGTAGTAGATTACTTTCCTACTTCGTGCTTCTGATTATATATATTTTTTACACTTCAGCAGCGTGTACAAATAAGACAAAATTCCTGGGATATGCCTTTCGCCGATTGTTGCCCTTACTTTGCCGGGACAATCAAAAAGTTATCGGATCTTTGTTTTCAGAAGATAGATGTATCGACTTCTCGTTTCTTGAGGCTAATTCTTAGTATGTTTGAAATATGTGAAAACTATTTTGTACTTTGTGCTCTTGCAGAACAATGAAAACATTAACCTGGCCAAAAAGATGCTAGACACGAGTTTGATTCCCTCAAGATCCATTGAACTAGTACACACCTGCTACATTATTTTTGACCTTCGAATTTTGTCTCTGATGTGCTACTTTATTGGATGGTGGTGTAAAAGGAGAAGTGGGAATTGTTATACTCGCCTTGTGTTCTCAAGTTATAGAAGATGTTAATTTTCAGTACAATAGTCGCATACCATATTTCCCTACAGCTCTAAGGGCACGAATTTCTTGCGCGTGCATTTGTTTGTGTTGAAGCGTTTGTTGCCATTTAATGAAGTACCTCGTCAGAATGGCCAATAAGAACCTGTGGACAAAAGACGAGGATGCAATTTACCTTAGTGATTTTATTTCTTGTAGATGTTTGGCATATGCGCCGAAACATTGAGATAGCATATTTTTTGGGCTAGATTATATTTGCGATAGAGCAAACTCTATCCGAAATTCCAAAGATAACAAAAGTTAGCAGTATTCCGTATTTAAACGGTTATATTTTCACACATCGACCAATCTGGACCAGATATATTTCGGTAATATCAACAATGCGGCCCCACACAAAATATATTGAATCAAAGAAATGAACGTTGTGTTTTCCTGTTTGGGCCTGAAATGGTAGCTAAAAGAGGCGAACCAAATCCTACTGGTATCCTAAATTCTTATATACATTATGGACATTTGCACATAGTGCTTTTTAATAGCTTGCAAATGGACATGCATGAATGCATTCTATCGAATTCTCAAAGAAATTATTCTCTTCATCTCCGTTTATCTATTCGCGCGAAGAGATTCAAATTTGGCAATCTATTACAACCAAGTACAAAGAACTACATGCGAATCGCAACTTCTGACCACTACTCGCAATCATTCTAAAACCATATCTCAGATGTTTCCAAAAAATTATATAGTGTGGATATTCCAGTTTAATTCTATGTGAGCAAAAAGACAAGAAACGCACAAAAAGCACCAAGATAAAAAAAAAAAACAAAAAAAAAAAACAACAAACAAAGACAACAAGAAACAAAATTCAAAAGTACCTGAAGAAACTCACCGAATTCAGACAGTCAATTTGGTAAAATACTGAGAGCAGACAATATACATTCTTACATATAAATAGAAAAATAAAAAGACTATAATAATTTATACCAAACACAAAGTAATTTATTATTTAACGAGTCATTGTCGATGTTTCTACAATTAACATAAAATATGTCATTTGTTGTTAATAATCCACTGAAAAATGTAACACAACTTTTCTCATAACTATGAGGTGATGGAAAACAAACATATTTCATGAGTTTGAAATAAATATTGTTCGGTATTTTATTAATTTTATTGTCGCAACTGTTACAATATTACGTATCTAAATTATGTTCTGGATCTATTGTTATAAACTTAGACATATATTCACCATTGCATGTCGTTTCGTACAGATGCATTTTTCTAAAACATATTTTACAATGCCTACTGGTTTTAAACATAACCTGACATCAGTCTATTGGTGTCTTTATTATCGGACTTTGTGCAGCATGCTTTTAATTCTGGAAGTATATTTGATGTTTATGTGTAAGATTCCATCTATATTCGTTTTAATTTGCAATTGTTGATAAGATTATTCAATAAGTAGGCAAGCTCGAAAGAAAGCAGTCAACTCTACCCTTTGTCCTTAAGTTTTACTACTTAGCAGCACTTAATCAGGCCTGGTCTTCTGAGTACTTAGAGATTCGATTATTTTGCTACTAAATTTAGGGAGACAAATACCATTTTCAAGTCTCTTAAAGAAAGTATCTCTGTAACTATCTACTTCTTTCATTGTGATAGAGTAATCAAGAATCCTAAGCGTGTACTTCTGCCACTGTTGCAATCATTCTTTTGATTTTTGCTCATTGAAACATATGGAAATAAACGAACTGGTGGCCTGTTTTCGCTGCTTACGTATGAGAACACATACGACCATGTCCAGTATGACAAAGAATGAAAGTAAAAGATTTCCTAAAATGACGTAGTACAAATATGAGTTTTTCAGTTTATGAAACAATTGTAATGGAGAAATAGAGGAGCTTGTGAGAGAGACAGTGAGAAACTTCAGACAGAAGGATGAAGATTATTTGCTGATTGTACGCATTTTCTACCAATTGGGTTCATTTTTCCTTCAGAGGTACCTGATTCTTCAACTTTGAGTCCGGTAATGTTTGAAGAAGAAGCTCCGAGCTGAGTATACTGGTTGGAATGACCATGTTGATGAAAGATTTTCAGCCACCTTCCACTTTAACATACATTATCTTGGTGTACAGGCTATTGTCTTACTGATAAACTAGCATCAGGTCATATGGCAGAGATAATAATGTCACGAAACAGACAACACCAGAGTTGTTATCTGTATTGTATAAAGACCCTGCTGTGACATCTGCTTCTCTAAATTCACGCTAAGTTAAACTTTCAACCATTCAAACAGAATCGATGGATTGTGTAATTCATTTAACTGGATCATTCAAGTTTTTCCGGTGTTTTAATGCCACATTTAGCTTTTGAGGCAAATAAATAAAATTACAAATGATAGAACAAAGATATAATGTTTGAATGAAAAAAGTGAAAAGGACAAAAACACATACCTAATGAACTTTGAATTACAATAATAGCTATATTTTAATTTAAATCATAGTAATTGTAATAATAAGATTTTATTTTATTATCATTTGCTATGAAGATAATTCCTGGTCCGAGTCACCATGTATTTTAAACCGATGAATGTTTAAGTTTTGCCCAAATACAACTTGATTAATCATGTTTTTGTGATATTAATGGAATGCTACTTGTGAAAGTGGAGCATAATATATATCATTCATATAAGCACAAAGTATCAATTAACCTTATGCAGGAGGTCATAACCTCCTGTCATGATTATAACTTATCTACACTTGACAGGTGAACTTTTCTTTTGCAGTTATGTAGATGTTACACCCACACCTCCTGTAATGATATAAGAAATCCTCTACGAAACAATTGCCTTTATGCTTGATACCCTTAAATAGCGTTAAAGAAAGAAGTTTCTTCCATATGACTCACAATGTCTAAGCTGTTTACTATTGTTTCATTTGGATTTATATATATGTATGTATGTGTATATATATATATATATATATATATATATATATATATATATATATATATGCATGTATGTGTGAGTGTGTCGCTGTGTGTATTGGTGTGTGGGGGTTATGTGTGTGTACGTCTGTGATTTAAGAATTACATCAGTGTGCTTTCCAAAATATTCTTATAATAAATATAATTATCACTTGATAGAAGTTTGCAAAGTAAAAGAGAAGCTAAAGAATACAGATGCCAGTCGACTGCCTTTATTTGCTATTGCTTTATGTAAATGGAAACAGTATATATATATATATATATATATATATATATATATATATATATATATATATATATATATATATAAGTATTATGCTTTACATTTATCTGATAAATGCCAATAAATTTTTTCAGGTCCTGATGTAGCCATTCATACTGTTAAATTTAATTTATTTTACCAAAATTTTATATCACATTGTGCCCCGTATATATTGACTGACTCATCAGTATCAATTCTGAAGTGTAATTTTTTAAACTGTGTAGTCTCTTTTTTTCTTTCTTTCTGTAAATACATTTGCTATTTTTCGATCAAATGATGCATTAAACTGAGTTGAAGAACAAGGGTAAGGTGAACTATTTGTTAGTTTCCTTAATCTGAATTCCATGATTTATTTATACCAACTTTTCATCCTATATTCTTGGTGAATGGGGTCGCCCTGTTATTAAAACAAAATCAAGCATAGAGCATAAAATGGGTCAAAAAATAGGTTTACCTGCCAATCAAACATTCAAAAAGAACGAAAAAGATTATCGTAAAATTAAGCCTCCGATTAATTGTAAATTTAAGAAAACTGGCAAATAAATTTAATTGTGCAAGGTTCAATAACCTGCTGAAAGTCAGGAGAGGGTCTGAGAAATTTGCAAAAGGACGTACTAGATGCAATTCTTTTTTAATCCATTCTTGATTATAGAGAATAATGTTTTCAAGACGCAATTTCACCAAAGCAAGAAAACAAATAGTATTATAAAGGAATCGATAGCCTGTTGAAGATAAAGATTGCGTCTTAGAATCGTGTGAAAGGCTGCTCTTGGTGCGATTTAATGTTTTCTAAATATATCTCTGGTTATACTGATTTAGACTGATCCAGCCCCAAGTTGACCTACATAGGTCTCGAAGCTGAGTCTAGACTGAAGACATTTTATTAGCTAATTTAAGTCTGATTTAACTTTCACCCAATGACATTTCTGAATTCTATGCTTAAGGTCAAGTTAAAAATTAAGTGCTGTTGGTGAAAGCTAGGCCAGGAGAGAAATGGTAATTTCTTTTGTATAAAATGTGACATAAAAGTTCATTAGATATTGTGCTAATTTCTGCTGAGAACGTGAAGAAAGATCACAGCAAAACGTCGTACATAATCTCATATCTCTGTAAAAACCATCAATTATATATAAAGGTAAATAACGTTTCTTACTTTAAGTACCATGGCAATCATTCACAATGAAAATATAATAAAAATAAGAGAGTATGATATTTTGACCGTTGTTTTCACAAGAGTTGTTGTTTCATATGCCATACTATTCGATTTACCACTATTCATACTCGTAAGTTGAAATGCGCATGCAGACATGCTCAGTGGTCTCTAATCTTTGGTTTATGATGCGATAGTTTACTGCAATTTATGATCCTTGTATTATTACTGCATGTTCCCAGCTTGCTTCCCTTAATCGTTCCGCCCAGCGAGAAGTATTTGCATGCTCAGCACTGGCTATCATAATCATTGCTTTATAATTTCTTTTTAATTTAACACCATATGAACAGGGGTATGCTATTTTGTAAACAAAATATCGAAGAACACATGGGTTCAGTAGACATTGAACAGCACATGCTAAACCTTGGTATTTACCTTTTAAGTTCAACACGCAACTGATCTAGGAGCAAAGATCGGTAAACCATTCGTCATTGTTTTCAGATGTTTATATTCCTTTGAAGTAAATGTCATATATTTCCCAATAGTCATAAGGTTTTCTTATTATCACATCGTCTCATTTAGGATGTAGGTAAAATCTGATGGAGAGTAATCCAAAGAAATAATATTTCTCCTTGAAAACTACGAAGTTTTGTAAACACGTTGGGAGTCAGCAATTTTGCAATCTCTCTTTATAATACTATATTCTTGGGATTGTATTGAAGACAAAATTATATTGTATAATTGTAGGAAAGGTTGATGATTTTAATTTTAAAAAGCACAAACAAAAATGTATAGCCTTTTCCATTTTTTATGCTTAGAATTAGATGACGACACAATCTGATCTTCATTCGGATTTACTATACTAATGAAATAGTTAATTAGGTACATTTTAGCCAAGAAATTAATATTGTATAGGCCTAAACATATGTGCATGTGTCGAAAGTCCAGAAAGAAAGATTAGTCCATGAACGTTCAATACCTGAATAGATGCGTAGAGCTTAGACTTGGGTGATATCAGACAATGCAAGTCGTTTTTGTTTTTGGTTACAAATTAATATACACCAGAAAATGGTTCCCAATTTGGGGAAAACACCACAGGACGTCTGTTATTTTTTTCAAATGTCACACAAAGATAATACTATCAATTGAAAGCTATACCTTTGCACAAGATTACTGTGGTAGATTTTCTGCATTATATTGGTTACAAATTACGACACCTTTAAAAAGTATATTACCTGTGTGTTTCTGATGAAATGAAGGATTAGACGCTGAAATACATCGAATGCCTGTATCGTATCAGTCTGTCTAAACCTTTTTCACTTACATCCATACTAGGAACGTTCAGAGATAAACAGTGCAGGATTTCAAAATATTTAATTACTGTTACGCTTTGACACTATAAAAGCTTTAGCCGAGAACAGTTACTGAATTTTGACAAATTAAATGTCTGCTAGAATAATCAGTTCCTTTCAGTTTAAAATGGTTTCTAATCCGATCTGATACTATAACACAACCCGATAACATTTTGAAGCTCGAAAGAAGGGAATAAGGATGGATTCCTTTAAAACAAATTCATTTAATAAAATATTTTTTCAATACACATGCAGATCAAAATGCTGTAATACTTACTCTGTCTGGAGAGCTTGTATCCTTCAGCATGGAAAATAAACTGTGACAAAATGAAAATGTGAAAACATGCAGAAGTGTGACAGACATATGGAGCATAACTCACCCCCATCTAGTACGTCGATCCTTAATTCATCAATAGATGAAAAAATTCTGATAAATTGACAGAACCAGATTTGCTCTTTATGCACAATAGAGTTTACATTTTAAAATTTATCCTTTCCCGTCTTATTTGGTGAAATTTAATAGTCTGGTATCTGGTGGTTTATGTTGATATAATTGTTATTAAAAGAGAAGAACAAATAAATCAACACATCTTAACATGCAATAATACTCAGGAGGAATTTAAAAAAAAAAAATCCCATCCAGGCAATTAATGACTTTTTTCTCGCTGAGTCAACCTATTAGGATTTTAATAAAACTAGGGCATTACTTTGGCAGCGTTGTTCTGCCCTTTGTATTACTTGCAAACCTCATTGAACCTTTTCCTGACTCATTTCGTAGCATTATTCGTTCTGAGAGTACAACTGGTTCATATGAGATAAACATGTTTCAAAGTTACTAAACTAAAATATAGCATGTTCTTTCAATCTGCACTTATTTTAAAGGCTTTTGATGTCTGATAGTATTGCCTAAGGACGGATAAGACATCCCAGCTAAGTAGCCCATTTAGGATATCTATCTATAGGCAAAACTATCCGATCTGAATATTTGGCAGTCGTTCTATCCTCCCTGGTAAACTGGAAACGTTACGACCTGTATCTAGAGGTGGACGGAGCATCGCTATTGAAGTTGGGTCAGTATATTCTGTTCAATGGTCAAAAGTTATTAAAGTTACAGTATTAGAAATAGTTTCTCCGACGGAGTGTTCAGATGCTTACCACTTCAAATTGCCCCAAGACGTGTACTGTCTAAATGCTGTTTCTTGAACACTTGTTCTGATATTTATATAACTTTTCTTAATACTTTCAAAGGATTTTGTTTTTTACTTTTAACAGAAACATGTGGAATCTTTGATGCAGCTGGCATTATATTATAGTAGTTGTTTCTAGTCCGCCAAGCCGTTATGGGTCATATGAAAATTCAGTTTTCTGTTACTGCATACTGAGCGCAGCTTTGCTGTAAGTTTGGTCATGCGTTGCATATTTGCGACGTGAAAAGAACGATTGTCTCTTTCAATGGATAGGAAGGAGATCGGAAGGAGATCTCGGAAATATTCAATCAGACAAACAATGGAATTCCGCATGAAAATATTTTCTGCAGGTCTTTGCAATAGTGACACGTGTTGTTCAAGACACACCCGAGATATCATTCACAGAACATTAAGTCCCACGACAACGACATCAATAAGCGTAGGGTTTTCATGCAAAACAAATCATAAATACACACAAAGGTAAATAATAAGACTTGAGATTTGATTGAAACATTATCACGAGAAGCCACGAAGATACATTTAATGTTCTCAATTAATATGAACATGCTTATTTAATGGAAATATTTGGTAGTTCATGAGCAGTTTGGCAGCAAATTAAATATTTCAATTTTCAAACAGACCAAAAAATAAAAGTGATATTCACTGTGTCGTGTTATCTATATATAACTAACTAATTAGATTGAATTAAACATACAAAAAGTGTTTGTATTTATGTATAAAGATTATATGAATATTCACCCTCGAAATAGCAGTTAAAATATAGAACGAAGGTGTGACACCTTTTAATTATCCATTCAAATACGTAAGACTTATTATCTTGATTAGGATGTAGAATGGAGTTTGTTGAAGTTCCACATTTTCTTATGAGCTTTAGAATAAGCAAGAGATTTCATCTTCTTTGTTTATTAAAATACCTTTTCAGAATGATATGATGATCTACATTCGCGCCGAAGTTGTCCACGGACACATTGAAATCCCTCTTGAAATATTGCTCTATCACCCTTAATACAATATCGGTTAAAAAGAAAATTTTTGTTACATTTAGAAGAAATTATCTTTTCAGAGGGCATAATATTCTGATGTAAAACATCCACTTACCACAGTCATGTCAAAATATAAAGAACTATATGACCAGTACTTGCAATTATTCCTAAACCATTCCACAGATATTTCGAAAAAATGACATAGTGTAGAGATTCCAATCTAGTTCAATGTAAGCAAATTAAAAAAAAAAAGAAAAAACCCACCCCAAAACCCAAAAAAACCCCAAAACCCCCAAAAAAAACACCCTAGAAACAAAACAAACAAGTAAAACAAAAAAAAAAAAAAACTTTTTAAATACTAGCTGCAGAAGCTTCTCGATTTCAGATAGTCAATCTGCTAAAGTACTGAAAGTAGAAAACAGAAAATCTTAGATAAAACTAGCAAAATAAAATGATCATAATAAGTTATTCCAAAGATAATATTAAAGTAATTTCTTATTTATCGAATAATAGTCGATGTTTCCAAAATTAAAATAAAAATTGCCACTTGTCGTTAATGTTCTGTGGATGCATGTAACACAACATATCTCACAACTATGTGGTGATGGAAAACGAACAGTTCTTTTATATTTCATTTTGAAATAAATATTGTTCGGTGTTATATTCATTTTATTGTCGCAGCTACTTATGTAAACTCAGGAGTATTCCAGGTCGCTTCATACACATATATCTGTTTTAATATTTTACAATACCTACTGTTTTCAAGCATTACCTGACATCGGGCTATTGGTGTCTTTTTCAATCGGACTTTGTGCAGCATACTTATAATGGAAGAAGTATAGTTGCTGTTTATATGTATTGCGATCTTTTAAGAGCATACCTATATTAATTTCATTTTGTAAATGTTGACATGTTCCAATTATTAAAACAAATCGTCTTAATAGGCAAGCTCGAAAGTAAGCACAATCAAATCTACCCTTTGTCCCTAAGTTCTACGACTTGGCAGCACTGTATCAGGCCTGGTCTTCTGAGTACTCGGAGCTTCGGTTATTTGCTAATAGTTTTAGGACGATAAATGCCATTTTCAAGTCTCTTTAAAGAAAACGTCTCTCTAGTTCGTTTGACAAAGTCTGTTTACTGTCTCTGTAACTATCTATTTCTTTCATTGTGATAGCGTAATCAAGAATCCTATGCTTGTACTTTTGCTTTTGTTGCAATCATTCTTTTGATATTTGCTCATTAAAACATATGGAAATAATTTATCAATGTTTACTTGTGAAAACATATACAACCATGTCCAGTATGACAAAGAATAAAAGTAAAAATATCCTAATATGATATCATAAGAAAATATGAATAATACAAAAAGGCAACATTATACTGAACTCGAACCATAACAAAATTATAAATCAACAAACCGATTCTATATAATTTACGTAGTAAAAAGCAATTTATTTCGAAAACCTGCCATTACAGTAGCAAGAATATTCCATATCCAATCATCCTAGTTTTTCATTGGATCAAATAATTGTCTAAAATGCGATGATTCCCCCAATGATTATTTCCATTTAATTAACATTTGTAAACGAGAGAAAGAAAGAGAGAGAGAGAGAGAGAGAAAGACTTCAGAGAGAAGCATGAAGATTTTGTGCTGATCGTACAAATTTCTGCCATTGCTGTCCTTTTTCCTTCAAGCGCACTTCTTCAACTTTCAGTCTCTTAATTTTTTCAAGAATGAAGCTCCAAACTGAGGATGTCGGTTGGACTGACTAAGATGACGAAATATTGTCAGCCACCGGTCAGTTTTACATACACTATCTCGGAGTTCAGGCTATTGTCTTACTGATAAACTAGCATCAGGTCATATGGTAGAGATAATGGTGTCACGAAACAGATAACACTAGAGTTGTTATCTTTATTGTATAAAGAGCCTGAGGTGACATCTGCTTCTCGAAATTCACGAAGTTCAGCTCTCTACCTCACACAGAATCGATGGATTGGATAATTCTTTTAACTGAAACATTCAAGTTTTTCTTGTGTTTTAATACCATATTTAGCTTTTGAGGTAAATAAATATGATTTCAGGTGATACGACAAAAATATGATATTTAAATAAAAAAGTGAAAAGGACATGCACAGCAAATACTAAAGCATAGTGATTGTAAATTTAAAATGATGATAAAACATACCATACAGAACCTTCAAATACAATAATAGCTATATTAATTTTCAATACGGTAATTGTAATACTAAGACTTATGATAGTATGGGGATTATGTCTTCTTCTTCGTTGATTTTGTTATAATTTGTTATAAAGATAACTTCAGGTCCCATGTATTTCAAACAGATTAAATTTCCTGTTCCGCCTAAAGGCAGCTTTATTAAACATGTTTTAAATGTATTAATGGGATCCTACTTGTGAAAGTTAAGAATATCATGTGGCATTTATATAAGCTCCAAGATTCAATTGACCTTATGCAGGAGGTCATAACCTGCTGTCTTGATTACAGCTTATCTACACTTAACAGGTGAAATTTTAGTTTTCATTTGTGTAGATGTTACACCCACACCTCCAGTAATGATATAAGAAATACATCTACTAAACCATTTCCTTTACGCTTTATACACTCAAGTAGCTCCTGAAGAAAGAAGTTTCTTGCAAATTATTCACTATGTCCAAGCTACTTACTCTCTTCGTTTCATTTGGATTTATATGTGCAATTTCACGTGAGTATATAATATATTGAGTATATAATATATATATATATATATATATATATATATATAGGGGGTATACGTGACTTGTTTAAAGAAACAGGGTAAGGCTACATATGAAAAAAAATACGATTAACTGGTGTGGGTGAAAGTGTCGAAACAGTTTGATTACTTGACCAGGAATAATTTTCAAAGAGTTGTAAACTATTGTACTGCAGGACAAAATAACAATGGATGACAGAAGTACCGGGAATAGGCGCTTGCAACTTTCTGCTTCTTTTCACTGTGCACTTACAAATATTGGCATGTGCGATTCAATAATACATATACAAGGAATGCAATTATATCAATTGCAGTCTGTGAAAAATATCTATGGACTGTTCAAATTTGTGTCCCTTCTCTTATTAGTACATATATTCATTGAATATGTGTATAACATCTGATGCACCAGGTAATTTCTTTTTCAAAAAAGCCAAATTGTTTATGGAAAAGAATGGATGGGATACAATAAAACACAGCATTAACACAGGGTGACAGATGCAACTAATTTGAGGTTAGTACGAAGTAAATTTACGATGAAGTGTAACATATACATTGCAATAGGTACAGAACAAATAATGGAAAGGAGGAATACATTTTTTAGGTCCGTAGAGGATAGTTATGGACGTGTTTTAATGTATAAAAAAGATACAAATAAGGAAAGTCTATTACTCAGACTGAATAGAGAAATAGTATTTAGTAATTGGCCACAAAAAAATTTAATTACAAATTAGTGTACTTTTTGCCTTCTCGTTTTTCTCAGATCAACAGTAAAAACACGTTTTCTGAAGCATCATACTATTTATCACATATACGACAAATGAGACATTATTTGTAAGAACAGCACATTTTCATTAATCTGCTCACAAAATTATCGGCGAGAATAAATGACTAATTATTTCTAAGAATATACAATTTTCATTTATCTGCGAACAAAATATCGAATAGTAAAATAAAACAAGTTTATTTTTTTAAATAAAGGAATGAATAAAAGCAGTACACAAATGTCTTCAGCGTATGAGACTGTAGGAGAAAATACGCACGCAATACCCCCCCCCCCCAAAAAAAAGAAGATGAATTACTGTATAATTTTTCTTGACAATAAGATCTGACATGCAATCGAAGAAAGCAAACAAGTATTATGAGATACATAATGCTGCAAAATGTATTTTTGACAAATGTTCGAAGCTGATATTTCAACATCAAAATTGTTCAATATTTATTGCTTATCCCTACCTATATGCCTCCATAAATACACCAATATATACATCCATACATAATCCTATTGTTATGTGAATATGCGCATATATATATATATATATATATATATATATATATATATATATATATATAATGTGATGCTCACGAAGAGTCACATAATTACAACTCTTACTTTAATATTATTGTTTATGACCTTCACTTCATTATTACTAATTACAATGATTATTATCTTCCTCTTCTTCTTATTATTATTACTTTCTCTATATATTAAATTTTACTCGGGATATATTTATTGGAGTAGACATTTTACTTAAGAAGAGCAAACTGTAGGCGGCTAAGCGGTTTTTTTTATCACCGTGTCCCTCTTTTGGTTTCCCTCATTTAATTCTTATCTTTCCCAGTCGCCACTCGAAGTTTCTTTTTCACATCTTTGCATGTTTTGAATTAAATTCTTTGATAGATGTGGAAATTTGCTACATTTCTTTGTGAATGTTTTTTCCCCCCTACGTTCTGTTTCTATTATTTAACTTGATATGTAGGATAGTTCTTTTGCAAATGTCATCTTCAAGATCTTTGTTTCTTTTGGATTTTGTGTTGTGTCTGTTTTGTCCTGACAACTACGGCCCATTCTTTTCCTGACAAAGGGCTTGACTAGCCTAAGACATGGGAAACTATAAATTCCTGCGTTGTTACCAATTTTTGTGTGATTATATATATATATATATATATATATATATATATATATATATATATATATATAAAACTGAAATGTTACTGATTACCCTTCGTCTTTCAGATGCTTTTCGATACCGTAGAGGATGCTCAATGATGAATCCCATGTGTCCTTGTCTGACCTATGAAAATGGTTGTTTCCTTTGTAAATGCATGTCAGGTACTGATCTAGTGTCTATACAAGCTTGACTGCTTTACATGAAAATAATTGTCCATAAAAATAACCTTCTTGGACAATTGTCCAAGCATATGTTGTAACTCAGGGAAAGTATATATGATATTGTATGGATATTCATTGCCAACAATAGAAAAAATGGTATGAAAAACGACAAATTCAAGTCAATAAATTTAAGTCATAATGGTAGAAAACAAATAAAAATGTAGTATTTGTTATTAAAAAAACTCACATACAAAGGTATTACTATAAATATCTAAATGTGATTGATGTTAATACATTCATCCATTCCGATAATAATTCACCTGCAAATTATTACCTGGCTAGAGGTGAATCAATATACAAGGAATGTTGTCGTGCGAGAAGTTTATCACATATCACCGATTTCATCGTTCTTTCTTGATTAAGTTAAAATTTTAAGATGAGAAGGATGGTAAACGTGTTATGAACTAGTGAGCGAAGTTTAACACAAGTTAGCCGTGATATATGGAGTATAGTTTTAGACTTATATGTACGGAGATCCAAAAATATAATCCCATATATCATGCCTCATGAAGGTTCGGGAGTTACGGATAAACCCAGGACTTTTCCATTCTTTGCTTAACATTGAAACCTATTTTAGTTTGTATGATGTGTTCATCAGTATACAAGTTTGTTTCGGTAATATTCCTTGTTTGTATGTAAATAGTTGTAAGATGAATCTTATTCATTTGTATAAAGCATTATCTTCTTTCCTCATATGTAACATTTGTACACTCGTAATTTGAGAACTTTTGTATGTAAATAGTTGTAAGATGAAGCTTATTCATTTGTATAAAGCATTATCTTCTTTCCTCATATGTAACATTTGTACACTCGTAATTTGAGAACTTCCTAGCACAGCAAATTTGAAAATTCTAGGTTTGCGTACGTTTTTTCTTTATTCAAGTTTCGAGGCAGAGCTGAAACAACAGTGAGTCTACTGTTTTTATTTTGAGTGTTAAAGACTATAGACACACATTTTATCCCTGTCATACTTCACAAATTTTGATAAAGCTACCTTTTTGCGATCTCTTTTGAAGTAGTAGTAAATATTACAGTTGTTAATAAAGGTTATCTTCGTAAATTTATCCTATAAAAGTTTTATTCTGACTAGTTTGACACCTGTCTGCGATATAATTTTCTAATAATTGTTTATCAGACCAAAGTATTCAAATTTGTATTTAACTCTTCGTAAAATCTGAACACAGGCTTGTAGCAGATAAAATCGACTGGTACATCAACAAGAAGTCTCAAAGTAATGTAGATTAGGATTTGCTTTCTTTTCCGTCGAATGGAACAGTCATTGTTTACTACTGGATGTTTCAGATTTTTATCTTCAATAACTTGAGGAACAATCTTCTTCAGGTAGTAACAGTGGTGCATCTAGTCTATTCGGTGGTGGCTTTCAACCTGGAGTGATGCCTGGTGGACAGCAATCTGGTAGGCATAAATGATTTCTCCCTAATCTTTTAGTAGACAACAAAGCGACAGCTAATAAATATAGAATTATTTACATATATATTGACTTACCCAAACATAGTGCTTCATTTAAATCTTAATATTTTAAAATTCACAAAAATGCAAGTTATATTTCCAGATCATTTCGATTTTTACCATGTTTTTAAAATCGGGAAGTTATTGTTAGATTCTTTGAAACCTTAGATTCTTTTAAATGCAAGAGATTTAGATACTGTCCTATCTAACTGCAAGAGTACAAGATTAGACTCTTGACACTCATAACTCGAACGAGAGAAACTACATATCAGATGACTTAGCAAATCTTTTCCATAAGGCAGTTATTATACGGTACATCACTGGTATTATCTTTTTTTTTACACGTCTTTATTAGGATTAGTTTATTGTCATCCTCAAATAACAAATAGATGTATTTGACGTTTTGCAAATAATAACTGAGTATCTTCTTTACAAGGACGATATATATATATATATATATATATATATATATATATATATATATATATATATATATTTGGCGAATGCCATGATAAATTCACGGATCCGATTGGCTGACACAGGGATCTATTTTAGAAGAACAGTATGCATTTTCCCCTCGATTACTGAATGCTATATTTGACGACGGAAATTATACCTGTTCCAGCGGGCACAAATGCTACTGAATCTAGTATTGTCTTCTCCTTGGGAACTGTCATCTTATAGTGTTGTCTGGTGAAGCATAGTGCCACAAAAAACAACGCTATGGGACAACAGCTCCATCGGAAGTAGGTAATAATATAATATTGCTGGATCGACAGAGTGCCCTTGGAGTGAAGAAGTCGAACATCGTGCTGAAATTAAGCCTCAGAATCGAAATAATTATTTTTAAAAACGCATATATTTCCATAGATAGTTACATGTATTCAATATTAAAAGTATTCATAATATGTAATTTACCAATTACAGCAGCTATTTCCCTTTCAGTTGGAAATATTCTACCTGTATTCCTTTGAGTAATATAAATGAAACTCTAACCTCAAGGATTTTACTTTCATATGAAACTGGCGAAGGTAGAGGACACTCTAGGGTGTAAGGTTTGAATAACATCCCGATGGCTGTCATCAGAAAAGGCAAATTTATTTTCTAAAAATGTGAGCACGAAATTTGCTTATAACTAGTCAAAGGGGAAAATCACTGCTTTTATCCATTTCTCTTTTTGCAAAGAGAGAAAACTCTTGTGAAAAATTTACATCCAGGTGGTAATTAAAAGGTTGTATTAATCAATGGATCTGCAAAATACTCGTGTGTACCTGATACACTAACGTGAATAATTTATTTATTTCTTTTATAATCTTATAATCCAGGATCCAGTGGATCATCATCAGGCAGCTCTTCTGGGGGAGGTAACAGAACACTCCTTATTCTAGCAAGAAGGAATTATAAATACAATTTTGAAGGGACAATATTGATTAAAGATGCACGCACATCTCCCTCTCTCTCTCCCTCTCTCTCTCTCTCTCTCTCTCTCTCTCTCTCTCTATATATATATATATATATATATATATATATATATATATATATCTTTGTCTCTGTGTATGTGTGTGTGTGTGTGAATTAGGATGAGTAGTATGAAACATCTTTCCCTAAATCTAATAATTCTCCGAGTATTATATTACAAATATTGTTTCTAACAAATATCTCTTTTTGTTTCTATTCCGGGCGACTTGGTGTTTGTCTCTCCGTCCTTCATTTTTTTCTAGTTACTGAGCTATTCATCTACTAATAGATGTATGTATGTATGTATGTATGTATGTATGTATGTATGTATGTATGTATGTATGTATGTATGTATGTATGTATGTATGTATGTATGTATCTTTGTATATATGCATGCATGTATGAATGTACTTAAATTGATTCATCCATTGATTGAATGATTGATTGATTCATTCATGTATATATTCAGCCATACCTTAATGTATGTGCCGTTACTAAGAGCAGTGATGCCATATCAGCTGACGACATCTCAGATAAAGTAACCTATTCATAATTTTACTACAGGGTCAAGCGCCACATCATTGGGAGGGTCATCTGCAGGAGGTAATATGCCTATTGATTAATCTACGAATCTAGAACGATAGAAGTTCATAAAATCTCCAACTTTACCTTTTTAGATTAACTTTTAGCATGTCAGATGATGGATAGTTCCTCTTCATGAAATAATTAAGAACCACCTTTACATCTGATGATGCGATCTCCATGGTCGTTTATCTGTTGTACCAAGACAATTTAAACATAAATGCTCATTATGTATCATGAGTGTATGAGAGAAGCTTACATTTGCCATTTGTACTGAATAATCAATAATTATTAATCATTTCGCATTTTGAGCTAAACTGCAAAATCATATACAAACGGCATAAGTTTGTTTCAATACTGACCAGGACAGGTCGAAAGGGAGGTAATACACCTTTTCTTTGCACATAGTCTTGGTTCATATTCAATTTGCACTGGAACGATGACGTTTTCTATATTTTGGTGAATACAAATACTCTGTGAAATAGAACTGACGATCAGTAATAACCATTATTCATATTAATTTTCACACATACATACACACACACAATCGCGTCTGCAATTGAGAGTCACAAGTAAGTAACGCTAAGGCATGATTGTAAGTCTTGAGCAAGCTGTTGGAAGGATTTTTACCCAAGACCAAGAACACTTTGTATTCGAAAACACTAAACTTTATTTTATTTATCCTAGAACCCTATCATGTAGTGAGAAAATAATAAAAATGACTTTTCCATTCAACTCGAGTAGCTGTATGACGGCAATAGCTGGACCGCATCATTGAGTTAGAATGGGAATATTAAATAGCTGTAACCTCACCACACTGTGGTCTCAATCAGTATGCTATGTCCAAGAGTGTAGTTTATTTAATCCTACAAAAAATAGTCAATAAGCTTTACAACAATGAACACATTTGACCAGAATTTGTAAATGTCAAAACAAATTACAAGGAATCGTCCAAAACGCAAGTGTCATGGAACTATATTAACTCCAAACCAATTCTAAGATAGTCTTATCAAAAGGTGAAACACATGGTTCTCAAGAAAAACAACACATAAATCCACTCAGATTGAAAATCACGCGGATTATTGTGTCTGTGTGTGGATTCGTTGTTGTATATGTATCCATAGTTTGCATGTGGAGTGTCCCACCTAAAAACAAGAAAATGCAGGTGTGATTTCGAAGTTTAGTAAAAGAAATGCGAGTTTTGAACACTGAGACATAGTCTAGTAATTGCGGGAGGACTGGAACTGTGTGGTCGGACAGGTGAGTATTGTTTGTATATTTAAATGTTTCCTGTTGCTTTTCAGTGATCTTGTCGTAATTAATTATTCACTACTTTTTTGCATCCACTTATTTGCATAAAATATGTTGAAAAGACACTTTTGATCCCAATGTCTAAACCATTTGTTTGCGGGCACCATGGTTGGAACATTTTCATGCAAGCAGAGAATAGTTTTTGTGGCCATAGTTTTCATGATAGCTGTTAAGTGATTTCTTTTAAAGTTTTCTCGCTATTTACAAGAAGAGTCGCCATTATCTGAGAAACTACTGGAACGTTTCGATGATAGCTTTTGTACATAGCGATATGGTCTCCGTCACAACCAATTGGAAACACGTTTGATGTATCTTCTCTTATATTCCTGCGTTTTGCTGGAGAAATGAAAGTGTGAATGTTGGGTGGTGAACAGTCAAAAACGCGAACAATACTGAAAGTAAAGAATTGTAAACAGCTAAAGGCAGATCTATATCACCAGTCTAATATGTGTAGCAAACTTCATGGATATATCTTAATCGCTTTTGGAGCTTTGCCCCAAAACAAAAGTTTTGATTATGGATAGATGGATGATAAACAGTTTAAACATTAAAAATATTGGAGGATTGTTAAGAGCAAAAGACACATTTGAACCGAAGATTGAACACTCGTACTAAGATTCATAGGGATACATTGAACGGTTTTGGAGTTATGCTCCGGAAAAGAAAGCGCGACTGATGGATGAACAGACAAATGGACAAAAATGTTACAAGGTAATGAAACTGAAGAATTGTTGATATCAAAAGACACATCTACACCACTAATCTGATAATTATGCCGAATTTGACAGAGATATTTTGACGGTTTTTGGAGTTTGCCCCGGAAACAAACGTACGAATAATGGATGGATAAACAAACAACGACGTTAAAGGTATTGAAACTGAAGAATTGTGAATCGCAAAATCACATCTGGACCACTTGTCCAATTTGTGCTCCAAATTTCAGATGGATATTTTGAATGATTCTAGACTCATGTTCCGGATCGATGGATGGATGAACGAACAAACTGATGAAAATTTTAACAATATTGAAACTGAAGTATCGTGAATAGCAAAAAGCACATTTCGACTATAATTATACTACTACTACTAATACTAATGCTAATAAAAATAATCCTTATTTAACGAGGATAACAAATTCGGTCATGAAATACCAATCTGGCACGTGACCCTCAACATATTTAGGGGTATAGTAGAATAAAATCATTTGCACCCACACTTAGGTATGCTCACACACACACATGCAGACCGATTTGAAATATGGATCTCTCTGTCTGTCTGTCTGTCTCTCTCACACACACATGTGTAGAATAAAACTTTCACACGCTTTTTGAATGCACAATCATACATACAAACAATGTCTAGAAACACTCATGCATTCTGTTCCCCTGCATACAAAGACATTCTCACATTACATCTAGATAAAATCATAAAATTCCATAGTGTTAGACATTAATATATCATTCCAACTATTCAAGAAGGATTTTTTTAAAACAATATAGTTTTAAATGAACCAAGGGAATTTAAATTATTTGTCACCAGGGGTCGGGCATTGCAAAAGATTTGTGCTGATACAATAAAAGAAGTTTTGAAATGGTTTCTTCTCAACTTTAGAATCTAAAGTTCATTATTAGTGGTAGATCTAAGATTACGCTCAGCATTTGATGATCACTATGCAGTTTACTCAGAGATGTAATCTGAAGAATGCTTATATAGAGACATATGTGGCACGACTCCATAAAAACAAAGAATACGATTTTGAAGTGGTAGCCATTGTAGACGTGAGAACAAAACATATGAAGGAGACCAAATAGGAATTTTCAGAATTATTCGCGGTCTTTTTCTGGAGTTTATAAATCCTGGATAGATTATAATTTGACGCGTTTCCCCCAAACGATACAGCCGTAGTCTATCAATGAGCTTACTTCTCACTCTAATTGACTGATACTTGTCTAGCGTTAAACACAAAAACTTCTTGGTGTTTGTATTGATCAAAACCTCAGTTGGAATTCACACATCGATCATCACATATCGATCATCTATTTGCAATGGTTGCCAAAAGAATTATTCTCCTAAAATTTGTAACGAAATTTCTCCCACCCCAGTCACTTGAACTTTATTTTTCTGGATATATACTATCCAGAAAAGTAAAGTTCAAGCAACTGGCGAGATACAATTTTCGAAAGGAATTTTAGGTCATCAAAAGAATTACTCCCCATAATTTCCTGTCGAAATTTCTACCTTCCAAGTTACACACATTTTAGTTTTCTGGATAAATACCACAAGTTCAAGTGAGTGGGGAGGTGGAATTTTCGACATCAGGGCTTTATTTTTCTGGATATACTATACAGAAAAATAAAGTTAAAATGATTGGGTAGGTAGAATTTTCCACATGAATTTTAGAAGAGTAATGCTTTTGACGACATTTGCACATTGGTAATCGATATATGAATTCCAACTGAGGTATTGATCAATGTTGACACCAAGAAGAATTATAAATAGCAAATATATGTACCGAGTTTCATGGAGATATCTTGAACGGTTTTAGAGTTATGCTCTGAAAAGAAAATGCTTGTGCAGTGACAGACCGATTAGGGATAGACAGAAAGAAAGACAGATAGACGTAGCGATATTATATACCGGTAGTTTATCAATATGTGATGTTCTAACTTACTGTTCTTATTGCTGTAGATACCACTGTTAGTTCTATAGTTTCTATAAGTACTTTAGATAAAGTGTTCCCATTCTAGTATGTTGAATATCATTGATCGCTAAACGAGCTACCCAAAGATACTAACTTGGTTACTGAAGAATAATGAAAATGGCACGTGTCTTACATAGAACAACAGGCTGAATCTGAGAAACGTAGTGGCCACAATACTGGACTGAACAGAAACTTTAACAGCTTATTTGTCTATCAACAACATATAGTGTTAATCTTCATGTATAAAAACCTGAACTTCAAAGAAAAGCAACAGATAGAGCAGCCATTAATGACGTTTTGTAAACAAAAGAGGTTACAACGGCAAACATAATGATTTATTTTAACATCATGGAACGGCCAAAACTACAGGTTCCTAAGATATTAAATCCTTTGATTTAAATCAGTCGAAATGAAAAGGTCATTACAATATTTACTTATAGAAATATTACCTTGAAATGATGGGCAAAATACGGCGACAAATATCATTAGAACAAATTATTTGTATTATTTGCCTGCTTTGACCAATCGATAATCTTCCACACTTCTGATGATATTTTATTGTAAACTTACTTTCTTGCATTAATCTTTTGCAAGTTCGATAAAATTGGTAAGAAGTAAGTACTCTTCTCACACTCTGTTATTTAACAAAGCGTAAAGGGTGTAATAGTAGCATTGTAACAATGTAAATTCTTCTACAAAGCTAAAATTGATGCATCGTTGTTAAATATCTATGTAATATACACTCATGCATTGACTTGTGTGCATTCCTGATTTCACACTAGCTTGCCCGCCTGATCCACAAAACTGCCTGCCATGGCTCGTGTCCCAAGATTCAAACGGATGCAGAATATGTGGAAGTACCGGTAAATTATTTTCCTGCCAATGTTCTCTTAGTGTGAACAGAT